>OX393572.1:15507987-15535487 GCA_947652115.1 Blastomussa wellsi | reverse complement strand
TTTTCTTTCCGATACAAAGACGATGAACTTTTCTCTTTGACAAGATCTTGCACCTGGAGTTATTGAAAAAATCCTTCTTTAACTCTTCATTCCTGACGATAAACAATTCAATTCTCTTTGCTGGTCTAATTGTAAGAGCAATTTCAATTTCTCCAATGAACAAAACTATTGGGGCTGAACTTGACTATAAAGCTTCAATTTCTGTTGCGTTGGTAATAAGGTCCTTGGTTCTTGCAAAATGCACGAATGATTTGTATAAAACTGAAGTATTCCTCTCCAAGATCTTTCCATAATATTCAAGCTTAAGTCTTATTACTAAACGCAGTCAACTTTTTCGGGGCACTGGACAGCGAAAAGAAATCTTTACGGATCAAAGTCGGCTGATTAAGCTCAAATTGGCGTCATCAAAACGCGACCAAACAAATTTCCTGACAGCATACCTTATTAGCGTTTTCGTCGTCACTTGTAACTTGGGGGGTAGGGACGTCTTCCCTACCCTTCCCTCCCACGGTAGACCTCCCAGCCTTGCGCTTTCCATACTCTGGCACTGCTTTCACTGTTCTCAATATCACATGAGATGCTACGAAAAGGACAGATACATTTTTACAAACAATTTAAAATATGCCATAACACCAGAGGTCACGCCCTAGTCAACCAAAACTTTGTATTTGTTTAAATATGGGACTTTTGCGATCATTATTTTTCACAATAATCAGAAATTGAAAAATTAAAACGTTCAACGCGCGTATGACTTTACTCTTGTACCATACTGCAGCACTGCAAATAGCATTCGGACCTCGAAAAATGGCCGACCAAAATTTGTTAACACCCGGACAGTTTTTCTAATGAAAACGCCAACGTTTTGCGTTGACAACGCATCAGTGAGCAGTGCTATAAAATGACCAGTGGCGGTCCAGACTTCTTTCTAAGGGCGGGGCGGGGAGGGGGGGGGGGGGGCGGAAAATTTTCCGGCCTGTCAGGCCTTAAATGAAGGGGGGGGGGCGACCTCACCAATAAGGGGAGGAGGGGGCGGGCCCCTGCCCTAGATCAATAAGCACCCAGCCTTACCAGGAAACCATCCAACTTTATTTTTACACCGTCCATGCCACCAATCATCTTTCTGTAATAAAATAAATACAGAACACAGTTTCAGTCAAACCAGATGTTCTTTGGTCGGGCGAACAAGTGCGAGTTTCGGCAAAACTTCGTTGAAGGACTGAGGAGCTTCCGACGCATTTTATCCAATCAAAAACTAGCGCGAGAGCTCACGAATACACCAAAAGTATTCACGCGAGCAAATACGTCATGTTGCTAAGCAACTTCAGGGACGAACACCGCGGGCTCAGTCCCGTCTCGGAGACGGGATTTCGTCATCAACTGGTGCTTCGTCCCCCGATTGTGACGGGAACTCTGAAATGTTGCGGCGTTGCTCGAGCGAGTTGACAAGTTCGGTTTCATTTTGCCGTAAAGGAGGGATTACCAAATCTCTTTAAAAGAAATTATTTTTTATTACGTTTTATACGGGAAAATGAAAACCGGAACTTGGAAACTTCCTCAAGCAAATCTAACTTGAAAGTTGCACGTTGCGTCAGTCAATATTGGAACATTACCCCATAGACGATTGCAGAGTTCCCATGAAAAGAAACATTTGACTGAACTATCCTACCTTGTCATATAGACAAGCAAATAGGCGTAAAACAACACCAAGTTGCTAGCCAGCAAATTGTCAGGATAGCAAATTAAACAACGACATGTTATGTACGACTTACTGTTTATTTACACGTTTGAAAACTTCATCACGACAATTAAAGATTCTAAACAGAGTTTTCTTTGGAAGGGAAACAATGGATGGACTTGATATCTCGAAACCAAAACAAGATTATTCAAAATATGCGACTTTGATGATGAAAGAGAGGAAAAAGTTGAGGTTGAGTAGAAACACGCTTTCAGCAGCAAGTCCTTTCTTTTCTGCAATTCTCAACAGTGACATGAGAGAGAACAAGGAAGGAATCATTCGGTTGGAGCACATATCTGACACTGTTATGAGAGATGTCCTTGAATTCATGCACTCGGGTACTGTGGGTATCTACAATTTCTACAATTCCTAAACTTTCTCTCAGATCCCGTAGAAACTTCCCCTCAGGTCACTCTTCCATTCTACGGTCTCGCTTACCTGGGCAAGCACAGTCACTTCATCTCCTACTTGTAATTCCAGGTCAGTTTCTCTATTTCCTCGGAAAGCAGTCGCCACTCGAACTTTGTGTTCGGCGTTGGCCATTTTCTGCTTCGCCAGTTTCTTCTCCTTCATTCGCTTCTTGAGAACTCGCTCTCGCTGAAAAACAAAGGGAACAGACGTTACTTAATTTCCATTGCGTGACACAAACACACCAACTGACAATTTGTACAATAGTCGCATCTTGTTTGTCTTGCGTGACACAACAGTTCTGTAGTACCGGCTAATAAGTTTCAAAAAGTCACAAATCAACTTACTTGAGTAACACAATCTTCTTTATTATAAATACACTAATCTGTTAAAACGTCACCCAATATTGTTCAACAGTCAGGTTTTGATAGCTTATCTTAGATAAAGAAAAAAGGACAAGAATGAAAAAAGTTGTACTTATGAAGAGGAAAACTCTGGAATACCTTGTCACCTTTACTTTGTGCGCCATCATCCTGTTCAAAAACGTCATCCTATAAGGAAAACAGATTGAAATAATTATAGCAATATTTTCTGTGAATGGAATATCAATTTGGCAGACCTTGTAGCTAGGGGTAATTATCTTAATGTTGGACAAAACGCAAGTTGTTTCAGAAACCGAGAAAAGCTCTGACCGCGCATGGTTTATGTGGCTACAAGCGCATGCACAACGTAGCCACTATGAAGAGAAATTGTAGGGCTCATTTTTGGAAGACAAAGTTATTTATACTGAAGCATGAGTTCAGAGCGGTTTTCCCTTGAGCGTCGAAAGTAATTCTGCGTTTACTTTGGATTTGTATTACTTCGTTAAAAACCCCTGTTAAAAACCCCGCGCCAATTTTGCAACCAATCGGAAATAAAACCAAAAGCAATCGTGACTCGTGCGTGCACGTTTTCCCGCGCTTTGCGTCGGCTACGTGTAATTTCTTCGGGTTTTGATTGGTTCACTGGATTGTCTCCGTCCTTTGTGAATGGCCAAAGTAACATACTTATGGTTTTGGTTTCTCAATTCAAACTCGCTCTAAGCTGTAAGTTAAATGAGTTTTTGCTCAAAACCAAAGTTAATTAATGATAATTTTAGTACACAGTTACATACGTCTTCTTTCTGTGCCGCTCCCTTCTCTTCTGTAAGGGATGCTCTTCTGTGCTATAAATCATGAAGACCGCTATTAGAATATGAATGCACAACAGTACTATCATTTTTGGCAGTTATTAAATGGCTGATTTCTGATTCTGATTGGTTAATAGCGAGATCACAAGGGCATCTTGAATCATCTACATGTTTCATCTTCTCAACCCCTCTGCAGATTATCAACGATATTCTTAAGTATTTTGGCTGGCTGAGGGGCTAACCCATCGAAACCAATAATTTTACAGATATGCAAGCATCGTGTATGACTAAACTCTGGTGAATAAGATTCCAGATTTGCAAAATTCAAAAAGGAATCTAGTACATTAATGATGCTCCAATGATGCACAAGCAATGTCCCAACGATTTCCGAGGGTGACCTGTCGTGTTTAAGGAAAGATTTAGACTATTTTGTTGTTTCTTCAGTAAAAAAACAGTACGCGACTCTCACGACTAGTAGTACCTTCAAGATTGACCCTCGTTTGATAGTACCATTCTTGAAGTTTAAAGCGTCTGTAACTGCTAACGATTGTCTTCTTTCTGCAACTTGATCTGCCTAAAAAAAGGAAATCAGAAACGTTTTATCAAAGGGCATTTGTCGCTGACAATGGAGTTATCTTTGGTAATCTCTAAAACCGCCTTGAAATCAAGGAAACCTTGAAATAATAATTTACCAAGATAGAAAAACACCAAGAAAACGGAGAAGAAACAAGGATGGCTTCGAATGAGGAAGATTGAGAAGGATTGGAATTACTACACGCTCCAAGATGGGCCCTCAATGACAGAGTTCCTTTAAGGCCCCCAGCGAAGAACAAGGGGTGGTCATTCGTAAAAGAGAGAGGCGGCTGATAATCCACACGTATCGCACGCAATATCGCCTGATACTTATTCAAGGAGACTACATACCAAGTTTGGTAAGATCACATAATATTTTGCAAGATTAAACAGATTAAACTGAAAATGGAATAAATTTTGCAGTGAGAAAAATTGTGGTTATGCAGTGCTTTTTGAGACTATGGAAGAAGTTAGGCATATTCACCAATAATCCTGCGAAATCGCAAGGAATATAACCGACGATTGGCTAAAATCAGACGATATTCCGCAAGATTGAGCAGGATCATGATTTTTTTATTATTCAACTAGAAATGTTGTGGTCGCTTTGCGAGACTTACTTAACGTATATCGCAGGATAGCAATCACGTCATGACCATGTATGGGCAATGTGACAATTTGTTGAATAATAACGCAGGGTATCTGTTACGTACGGTAACAAATTGCAAGACTGCCTGACCATATATGGGCATCGGGATAATTTTAGGAAAAAAAAAATACTAACCGAACTTGACCGAAGTTAACCGAAATTAACTGAACATAACCCTTAACTAAACTCAACCGAATTGAAGATGTGCCAATTAGAGAGAGGAGGTCCTCAGAGGGATTTTGCAGTAGATGCTTACTATCTGTGTTCAAGGTTCATCAGAACGAAAATCGTCTTTCCTGCCACAGGAAAATGAGCTCATGACAAAACAATATTGTAACACTCACCCTCACGCTTCCAAACAAACTGCTTGCCACACTGTGTATCATATGAACAGCTTGATGTTTTACAGAGGTCTGTGAGAAGACAAATGTATAGGATCAACTTATCCACTCTTATTTTCTTACTAAACGTGCCACAATCGAACTTCTCCTGACAGAAACCTCACCATGTCATGGTTCCAGCCACATTCAATCAATAACTTTTTAACCCTCGAAAAACGTGCACCTGTCCTAAAAGGATTCATACTTTGTTGAGCTTTCAAATTACACAGCTTTTCCACGACGTTTCAGTCTCCATTACTTAAATTTGGCTATTTATTACTTTCTTTCGAATGTTCAATCATTTTCATGATTAAGGATACCTCATACCCATTTTCTTCTTCAAAAAATACTGCACAACTTAATTTGTACAATCCACATAATTTTCCATGACTTTCCATGCCTGTGAGATGAAGGTCTCCATAACAGCATTTCCTTGACCCGTACGAGCTATTTGGACATTCCTTTCTGGAAAAAAGGATGCACGCTATCGCGAATTCCACAGTACACTCAACATTGCTTTTATGCAAGACGAATGTTCTCGTGACTTGTGTGACATGACACTAAGAGTGCGTGACATGTAACGGAAAACGCAAACATCTACCACGAAGGCTCCATGGCCTAGACATTCTGTCCTGCCATGTTCGATTTAAAATTCATGATCAAAACCACCAAACATTCTGCCAATTATGATTTAAAAAAATTCATACATCAACAGTTGAAGGCCTCAGCTCTGAATGCTGCCTCTCAATGTGCGGTCGCACTTGATGTTGGTCCTCGTCTAATGTTCCAAGCTTGTTAAAAGCTTCAATAGCTATGGCTACAAACAAACTGGTAAAACGAACACAATAACAAACCACGAGATCAGAAGACAATAAAACATGACATCTTTACACACATTATATATTGCGTCTTAACTTGCATTAGGTATCTCACTGCATAGCGCCTTTTCTATGAAGAAACATTGTACGTGGTAGAAAGGCACCATATTCCAATAGCCAACCCGATATCATGCATGCACTGATTTACAGATACTTTCCTGGTTGGTGAAACAAAACTATCCACAGGGTTTTCATGAAAAGAAAATTGGCGACGAAGGGCTAACGCTCGAAACGTCAGCTCTCGAATCTCTTTACGGTGGCCAATTCACATTATCAACCCAGTTGATAAAACCAAATTATATTGCTATACTTCCCACCGACGCAGCAAAACAGTTTCTTTAGAAACTTAACCCCCCCCCTAACTTCAAAGCGAGTGGCCTCTACCCAGGGTCACCTTGCAAGTGGCCAGCAAGCCAACACTGCGATTGCTCATCTAAAGTGTTCACAGCTTTTTATAAAGAAAGATATGAACGCTCTCTCACCCGGGGAGGTTCGGTAAGCTCCACTTAAACAGGTTTTACGAAAAACTACAGGAACCGATACAAGATTTCCATTCACGGAAGACAAAATATCCCAGACCTTTTACTCACCAGAAAGACTGATAAAATAAAGAAATATCTTTTGTCGAAAAATATTTAAGTGAGAAAAAAAAACAGCAAATAGAGAAACAAGGCACTTACTTCATAATGACCATGTTGACCAAAATATAGGCTGCCACAAAATATAGACTAGTCCAGTTCGATTTGGTGGCTTCCATCACCTAACGAGTGAGAAGAAACATTTAAATCAGTCCTAGAAAATATAACAACACATTCTACCTTTTAAGTCTGTGGATGAAACCCTAGTGTGTGACCATTCAAATGAAAGCTATTGAGCAGCACTTTCATGTGGTACTGTGATGTGCAAGGTGGTTCTAACTTTTAAGTCTGTGGATGAAACCCCAGTGTGTGACCACTTAAATGAATGAAAGTTATTGGGCAGTACTATTGTAGTTATTAGTTTTTTTTTCCATCAGAAATTTTTAACATTAATCAAATTTATACCAGAGTACATCCAAAATGCAATGCAAACTTACAGAGTTCATGATTTCATGCCAATTGCTTGTAGTTACCATCTGGAAAAGGATCAAGCAGGCGCACCTGAAGGACAAAGGGAAAAAATTATGTGAAGAAAGTAACTTTGTGATAGGAATCTCAACTCAAAAACAACCAAAGCAGCAGCTCCAGACTGAGCATCAATGATTCATCCTCGTCTTGTCAAAATCCAGGAAATAAGTTTTCCTTCTGCTGTTTTCTGATTAGACGAAATTGGCCAATTGCTCGCGAGGATTTTGGCCCAAACAAAAAACGCTGTGAATCTCCGAAAAACTCATATGATAATTTTTAGTGAGAAATGATTACTAAAAAAATGAATGTGTCTGTCAAGCAAGAAGAATGTTAGAGATACATGGGAGATGACATTAGACTTGATATTGGTGAGAGTACCAACTTCTAGTAACTGTGTGTGTTCACGAGTTATCACATTCTACAGTGGATGAGTGACATTAGAGCTTTCGTGTACATTACAGATAATGTCTCTCCTTCACGGTTGAGCAAGAAGTACTTACCAGAATGTTTGAAATCCCAACCCACAGCCCGGCAGGTACATGTGTCCATCGCTTGTTTCAGGTGCTGCGTGAAATAACTCCATTCCTACACTGGCCAAGAGAAATCTGCAAATGATAAAAGATACGCAAATTTTTGAAGGAGAAACTGATTGGAAAAATAACAAAACCTCAGTGCTGTGACAGACAAAGGCAGCAAAGATAAGAATAGACCAAAAATGAACAAGGATGTCTTAGGATGGGGAAGATTCAAATGGATTCAAAACCACCAACTTCAAAAGTTAAGGCTGCATTTTTCAAGTTGCATAAGCAGTGATGTAGCACCTTACTGTTAATGTATAAAAACGCAGAAAAATTCATCGGTAGCCTTTAAATTTAACTTACAAAATTATCCCTAAAAGACAGAGAAGATCCACCATGACTGGAGCAATTCTAAAGAAGATTGAAATTGCTTGTTTGAGTTGTCTGTTGTTAAAAGGAAGACGACAGAACACAGCCAGGCTTGACACGGTAGTTGCATAATCTCTGAACCAGAAGAAGTTTGGATAATTGGTGTACCACACGAAGTTAGAAGAGAAAGCTAACACCACCTAAAAGTAGTCGAAAAATAACTTAACCAATAAGCCCAATTATGGACGCATTGGTTCCAAGCTATGATCCATTAAAGCTAAGGACACATACACTGATGACATATATATTTTGTTTCTTTGTTAATATAAAACAGTTAGATTGCATGTTGCTGTGTGTCTGTTCAGTAATAGATCACAGAAGACGTCAAAATATTCAGGGGTTTCCTTAAAAGTTGCCAAAATGTTGTCTTGTTTTTCCGCTCAGGCTAGGCTCATTATGTTGTGCCTGTGCCCTTAATATGGGCAAGAAAATTGACTTTCAAAGAGTCTCTGCGCTCCGCTGCTCCACCCTGGTGTATACAGTATCCCGAAAGTAATGCTGGGGGTAACTCTGAGATGGACTAGTATCCCATCCAGGGGTGGGTAGAGAAACTTCCAGTTGCTTCAAGTACGAACATCTGGCCTCATGTCCCACTACGCTCGAAAAAATACCAAAGGTCTGCACTACGTACTAGAAATAGGTCCATAAGTTCTAACGCTTCTAGGATTCGCCTCCCTACAGCTAAAAGACGCGTGGCACCTTCCAACTGGAAAGGAAGAGAGAAAGAAAATATTCACAGCATAAAACAGAAACGTAAGTGACACCAAATGAATTTACACCGCTTATCACACTAGCTTCACATTGATTAGGTTTGTCACGCATTCCTTCTCCACTAATGTGGAGGAGGAACGCGTGACGAACCTAAAGAATGTCTGCGTAGAAGGTCATATCACTTTAAGCACATTTAGTGCATTCTTTGCATGCACCTCCTTGAGTACGTCTGTGATTAAACTGAAGTTTCCATTTAAATGGGAGCTGTCAAACAACACTTTACTACAAGGGGTTCACAGGTAAAATGCTAACGTGTGCTAGCATTTTACCTACGAACAGTATTGAGCAGTATGAAAGCTATTGAGCTGTACTTTCATGTGGTACTGTTTGTTACGCTGGACAACGTGGTTCTAACTTTTAAGTCTGTGGATGAAACTCTAGTGTGTGTCAAATGAAAGCTATTGAGCAGTACTTTCATGTGGTACTGTTTATTATGCTGTACAAGGTGGTTTTAACTTATACGTCTGTGGATGAAACCCAAGTGCGTGGCCATTCAAAAGAAAGCTATTGAGCATGACACGCAGGTAGTTAGCAATTTGACTCCAAATTCAAAGAAACGTACCAAGAATACTATCACAATAATGCTCCTGAACACTGCGAAAAGAAAGAAAATAGCCATGAAATTACTCCAAAATGCTTCCCAAAGTTAAGACAGAGTTTCACAATAACGTAAATTACCAAGTGACGCTATTAATTAAAACAAATACTTTATAGTTTCAAAAATTCACTTGTTAATGAAGACAAACCTTGAAAAGTAAATTTAATCTCCAGATTTTGTCCTCTCCATTTGCAGGCAAAAAGGATACTGCAAGACATAAAACCGCATTGTTATAAGGCTGAAATACTCCCCAAAAGGAGTGCACACTCATTGGTCACTTCGAGGTCACATGACATCGCAAAATCTATGACGTCATGGGCAATAGTGCACTGCTTTTAATTAGAAAAAATGAAAGTAGTTGACTTACCAGTGTAAAATTATAAGAAGTAAGATGAAACGTGAAAAGAATATGGACTGAAAATAAAATAAACCAAAAAAATATAAACATGGGGATAAACCTCTCTTTGTCGAAACGACAACCGTTTTCAAAGCAAACAAATCTGAGATCTTGGACAAAACTCCATTTAAACAAGAAACTCCACTCAAACTCCACTCCTGCACAAAACTCCACTCCCGCACAAAACTCCACTCCCACACAAAACTCCACTACCGCTCAAAACTCAGCTCCTGCACAAAACTCCACTCACGCACAAAAATCCACACGTGCACTAAACTCCACTCCCACTAGAAAGTTAATTCGACTCAAGAAAGTTAACTCTCGCAAGAACTCCATTCCCACAGAAAACTCCATTCCTGCCAAAAATGCCACTCCCAGACATAACTCCAGTTTCACACAAAATTCAATTCCCATTGAAAAACTCCACTCCTACACAAAAATCCACACAAAGCTCAATGCCCCACACAGTCTCACATACATAGAACTCCACTTCCACATAAACAACCCTTCAATAAAAAGACTCCACTCCCACAGAAATTTCCTTTCCAACACTTCACATAAACTTCCCATGCCACAAAACCTTGGCCTCCACACAAGATTAAATCTATGAAGACTGAAATATATGACACACACCTCAGAAAGAACTTGGGCACTCTCTCTGATCCTGATCGTCCACTTGGAAAATCCTACCTGAAAATTAATAATCATGATAGTAAGTTTGTTGAATTCCAGACGTTCCACCTTTGGCTTTGTTGAGATTTATGTGACACATTCATCCCCGCCCCCCAGGGGAAGAAGAAGGTTATTCATAAGAACAGGGTATTGACAGTAGTCATCAACATGTTGTGATGTTTGGTCATCTCAAATACACCGGTGTAGGACATTTATGCAACAATTCTTAGTTAAATACAAAATGTCCCGCCTTTCACTTACAGTCTGATCCAGTTGTAAGAGGTCATCATCCTCATCATCTTCAAATTCAAGACTAAGAACCTGCAATCATTGATATATTAAACCAGATTATGGTCAAACCTTAATTTTTTTAAAAACTCAGTGACAGTCAGGGAAACAGCCTGGACAAGTACCTTACCAAAACAACATATAGGTTACGTATATATCACGTATATGGAGCTGTTACATGTAAATATACAGAGAGAGTTTCAATTGAGGGTCATAGATTAAATAGCTTTACCAGTAAGACTCCTACCTGACTCAACATGGTTGTCCATTCAAAAGAATCCACTTCTCCATCCTCGTTAGCATCCAGCATCTCAATTAGGACAAGGTTCTCAGCTTCTGAATTCTGAAAAAGGAACAAAATCAAGTTCTGTGTATAATAATTTGAGGGAAACTCTGCATTCAAGCTAATTGACCCATCAAGCTGGTGCTACTTCAAGATTGCATAACATGAGAAGGGATGCTACAAGATTAGACAGAAGTAATTTATCGTGATTCTTCTTTTATTTTCCTGATTACCACAGAGTTCCAATTAGATTTTATAGATTTCCTCGTAGATTACACTGAGTGCACTTAGTTCCATGTAGATTCCATGCAGTTCCGTGCAGATTCTGCAGAGTTCTACATACATTCCACAGAGTTCCTCTTTTCATGTAAATTCCATGGAGTTCCAAAAAGCTTCCACCAAGTTTCATGTAGATTTCCTGTAGTTCCACATCAATTCCACAGAGTTCAACATCAATGACAGTGGGCTCCACGTAGATTCCACAGATTTATATATAAAATACAGAAAGTTTCACAGACTTCCATGCTGCTTCCACCGAGTTCCTCTTAGTTTCAATGGTGTTCCACATAAATTTCTCAGAGTTTCACAGAGTCCCACTGTGACGCTAAGAACATCTTTATCATCTATTCACCAAGATGAATTTTTTACCATCTTTCACTATATATCACACTTAACAGATTGTTGACTGGTCTATAAGAATCATGTCCTGGTGAGTAATTTACTAGGTGGGTCTGAATTTTTTTAAAGTTTAAGTAACTTTTCAAAAAAATGTAGTAGATCAAGTTGATATTACTATGGTATGATTGCAATTCCTGAGTTCTGATTGGTTCAGAGGCAATGGTATATGAGCTCATATACCTTGAGGTGTTTCTTCGCATGTTTTTAATAAAACAATTCTTCCACTAACGCTTGTTAGATATGAGATGGTCATAGTCAACTCAGTGCTACACGCCTCGTTGGCTATCAGCTACCATCTCATGTGGAATAATTGTTAAGTATCGCTCTAGTAATATTTTTTGAACAAAGGTCAAAGGTCTATACAGTTAAGTCTCAATGCATCAGAATTGTGTTGCCTACCTTTGGTTTTAACAGATGAAATAGCTTTGTAAATTTTTCATCATCTACACTCAAGGCTCCTAAGTACATGTACATGTATAACACATTAGAATAAGCACTGAGGATTAAAATGCTTCTTTATTCAATGTTTTACTCTCAATAAACTATCTTACAGTTGAAGCAGTTAGGGAGAAAAAAAAGTGAACCTTTAAAGTGTAACTGGCTCATAGCTTTCAGTGCTTAACTCTGGTTTCTGACACAAAAAGCAGCTAGGAGCATAGCTACAGTTTGGCAGAACACATTTATTTTCCTGGATTTAGAGACTCACTATAAATGTAAGAGGAAGGTGTCTTGCTCAAGAACACAATAACAAAGGTTGGGGTTTGAACCCAGACTGTTACTTCTGGAGTCTAGCACACCAACCAGTTTGTCACCATGTCTCCCAGGGAGTGAGTAGGGATGGGGCAAGTGGACACCACAACTCAATGAACACTCAGTGCTGGTTCAGTTTACTTGATCCCCAGTAAGTGGGCATGACCGATACCTTCTCAGCAAAAGCTTTGAATGACTGACTGATTGACTGACCATTGACTGACTGACTGATGGACTGACCACTGACTGACTCACTGACCACTGACTCACTGATCTGACTGACTGACCGAATGACTCACTCACTCACTCACTGATGGACTGACCACTAACTGACTGAGACACTGACTGACTGAGCACTGACTGACTTACTGACTGAGACACTGACTCACTGATGCACTGACTGACCGACCGACCGACCGACCGACCAACCGACCAACCGACCGACCGACCGACCGACCGACCGACCGACCGACCGACAGACAGACTGACCGATGGACAAACCACTAACTGACTGACAAACGGACTCACTGATTCCCTGATTGACTGACTGACTTACTGACCACTGACTGATGGACTGACCATTAACTAACTGACTGACTGACCCCTGACTGACTTACTGACTGACACACACACTCACTGACTGACTGACCACTGACTGACTGACTGACGGACGGACAGACGAATTGAACACTAACTGACTGACTGACCACTGACTGACTGACTGACCGACACTGACTCACTGATTCACTGATTGACTCACTGACTGACCGACACTGACTCACTGATTCACTGATTGACTCACTCACTGTATGACTGACCACTACCTGACTGACTGACCACTGACTGATTTACCGACTGACACTGACTCACTGATTTACTGATTGACTCACTGACTGACTGACTCACTGACTGACTGATCACTGACTAACTGACCACTGACTGACTGACTGACCACTGACTAACTGACTGACCACTGACTGACTGATCATGACTGATTACTGAAACACACCCTTTCCAAGAGGATCCAAAAGATTCCAAGCCTTAGCCAGCTCTGCCCTTTCTCTGGAACGTTCTTTCTTTACATGCTTCTTAGAGTAGACCCTTGAAATTCAGACAGTGAAAACAACATTGTGTAAAAGCCCTTTCCCAAAACTCCTAAACATTTCAAAACCTAGCAATCTTTTTTTTCACAGACAGAGCCATTCTACAAGGGGTCTCTAACTACTTTTGGGGTTACTTTCATTTCTTAAACTTGTTCCTTTAAATAAATTTAACAAGAAACCATCCAATACCAGCTGCAGGGGATAAAATCTTTTAAATTTAGTTTTTATTAATTTAAATGAAAACTATACAGGAGTATACTAGTGTTTGATGTTTTGAATATAGCTTTCAGAATGGCTCCAACCTTTACGCCTGCCATTTACTTACCAGTAACTATCCACAACAATGGCTAAAAGGATTGCAGTTAAGAAGAACACTCCAACAAATACATACAATCCTGCAAAATGAATATAAGAAATTAAGACATTTATAACAACAACATTATAGTGCATGTACCAACAAAATATGCCTTGTGCTTGAAAAAAAATGTCCGGATAAACCTCGACGCAACAACAAACTTTAACCTTACCAAAGTAAATAAAATATGCTGGATCCACCCGTAAAGCTGGAAGCATTACTTCCTGCAACAAGGTAAAACATAATGGAAAATATCAAATTTAATATGAAAAAGCTAAAAACCTTGATTGCATATGGTACATTCAAACCTCTTACAACTCCCTTGCAACTAGATAAAAATTGTCTGCTTAATAGGAGCAGTGTGTTCCCATGGGAGCGGGTGGTTAGGACCAGTTGAAGTCAGCTCTTACTATAATTTAAGAAGTACATGAAAGTTTTACTAACTGGAAAATTTTCAGTTGAGAGAACGACAAACAATCTAAGCATTCCAAATGCAACATGATCAAAAGCCCTGGGAAGAAAAAGCAGCAAACATCTTGATTACACAGTCATGTAAATACATACTGGTACATCTTAACAAATCAGTTCAATTTCCTCCATCCAGTAAGCAAATCCCTTTCTAATAAGTGCTTCTCCTTGAGGGTAAATTGTTCAAAGACTCTATATAAATATACGAGCCCCTACCATTCACTGTGCACATTGTGAAAGTGGCATTCATGACATTGACATAGAATAGACTGACTAGAGGAGTGAATTATTAATTTGGTCTGCTTTCTCGTCTGGACACAACATGATACTTAACAAACAAATGGGGTTATAAATATGCAAATCGCTATTTTTACAGTTCTTGAACTACATGTATTTAATATGTATTTGTTGATGTCAAACATAGGAATAAGCATCATTTCCTAGACGGCAAGCAGCTTTTCTTTTATTCTAAAGTCAATAGGGACGAACACAAAAAGTAGTGAAAGAGTATCTTACAATGAGCTGTGAGTAGCATGAGCACCAGAGAAGAGCAGTTCCTCTCCAATAAGCTCCCTGACGAAAGCTACATGTTACTACCACAGTAAATTATCGCCCTGGGTGACACATTGAACCATTAATAATGAGCAAGATAGACCAGGTAAATCATAGAAAATTGCACACAGTTTTTGTTTTCTACAACAAAAAATCAACCCACCCTTGGTATACTTTTTCTTCATCCTGAATGTAACATGGGACTGTTTTGCTAGAAAAGGGAAAACAAAGCATGGGAACTGCATGTAAATCAACATTAAACACGGAGAAGAAAAAGCAATGACTCGAAAATAAACAGTTAATCAGTGATCCATGTGTTGTTTCACAGTAGTTTAGAAGTCTGGTTGTCATGGCAACATCTTGAAGTTCAACTGGTTCAGTTACAATTTAAAATTGGTCTCAAATATTGATGAAGAGTTCAAAATCAACAAACAATAAAACAAGCAATAAAAGTTTCCACATGTATATTATACACTCAGGTACTTGTAAAAGGTAGAAGATATGAACGGAAGCAACTGTTGAGGGCACTAGCCTTTTTACCAATAGTGGTCTGTGTGTGTATTCTGGATCTGTTATAAGATATACAGGTTGTGTATGTTAAGAGTTCTCTTCTTTGCCCTCTGGGTTTTTCTCAGGGAAATTTGGTTTTCCTTCTTCCACAAAAACTAAAGTTTCTAAAGTTCCATTTAATCATCCAAGGGGAATAGGTTAGCCTGTATGAAAGTTCAGCTGCCTGTTTCCTCACATAGAAAAGGGGAACGGGACATTTTCACACGCCGAAACAGCAAATGGCTGCATGTATGCTGGCTAGCCACAGGTTCGTCAGTCTTGAGTTGATTTTATTTACATGTAGCTTACCCATGATGAAAAGTTGTCGAAGTTGAATTGCCTAACGGACCATTGCACTGATAAGCATCCATAAGAATGTGAACCCCAATAGAGGCAAACAGTAGAACAAATACTAGAATTATAAAAAATAGCTAGAGGCAAAGAGGAAAAGATAATTATGTTACTAACATCATAAACTTTATTTTAGTGTCAAAATCCTCTAGCATGCCGAAAAGAACTCACTAATTGGGGACATAGTTACCTTTGGATGAAATGCTAGTCCATCGCAGGGTTACACCCCAGCATTAAATTTGCCAGTACCCATTTACACACCTGGGCTAAGAGAAGCACTACGAGAGTGGTGTCGTGCCCAAGAACTCAGTGCAGTGCCCCGGCTAGGACTTGAACCCGGACCGCCGCATCCAGATTCCAGCACACTAACCATTCCTCGTGTGTATATCAAAGAATACAACATATAGTTTTGAATTTTTTTTTCACATTCAGTTTAAAAACATGGAGCAGTGATCTAACAGTATGTGTTGTACACAGTTGTAATGTTGTAAGAGTTTAGCATGAGGCTATATTGCTGGAGTGAGGATTGTACCCCCCCCCCCCCCTAACCCAGGTACTATACGGAGACGTGCCGCTGGACAGGGTATGGTTTTTGACCCTTCAGTCCTGAACAGCCAGTCAGGGTATATCTCAAGCAAGTCTGTCCTAAACAGTGTCTGGAGTTGTCCTTTAAGACAGGGTATGGCGTCAAGACTTCCATTTAAGCATATCCAAAAGCAGAAACGTTCATCAGTATTTAACCAGTCAACTGTCTGGGATTGTACCGTGGTTGGAGCACTTGCACTTCCATTGATCTATATGGTCTGGGTATGAATCCCAGACCTGGTGTCATATGTGTATGTGGCAGGAGTTTCTTTTTGGTCCTTTTCTTTTTTCTTTCTCCTAGGGTTTTTCTTCAGGTTTCCCTCGATCCCACCACAAGAACCAATCAATCAATCATTCATTTGTCTCAATTCAAATTTAACTGGAAATCTGAGGGATACAAGTTTGCAAGTCACTCTACTGTTAAGTATATGCAGCCCTTGTTGTCAGTTTGTATATTTCCTCATAAACATTAAATCACCTTTGAAAGCTTAAATCCAATAGTCATCAATACCTGAAAATCAAGAATAAATTCTCAAATGTTATTGTACACACAACTGAAGAAAGTAACAAATGACTTGTTTACCCCTTACAAATCTACATTTTTTTCTAAACAAGCTAATAAAATGAAAGGTGTTAAAATGCTGATCAATATATAATTATACATTGTTCTACTAACACAAAGATACTTACATTAAAAATATGCTGAATATTCTTGACTTTGCACAGAATAAGAGCTAATCTAAGAGACCGAAAAACCTGTGGTATATACTGTGGAGAGAAACAAGGTTCAAAAATATTTAGAATACTAAAACCTAGTTTGTCAGACTCTTGAGATCAAGACCATTAAACTTGAAAATACCATATTTTACAGAAAACGAAAGATCATGATCGCAATTGTGTACTAAACTTATGCAGTTGGGAATAGAGAGCCTGAAAAAATCAGGCTTGAACGTGACTCAAACCCATGACCTCTGCGGTACTGGTGTGGTGCTCTACCAACTGATCTATCAAACCAAATGGGGAGTTGTAATATTCCCTAAATAAGTCAGAGATGTGATATTCAATATATTATATTCACTTTCACAGAAAAGTTAATCTTAATATAATTTGGTTATTGGTCACCGTAAAGAGATTTGAAAGCTGACGTTTTGAGCGTTAGCCCTTCGTTGCAGCGATTCTATTTGCTCTGACAAAGGGCTAACGCTTGAAACGTCAGCTTTCGAATCTCTTTACGGTGGCCAATTTACATTATCAATCCAGTTGATAAAACCAAATCATCTTGCTATACTTCCCACCGATGAAGCACCATAGTTTCTTTAAAAACATACCCCCCTCCAACCTTTATATACCTTTAACTGACCGAGAATTGTATATTACCTCTTTCGTATATCTGCAATACAGATACTGCATTATAAGGTTGCTTTCTTAACTTTTTAATGAATAGCCCCTCAAAATACTTATACCTGTATGATACGACGCAATGTATCAATTGATAAGTCTGTTCAAAAGATCAAGATTTAGAAGGCCCTTTCAAATACCAAAAAGACATTTTTCTGACCCTTTTCTACACTTAGTGAATCCATACACGTTTTTATACCTCAATCCTGAACAAGGCAGCCATTTTGGCCAGCGCCTCCCCGTCTAGTCTGTTTAGTCTACCGGGAGTATCCCCACTACTACCCCCCCCCACCACCACCCCCCCCTCCCTCTACCCCCACTTGTTGTTCCAGTACCAGATACTGTATTCCCGTAGTGCTCTTCTACTTGCAGGAAAGTGGAACAGTGCTGCTGCCAGCTGGCAAGCTTCAGATTTTGAGCATGGTACGCCTTATTATGAATTTTAAGCCCAGGTCACATTTTTAAATTTAACTTATTTACCTTTCCTAAAGCTCTGGTTATGACCAGCAACACAAAATCCAAAGTGAAACAGCATACAAGAACAAATTCTACCCTGAAGGAGAAGAAGGGTTTTCAGAACCACTTTAGGATCAAGTTGAGGGATAACGTGCATTGTATCTGTACACTAAAACTAATAACTGCCATTAATTCAACTTAGACACTTTCCATTAGAAATGTTTATAAGGAGTTATAACTAGTGGAATTTCCAAAAAGTCTTTGTAGCTATTGACAGGACTGTTTGTGGAATGACCATTTTTCCAGATTCAGTTCAGCATTAGTGGGGGAATTACCTTTTAATCTTGAGCTGCAAGAACGCTCATGACCAAGTGAAATTTGAAAATCATAAGCCTGAGACACTGTAGAGGGGTTCCACAACTTTCTGAGTGTTTAGATAAGGCTATATGAACATGGAAAAAGTTCTCTTACAGTTCCTTTTTTAAAATACAGTATTTCTCTAAACTATGCACAAATCTAAAAGTGTCAAAGCTGTGTTAACATGTACATACTCTCACCTAAACACATATGTTGACTAATGAGATCACGCATAGTGTTTCAGTTATTTTGTAATTACCGATACCTACCCATTCCACCAGCCTCCTTCAGCACTTCTCGACCAGAACACAGGCCACGTCAGGAAAATGATGTGCACAACAAGATCAAACATGAACAGCAAGATACAGGACAAATTCAGAGCATATACAACTGGATGAACACTAGTCAAGAAAGAAAGACATTTCTTTAAAAGTTTTCAAACTGAAATTAACAAGAAGAAGGTTTGAGAAGGTTTGAGAATTTACTAAAACAATTATTCCATTCGCCCTTGTTGGATATGAAGTGATTATAACCAACTCGCGCTACGCGCTCGTTGGTTATTTTATCACTTCATATCCAACGCGGGCTCATGGAATAATTTTTATTTATTTTAAGTTTAATGCAAAATATGTCAGCTATACCAGTCGTCATTGGCACCCATAGGCGTTCGGGACGGGGTCCCACCAAATTTTGAGCAACTCAGATTTTTTGGGCAGCAAGAGAAATTTGAACAAGGAAACATGTGGAAATTTTTTGGGAAATTGTTTCACCAACCCTCCCCCCCCCCTGGCAAAAAATTGCCAGTACGCTTATGCTCACACCAGCATTTATTACCATTTACATTGACGAACACCAGTTCCCCCCCATTGGCAAACACGTGAAGAATGATCACCGAGTTAACACAACTGGCGATCTGACAAGCAAATTCACCATCCTAAAGAAATGTCAGAGAAAGCTTGATTGTTTCATCTATGAAATGTTGCAGATCCACAAGAAGAAACCGAGACTTAACACCCAATCAGACTCTATTCGTACCAAACTATTAAACGAACATAACTTTCATAAATTTGTTTCATTTTTAGCTTGTTTTTATAGTTAATTCTACTTCCAAATTTAATCTTATTATTAAATTAAATTAAATTAGGCTAAATAAAATAAATAGAATATATACACAATTAAATTATATAAAAATTAAATTAATATTAAAATTAATTTATTTCATTTAAGGTTAAAATTATAATTTAATTTAATTTACTAGATAACATAAAATTAAATGAAATTGAATTATTGTTAATTAATTTTACTTTCAATTTAATTTATTTTGTTTTACTTTAGTTGAAGTTGAACTTAATTTTATCTATTATGAAGGTCATAAATTAATTTCTCACCTTAATACTTGAATAGTTGGAGGTTCAAAGAAGATAAGAAAGGAATGTATCAGAGAATTGCAGATGATAAGTCGGCGAAACCAGGGGTTGTCCAAGATATCAAAGCACCTAAAGTAAATGATTAAAAAAATGGCCGCTAGTTTGATATAAATATTAGTTTCTATTTATAATTGTTGGTACAAGAATTATAACATTTGATTGCCATACCTTTGGGCAAGCTTAGGTTTGAAATATGAACGTGCTTTACCATAGCTTCCTCTGTGTGAAAATTCCATACATCAACATATGTTAAAATATTAATGGCATGTATATCCAAATTTACGTGACATTATCATAGGATTCTTGCGGGAAGGAAAGGATTTAATTAACTATATAATAATACCAGGAAAAACGTATCTTTGGAACTTAAATATGACACTGAAAAATACATAGCTTTTATGACAGATAAGACTGAAAAGTTTCACAAGAAATGGAAAGTATTCGAGGAAACTATTTTAAATAGGTAATTTAATTAATAAATGTATGATGTTATCGTTTGAAAAAGTACAATTATCTTGCCTTTTGTAATCGACCTTTTCTTAGTTGAAATTAATGAATCTTTCTATTGTATACGGTGTCCCAAAAAAACGTGTATGTATGGCAAATGTAAAAATTGAAAATGTATTTTTTTGTAATTGAAAGTGCGTTGTTATTGTAACAAGGTATTGTTTTTCAATAAAAAAATGTATATCCAAATTTAGATTTTGGATATCCAGTTACAATGCCTTCAATTAGCACAATGAGGACAGATGATGAAAGTTACTTAACAGAACAGAATTGATCTTAAGTGTTTGAGTCTTGATACTGATGATGATGATGATGATGACAACGACAATGACGATGATGATGATGATGAAAAGGAAGACAATATCAATGACGAGGACAAGAAGGACCTGGGAGAAGGAGAAGGATGATGATGATGACATGAGATGATGATGATGATGATGATGACGACGATGGCACATACAAGCATGCTTACCTTCCTTTAAGTGCATCATCAATATGTGCTGATGCTAACTTTAGTTCCCTGTGGGTACCTTGTAAATCACCAAACTGTTGTGTGAGAGCATCCGTCTGAAAATTTTAAATTGGAAAGTATACATTAAAGTACTACATGTATATATGATATAAACTTTAGAAGCTATGTTCTATTGGAATTGTGTGAATCTGTTTGGTTCTCCTACTGTTTTCTATTCAGCGATAGAAAACAACTGTGCTCTTTGAAGGAAAACATTTTTCCCGATTTTTGACTGTATTTAATTTAGAGTTTCAACTAAACAATTAAATTAGTCTGCCTTGTTTTCTGCTTGCTCATAGAAAACTCAGGCTTGTAGTTCAATTGTTAAATAGATGATGTCTTCTAAAATAATAGAAGACTCAAGTAATAGATGATTTTGTTTTATATTATCAAATCTGAATATAAAGTTAATAAGAAAACCATTTTTCCATGCATGGTAAGTTAAATTTCAAATCAGCAATCTGCATATTAACTAGTTCAATGTAATAAAGATTAATTTTATTGTAAGGTGCAAACATCTGTTATCATTTCTGGCATTCACACAGCAAAGATTAATTTAACAAAGTAAGTTCAGTTCCAGGTTTTATATTAAGCATATTTTGATACTCACTGTCAAAAGTTCCATGTTTAGATAATCTTCTCTACGTATTAAACAAGACAAGTCAAATCAGAAATATATTTAATCAAGACTGAATTCAAGTCATTTGTTTCTGGATTAGTTTTCAGTGAAAAAGTCATCAAGTCAGAAATCAAACCATTATGGAAAATGTTACACATAGTTCTCACATTTCCACCTGTTTCTATGGTATAAATTCACAGTTTACCCATTCTGGCAAATATAACTAATTAAAATAAAAATAAAGGAACTCCAGATAATTTTAATAAGTTAAAAAGTGTAGGAGTATAGGTTTATAAAAAGTTAATGAAACTGTGAAATTTATACAATTTTAAGTTTTACCTAATCTGATTAACTCAAAAAAAATTTATCAGTTAATTCCATGCAAATCCAATTCCATGCAGTACCAATATCAAAATATAACGAACTGATGGACATTGCCAATATGCAAAAGTCAAATATTAATTATTACCAAAATTTTCAGTTTAATAAAGTGGTTATCTGTCAATTTAAAATCTAATTCAATATTTATATAATGAGAGAATACTGTCTCAGGGATGCAAATATGGTAACTTTTTTCCCGTGAAAGGACATGTTTCCGACCAAGTCACCATTTTGATCAGACAAAACAGCAGTGATGTAGGAAGTCATATCACAGAACTCCTCAGTAAAGCATTGTTAGTACAAAACATTGGTGTACGCATTGAGACAAAAAAAAATTGTGCAGACATTATGTCTGACTACAGCAGGGATTAAATCGAACATAGGCAAATTTTGGCCATCCATTGTCTGATGTCCCTGACTGTTATTTGCAGCCACAATGTCTGATTTCTCAGATTTGTTGTGTGCATATACTAGCAGTTTCTGTATTGCCGAACACATGTTAGTTGTCGATCAATAAGAGGCATGAAGAAGCTTAAAACTGGGTAGACTTTGCTGAGAAAACACAGAATTGTGATATCTCCTCTCATTTCAGAGATAAAAAAGTTTATCGTATTATGCAAATTAGGACCTCTCTAAGATGAACAGCTGGTACCAATACCAAATTCCCGAGGGGGGGGGGTGCCTCACATATGAAAGGGGTGGGATGTTCGTCGTCTCGTTTCTAAAGGGGTGTAAATTTCGGATTTTGGTCTCACTTAGGGTGTTCACCATTATATTTAGCTGTGAAGGTCTTGTTTAGGGGTTTAATTAAAAAATATTTCCGAGGAGCATCCCCACCCTTTCATATGCGAGTCCCTCCAAGGGATCGATGGTTCAAAATTCAATTAACATTGGGAAGCTGCTGGCACTAATGGAAAACAAGAGGTCGTTTTCCCAATGTTAACTACATTTTGAACCTGCAACCTGCAAGATATACCTGCCAAAAGTTAACTGCATTTGGAGAAAACAGACTCTATAAGGAAACTTGGAAACCTTGAGCTCAAGGACGGACAGTAGATGCCAGTACCAAATCATGGTGTCTGTCTTTGACAGAGTTAACTGCATTTGTAGAAAACGTTTAGTCAAATATTAAAGGCGTAAGCCTGACATGAATCAGATGATCACCAATTGACCTTATGACTCTGTTATGACGCAAACATTTTTGTGTAAAATTTGAACATTCACAATTATTTGAATAAACAATAAATTCAACTTATCTGAATGATCATGAGCTTACCCCATCTGCTTGAGGAAACAATGCTAAGGCGGGAACCAAGAAGCCAAATTGTCCAAAATTTTCCACTGATGATCGTCGTTTTAAACTTCGAAACTTTTCCCCGGTTCTTTGCTTGGACAGTGAACTCATCGAAGACCACGCGATTGAAGAAGACCGAGATTTGCCCTGCAGTACGTCCTCCGAGGCTTTTTCGTTAGCGTTTTCAACGAGTACTGTAACACTGTTACATTTAGAACTCTCAATTCCCTCTTGAGGTACTTCATCGTCGGCCATGTTATACACAATAAATGGTTAACAAGTGATGCGTTTATTAACGCTAAACTTTCCGCGATGAAACAGGTGACTGTCTTCCACAACAGCGCAGTCATCTTTCACAAAGCATCTTATCCAAGCGCGTTGTGTATAAGTTTGACCGTGTAAACACAACAAAGATCTTATGAACGAAGGAATTTGAAGGGAACACTTGCTGTGAAATTGTATTAATTGTATTAAATTAAGCACATTTAAGAGCCCAAAACAATGTGAAAAGTGGCCGGTCAGTTGCCAAAATTGTCAGCAACAAAAACAACATAAGGCCATCTTGTTTGGTTTGTTGACGCTAATAAACAAGCTTCCACAACACTTCGGCATTTCCTTTCATATGCCTATTGTGATACAAAATCTTTGACTCCAACCAAGCAGAATAATTAGTCCGTCTGCAAGCACCGGTACTGCAGCGATCGACAGCTCCCTTTCAAAACAAATGTTCCACAAGCTTAGCAACGTTGCGGTAGTCACACACCAGAAGATATTTCCTCCGCGCCTCAGTTGACAGAATGCAAATGATGGCCAATTTCGAAGGAGGTGACAGAATGCAATGCAGTCTAAAGACAAACAAATCCATTCCTGTACAATTAACTGGCTTTGTTGACACAAGCTCTCAATTTTTTGGACTACAAAGCTTCGGGCCTCGCTCTGACGTCATTACCAGCTTCACGCAATCACCGGAAGCATGGACCGTGAAGTGTGAAGCGCGAAGCAAGCGTGAAGGGACAAATGGAAAACGGTTTTCACTTCTTGCAAACGATTCTCGCAGAAGTAAATAGATTAAGAAACGTCGTCGAAAGTTATTTTGTTGCCAAAAACAACTCGAATGTACGTGTGATAATATTGACCATACAATAGTAGCTTTCAAGTCTTGTTCGGAAATAATTTGGCAACGCCCTTTTCAAAAACACAATCTGTATCAACGTCATGAAACAAATGGCTGTTGAAATATTGCAACGACTCAAAATGACATCATACTGTTAGTGTATTCTCTCAAAACTTTCATCTTTCATCAGTGCTAAATTTGGACGGTGAATGGTGAAATGGTGCTGAATGACAACATTCAACAACAAACTTGGTTTGTTTGTATTGTACGTAGCTTATTGTACTCCATTCGTTTTTTGGCGGGTCTTCTTTTTTGCCTGAAAATGGAATGACATGCCGGGGGAGGGGGTACTTCCCTATATGGGCCATACGGGGACGTGCCGCTGTATTGGGTATGGTTTTTGACCACTCGGTACTGATCAGGGTATATAATTCAAGCGAGTCTGTACAAATCAGGGTCTGGAGTTTAGACAGGGTATGGCTTCAAGACTTTTCATATCCGAAATCAGAAACGGTTGTCAGTATTTATTTAGCTAGTCATCAGTCAACATTAGGTCATTTCAGGACTAAATATTAGCGCTATAGTACAAAAAACGTTTTCCTCTGTCCAAAACAGGGTGTGTTTAACGTCATTTTTGTCCTAAACAGGGTTAGGGTTTCAATCTCCCAGATGCACCCCTATGGGTCAAGTACCCCCACCCCTGTTGAATTACCTAAATTGAAGCTTTCTATACTCGAAGTCGTGAACATTCCTACCTTTTTAATATTCCTCCACTATAAAAAGAGGAAAAACACTGAACAAGAAAACCAGGACTAAAACCAACGAGGGATGCCAAACTTTCAAAAAACAATAGTTAAACAACAGATCGATCCTTATGGCAGAGAGAAGAATGAGGCAAGGTTCACAAAGAAAATGAAAATTAAAATGTATTAGGTCCTTTGCATATCACAGGGGAGGGGAGGGGATGCTCGCCGGAAATTTTGAATTAAACCCCTAAAGGAGACCGATCTGGGCGTGGGCCAGTCTTTTTTGACCCCTAAAAGAGACTATGAAAACTTTGATTCTATTAATCGAGTAAATAAAACGAACTAGATCTAGTAATATACATATTAAACATATATTTTTGAGTCCTTTTAGGGCATTCCTTTAAAACATCCGGTGATTATGTTAGATTCTGTAGACGTTTCTCGTAAAATGTGTTCATTATCTGTTATTTTCTCTTCTCAAAAAGGGACAACTGTTTCTCATTTGCAAGATTGGCATGCCATTAAAATTGGTTCTAAATAAAACTCAGGGAGCGTGTGATAAACATTATGCTAAAGCATTTACGAGTCAAATTTTCTTTAATTGTAAATAAAAGCCATCTGCAAGGGAACTTTTAGCATCGTTTCCATATCAACTTTCTAACTTCCGAACAGAACACTGAAATTCAGATACAAATCGGCAATGAACAGGTCTGCAAGTAGATTTCAGATCCAATTTTTTATTGAAAGTACCTTTCCTACAATAAGCATGCATCGCAAGGCGTGTCTCCAAACAACAGATATCGTAAACCAGCTGCCGTTAAAAGTGCCATCTACCTGTAGACAACAAAAAAGATACATCCGATTATATATAAGCTTTTCTTGTAATTGGTGATATTGACCACTTTCTAGGAGCTCTCTCTCGAAAATTCCACCCAAAACCTCTCACAAATCTGTGTAAACCGAACCACAACCGGCATTTTATTGAACATGCTGAAAATTAGTAGCTGCACTTTTAAACTACAGTTTTCATACTTTCCATATATTTATCGATTCGAGGCTTTTTTATTGCTCTCTTAAAAATGACAATGGCTCAGTTAGTTGCAATTAACCATTGTTTACAATAATTTACAGCAGCCGGCAAACCAATGTTTAATTCATAGAGGGGGTAAGTTTCCAAAGAAACTGTGGTGCTGCGTCGGTGGGAAGTATAACGATATAATTTGGTTTTATCAACTGGGTTGATAATGTCAATTGGCCACCGTAAAGAGATTCAAGAGCTGACGTTTCGAGCGTTAGCCCTTCGTCGGAGCGAATCGGCCTTCAATCACCTATTCAAATTCTGAACAACTAGATCGCTTGTTAAAGCAGTTTTTATTTGACTCAAAGCCCATACTGCCGGATCTTATCCCGGTTTCTGAAGCATTAAGCAGCTAGGAAGATTTCTACTCCCCTTAGATGGGATGCCAGTCCATAGGAGAGTTTTAAGAATTAATCCCAAACAACTAAAACGGAAAAAGAAAAAGTGCCGTCCCAACGAAATAAAAATTTAAGTGCATCTCGGCCTGACATCACAAGCTTCTCCAAAAGTTCGCATTTATTTACAATAGTTTCCATTAGCCATCCTAATTTTCCTCTGTTTGTTTACCTAACATCTGCCTTGCTGTCTTTATAACTGCTGTTCGAAGCTCGCGAAGACGCCAGCAATACAAAAAAGGATTGATGGACGAGTTGCTAAACATTAAAGTGCTCGCAAAGTCCCATTCTGGTTGCCAGACCTTGTCAGAGATTCCATGAAGAGTTAGTAGAATAAAAATTGGTATATAACACAATATCAAAGCTATGTAGAACACGAAAGTGTTGTTTGCACTTCTTGTCAATCGCAGTATGTTATTAAATTTATTTTCAGCATTGCAGCTTTGAACTGCCTGTTTTTGAGCGTGTATTTGTAACTGATGTCGACGAACAATGAGATAAATTATGAAGTAAGTAAATGTGGAAATTAAAAGACAAATAATAATGCCAACGCCTGTAAGAAAATTATGTATACGAACACTCCAAAAGTGCAAACCCGAAACAAATAGGTTTATCAACCAAATAATAAGCACAGTGTATTTAACGCGAGATTCAGTAACTAAAGTAGCATATCTCATGTGATAGTGAAGAGCCAGAAATCGATCCACAGTGATTGCTGTTATTGTCAAGAGAGAAACTCCACACAAAGACGCCCCAATAATCCTGTAAACATAGTAAGAGGAAAGGTCTTCTGTAAGTTCTTTAGCAATATAAATCGGTTGAGCAATGACGCCAACAAGGAAGTCCGAAACAGCGAGGCTGCAGAGCATAATCATTGAAGCTGAGCGAATGGAAGGAGTTCTTATTATGGCGGCCAATACCAAAGCGTTGCCCAGAATGGATATGAGCATCAGTGGAGCATTAAGAACACAGTTTA
>OX393572.1:15472987-15502987 GCA_947652115.1 Blastomussa wellsi | reverse complement strand
TCCGATTCAAAACAGCTCAAGTAAGATAGAGCAAACTAGAGCACTATTAAAATCCAACCGAAAGACTGGGAGATTTGATGAAAAACGTAGAGAGTCCCGGGAAAACTGGAAGAGTTGGCAGGTATCATATTGCAGACTCAACAGCAACAATTTTTTTCCATAGCATATAAGGGTCATGCCAGAGGAGACAAAATTAAGACACCTTTAGATTCTACCATGAGGAATACCAGTAAAATATTGTGTGCACATGAACCAGAGTTATTTTGGTGAGAAAATAAGATAGCCATTGTCGTTGTACTAGATGTACATACATGTACAGTGTGAGCTTAAGCAAGAGTGCTATTTTATATTTTCCCAGTTTTACAAAAAATATTGCAGTCAAATCTTGTCCTTGTACTGGTACTGTAATTATCTGAGTCTCTTAAATTGGTTTAATTTGAGAAATCAGGGAGTTCAAGACATCTTCACCATTCACCACGCTAACACAAGTAATTGAAAATAATAAAATGAAAAGGAACGAGGATAATGATAGAAAAATATTGACCGTCGTTTTGTGTGATATGTAGCATATCGCCTGAACCATCAAATGATCACTTTTCTGTTCTATGCCTTTCCATCCGATTTGATTTTTGTCCAGTGGTTTTTGTCGAAATTATATAGCTTACTTTTTCTTTACTTTACTTTTTTATTTTGTATTCCTTAGAGATATCCTTATGAACAAAAATGTCTTTCTTTCTAGGTGAAAAAACATGCCAGGGCTTGACGAAACAAAACTTGCCCCTGGGGTGGGGGAGTTCATAACATTTGGTTGGGGTTTTGAGAAAAAAAGTGTTCCTTGTTACTAATAACATGGGGCTTTATGAGAGTTTTTTGCCTTGTGGCTAATCCCCCGTATATCCCTGGGGCTGGGGGGGGGGCTTTCAGTGGCAGGTGCATTAGAGTTATGGTTTAACATAAAATGGCGTACAGGTATTGCCTATTTTGCATTTGATTGTATTATAATTGTTTGATATGACCTACAGTGCATAGACCAGTGTGAGGAGTCATGGCTTCAGTTTTATTAGCACAGTATCAACTTGAGGTATGGTTTTATCTTCAGAATGCAATCTTATTTAGGAATTTCAGTCTAACTTTATCCTGTGGCTTTAGATTTTCCAGTGACTTAATTCTCATGGTTATGTGCAGGGAAACTGGATCTAATATCTGCCAACTCACTCTCACACCTGCCAGTTGAAAACTTCAATGTCATGCCTGCTCTCAGCTACGAAGTTAAGACTATTGCAGCCTTAACTGGTGCAATTTCTAGAAATAAAGGTTGCCTTATGCTTCCCAACATGTAGATCTCGGAAAAAGTACTTGTGCCAAGGTTGGTTTGACAAAATGTGGCTTGGAACTGGGACCCAGAAATCTTTAAAAATTGTCTTAACAAGCGTGTGAAACGTCGTCAGCAGAGTTTCAGCAACTTGGATCCATATGGTTGGGTTGTATTCTAAAATCCTGATTAAAATCTCATGTCTTTGACTTGAAGAAAGTTTGCAAGTACAGGATCTGCATAATACTATTTGTACTGCAGGACTGGGACTATATAGCATCTTCTTTGCTAAGTCAAATCATTTTGAATTCATTTTTCTCCTTATTCCATTCAACAACAGAATGAGAGAGAGTTTTTTGCAAGGCTGCAGTCACTAGAATTTGGTGTGCATTTCTATGAAAACCCAGATTTGCAGCAACAAGCACTGGATCTTCTCCCAGTATCTGAATTGAAGAAGAGAGCAAAAGAGGCTAGTGAAAAAAGTAAAGATAATGGACAAGATGGAGTGGATGAAAGAGACTGTTTGTTCTTGGAAGTTGTCCGATGGTTTGGTATGAAATCAATTTGGATATTTTGAAGTTTTATATTATAATTTTTAAACGTCCCTTTAGATAATGTTATCTGGAATGCATTTCATTTCTTAATACAGTAATTCTATCATTGCACTGGAAACTTGTAGTTGTTTGTTCAGAAGAAGTTAATGTCATTAAAGTTTATTTTCCAAGGTTAGTTAAGGGAGGGAACAGGGGTGTTTAAACCTCCTACTTCCCATACCCCTAACTCCTGGCTCCTTTTTTATTTCCAGTGCAAAATATTACACAATTTTGAAATATTTTGGGCGATTTTACTCGGATTTTCTTCACCTTGGAAATCCCGCTTCCTGTCTTCTTTCCTCCCATCTTCTGCCTGGTAGTGTAGCCGCTCTTGCACTTCTACTGTTAGCAGTTGCTATTGTTTTAGGGGCTAGGGGCATTGTTCCTGTTGTTTGTTCTATTGTTTTGTTGCAGGGTATCAAGCCATTCATGTGAGACCTTACGATAGCTGCTACAGCACCCCTTCTCCCGCCGAGCCCTGTCTCCCTCCAATGGTTAGATTTTAAAAGAGTGTGACTGAAGATAGTTAGTACATACAGTAACTTTACAAATTTCTTTGAAAGTTGCTCAACTTACATGAAATAGTGTAATATACATGTATAGATTTAGCCAAGCCTAATAGCAGAGCTCAAGATTTGTGAGAGTACTTGAGTCTGCAATCCAATGGAAACATCAACTGGCCAGCAGTCAACTTCTAAAAGAACCATCACCTTGGTGAGTTCCCAACACCTGATCCTGCAATAATGGTCGTGCAATACTGGCCAGTGGATACCTTGTTCCAACAGCTTGAAATTAATTGACCATAAAATGATGTAAGCAGTGCTAACCTTAACATTGACCAAGGCTTGTTTCTGGGGTATGGGGTCTCTCCTGCCCCTCCCCCAGAGTCTGTATGGCCAGGCACTCATAAGACCATGTGACCAAACTCAGTCACCTTCTGCCAGTGCGTTCTCAGCAGAATTATAATCTGAGATCGACTCGCACTTTTGCCGCGCCTGTCTGCAAGACAAACAGGTTCAGAGACAGCTTTATCATTAGCCATTGTATGTAATATATTTTAAATTCTCGATTCATTTTTATTGTAAATATTTTATTTTCACGTAATTCAGCCAATTGGCTGCAAGGTGTATTTATTAATAAACGGTCTTACTACTACTACTACTAGCAAATTTTCTTGGCTTAATGGGTTTCCAAAATTTCTTACTTTGCACACAGGAGCTCTGCTTTCATTCGAATTGATTGAGTTTATCAATATTATTTTCTTGGCTTGATGGGTTTCCAAAATTTCTTACTTTGCACACAGGAGCTCTGCTTTCATTCGAATTGATTGAGTTTATCAATATTATTATTGTTGGTTTTAGCTTCATTTTTCAGCTGGATGGACAAACCAATCTGTGGGAATTGCGGCACTAAGACACAAGCCATTGGACCTGTGCAACCAACAGCAGAGGATCAGAGATGGCATGCTGGAAGAGTGGAAGGTTTCAAATGTCCAAAATGTGGGAAGGATGAGAGATTTCCAAGATACAATCATCCAGGGAAGTTGTTAGGTATGTAGGGTAAGCATATTCCTGCCAACTCACTCTTTTGCCTAATAGGCATGTGGAGGGGGGGCGAGGGGTGGCAGAGGTAGACTGCAGGCTCCAAAATTTTGGACAACTCAGATTTTTTGGGCAGCCAAAGAGAAATTTAGACCTGGTAACTTGGGAGAATTTTTTGGGCAGATGGTTCACCACTCCCAGCCCCTTGGTAAAAAAATTGCCTGACACCTATGCTAATAGGCACGAGTCTCACACCAGTACACTAGTTCAGAAACTTTGTTCTCGTGCTTGCTCACATTTGCATTGTACCAACTAGCTTGTGAAGTCTTCCAAGAGGTGGGGGAAAGCCATGTCACAATTTCACTTTCGTCTGAAGAATGATGCCACTTAAACTACTTTAAAAATTGCAGCTGTTGTTTTTTGCAGGGTACCTATATATTAGAGTTGCTATCAATTTTTTTTACGAGAAACTGTCTTGTGACAGGGCTATAACCAGACTTTTATAAGGCTCACAACACAAACATTTTCAAGCAGTGAAGGTGAACACTGCTGGTAACTTCCCAGGGTATGTTTTCCTGGGAAATTTTGAGAATCTGAGCTCTTATAATGCAATTTGCTTTATTCTGAGTCGCTGGTGGATATGTTTTTAACTATTATTGGTAACAGCACAAATGCTGTGTAACTGTCGTTCTTACTGTGTTATTATGTACCTGTTACATTTTAGCAGCTTAATCATGAATGTCCCTTTTCACTGTTTAGAAATTTTCATGTCGCCAGTATTCAGGGCCATGTCACATGCCACCCCTTAATAGTAATTCATAATAATTATTATAATAAAAACAATATTTATAGAGGGTAATTAGGGTGGTCCTCTAGGCCTTAGGAGGCCTCATTTGTCGAGCGCAGAACAAAAATTTGAATTTTTACTGCTGTGACTGAGTCACTTTTGATAAATAATTATGTAGACTCAAAACAACGAAAGAAAGAAAAGTGCACGTTACACTGTAGACAATGGTATACAACAAGGTTGTGTTTGGCAAAGCATATCCCCTGGATGAAACCTGGACATGTTTGAGGGTCCCTTGGAAATTTGTAGTCATCATTGATCAGGTCATCATCATCATCATCATCATCATATTTCAATAGTTATAAATTTAACAAATTACCGGTAGAGAAATTCACAACCCACATATGTAGCAAAGCTAATGGAGGCGGGTTGTGTAACTTACAATCAAATGAAACAAAATAGATTAATACTAATTCAAGTAAAATTATAAATAAAAATAAAATAAAATAAATAGGTATACACAAGTCATATATGTGATGTCTTTAGAGATAACCTGTTGAAAATCTCACCTCTTCGAGTCAGAATTTAACACTTTTTTTCTTCATTTTCTTTGTGTGCATGTATATAATCCATGATTTTATCTTCTCATACAGAGACCCGTTGTGGCAGATGTGGTGAATTTGCAAACTGCAAGGCCTTGGTGCTTCGTTCAATGGGATTTGAAGTGAGGCATGTCACGGATTGGACTGATCATGTGTGGGTCGAGGTTTACTCAGATGCACAACAAAGATGGATTCACTGTGACAGTGATGAAAACCATTTTTATGAAAGGGCCATGGGGAAGAAATTGACTTATATTATTGCATTCACCAATGAAGAGGTATTTTTCTACTGAAACTTTTGGGGGCATCGTCATGAATGTTATTTTTGCAACTCTTTAAAAAGCTAAAACTAGTCTTTGCTGAAAGGAAGGTTTGTTTCCAAAGACTACTATTGATTACTATTTACGGAAGCCTATTGTTAAGGATGGCAAGGATAGAAGTGGATTGAACTTTTTTTTCAAATTCTTGAGCCATATCCTGAAAAAATAGGAAACCAACTTTTATGGTTTTCTTTCCGTGCAAAATTTTTATTTGATATCATCTTCACAATTCTACTGGAGCATTTTTGAACCAGTGAACTTCAAGGTATGAAGCAATGACTTAAGCACAGCATTGACCTAAACACTCCAAAACTCCAAAATGACTGTGACAATGCCTCTTTAAAGCCCAGACCAAGCAAGAACAAACTCTCGTCGAAATCACTGTAGTATTGATTAGTGGACCTGACCCCCCCTGGGACAGAACCCCATCCAGGGTCACTGTGTTTTGCTTCATATTTGATAGCATTATGTGTCTTTTAGTGAACGTTTATCAATGAAGATACTTTGTGATGCTTGTCATAAAGAACTTGCATCTTACTGGTGGTCAATCCCGGGTATATTATCTGTACTCTTGGGCAAGACACCTGACTCTTGCACTCCTTGCAGTGCTTCTTCTCACCCAGGTGTATAAATGCATCTCCCGAACTGGACCATTCTCGTTCCCAGAGCCACTTGCCCCTCTTAGCCGGCTGGGCCTGTGCACTAGGAACAAGTTACTCTTGGGACACAAGATTTGATTGGCTTAAATCAAACAAAGGGAGTTCAATCACATCAGCCGTTTTAAAATCCCTTTGCGTTAGCGCGTTTAAAACAGTAGATGTGATTGGACTCCCTTTGTTAGATTTCTGCTAATCAAATTGATCATGTGTCCCCAGAGCCACTTGTTCCTCGTGCACAGGCCCAGCTGGCAAAGAGGGACAAGTGGCACTGGGGACAAGAATGGAACTGGACTGGATACTTTATTTACCATTGGATTTACAGAGTTGCTGTTAGCATCAGCTACGTAATCCAAGCATTTCCCATTTTATTCTCACTGGTAATGTATATCGAGTTGAACACTTGAAGAGAAATTTCATATCTCCGCACACCCATGTATTATTCTCTATATAGTTATTGAAAATAACAACTGAATGAGAAATTGAATTTTGATCATTGTTGAGGTTAAAAGTTTAACTGTAACTTCAATTTGTTTAAGGCTGTGGATGTAACATGGAGATATTCAACCCAACATGACAAAATCTGTCAACGAAGGCTACTGGTTAGTGAAGAATGGCTATCAAGGACATTAAAAAGATTTAATGAGCAGGTTAGTGTCCAAACTAACATGTTTTTGTGGCGAAGCTTTAAAAATACTCCCCCCCCCCCACAAGTATACATTTTCTGAAAACGGAATAAATGATTAATTCAATTGCACCTTCTCTTTTTTAGAAGGGATTGTAGGTTTAGTATTTTTGCTAAGTTAAGTGATATTTACCCTTTTATCTTTATCAAGCTCGTTTACACGCCTCGATTGTTGGCGCAATGTGTTTAGCATTGCAAATGATTTGTTACAGATGGCCCTTAAAAAGTGTATCTCCGATTTCTCAAAGATCTCACCGTGAAATGTGAAATTTACATGTACCGGTATTTCACAGCCATGGGGTGTGAATTGAAGATTTCACACAGTAAATTCAATTTTACACCATGTTTACTCTTGTTTGAAAATTATTCATTCCAGACGTGAAAATGAAGACCGTGAAATTAAATCACACTGTGAAAATATTCATGCTGTTGAAAGTATAAAAGTTATTTCACACCGTGATGTTAAAGTTCAGTGCTGTCTAAAATGTTTCATTCAACATTCCGTCAAAATTCAGCATTGTATGGGGCAGAGGGGCATACAAAATAAATGTCAATTTGAATGTCACACACATTGTCAGAAATATATCTCAGACAACCCTTTTTGCAAAAGATTGCAGTCATTTCATGCTAACTAACGGAAATTGGAACAAGCTCTTCCCTGATGGAACACAGTCTTGTACACAGACTTTAGCTATAGTGTGAGGCAATACCTACAGGATATTAAGACACCCCTCTTTAGAAGAAGAAGTTCATTGAGCCTCTGTCCTCTTTTAAGCCACACAGCTCCAGTCTCCTCCCTCTTAGGAAAAATGCACTCCATGTTGACCTTTTTTCTGTGTATACAAGCTTTCTCCTGAGCGGCGTCAAATGCTTTTGGAGCGTTCAGCGAAGGAACTGGCTGGGTTCTTTTCAGTTTATGAAGGAAAACTGTATGGTACTACTGCATGGAGGCGTATGATTGGACGACCTGAATCACGGGTAAAATTAGTTATTTCGACTTGTCTTTTAATTCTTAACTACAGATCCAGAACAGTTGCTAAGGGATTGCTGCTGCCCTCCAGTGGAAGCCCCTGGACACCCCAGGCACCCAACCTCCATTTCGTGATGCAGTTGTTAAGTGAGGTGTAGTGAAGTGTAGTGAGGTGTAGTGAGGTGTAGTGAGGTGTAGTGAGGTGTAGTGAAGTGTAGTGAGGTGTAGTGAGGTGTAGTGAAGTGTAGTGAAGTGTAGTGAGGTGTAGTGAGGTGTAGTGACGTGTAGTGAGGTGTAGTGAGTTGTAGTTAAGTGTATTGAGGTGTACCGAGGTGTAGTGAAGTGTAGGGAGGTGTAGTGAGGTTTAGTGAAGTGTAGTGAGGTGTCGTGAAGTGAAGTGTAGTGAAGTGAAATGAGGTGTAGCGAGGTGTAGTAAGGTGTAGTGTGGTGAAGTGAGGTGTAGTGAGGTGTAGTGAACTGAAGTGAGGTGTAGTGAAGTGTTGTGAGGTGTAGTGAGGTGTACTGAAGTGTAGTGAGGTGTGCTGAGGTGTAGTGAGATGTAGTTAGGTGTAGTAAAGTGTAGTGTGGTGAAGTGAGGTGTAGTGAGGTGTAGTGAAGTGAAGTGAGGTGTAGTGAAGTGTAGTGAGGTTTAGTGAGGTGTAGTGAGGTGTGGTGAAGTGTAGTGAGGTGTAGTGTAGTGAAGCGTAGTGAGGTGTAGTGAGGTGGAGTGAGGTGTAGTGAGTTGTAGTTACGTGTATTGAGGAGTTCCGAGGTGTAGTGAGGTTTAGTGAAGTGTAGTGAGGTGTCGTGAAGTGAAGTGTAGTGAAGTGAAATGAGGTGTAGCGAGGTGTAGTAAGGTGTAGTGTGGTGAAGTGAGGTGTAGTGAGGTGTAGTGAACTGAAGTGAGGTGTAGTGAAGTGTTGTGAGGTGTAGTGAGGTGTACTGAAGTGTAGTGAGGTGTGCTGAGGTGTAGTGAGATGTAGTTAGGTGTAGTAAAGTGTAGTGTGGTGAAGTGAGGTGTAGTGAGGTGTAGTGAAGTGAAGTGAGGTGTAGTGAAGTGTAGTGAGGTTTAGTGAGGTGTAGTGAGGTGTGGTGAAGTGTAGTGAGGTGTAGTGTAGTGAAGCGTAGTGAGGTGTAGTGAGGTGGAGTGAGGTGTAGTGAGTTGTAGTTACGTGTATTGAGGAGTTCCGAGGTGTAGTGAGGTTTAGTGAAGTGTAGTGAGGTGTCGTGAAGTGAAGTGTAGTGAAGTGAAATGAGGGGTAGTGAGGTGTAGTAAGGTGTAGTGTGGTGTAGTGAGGTGTACTGAAGTGTAGTGAGGTGTAGAGAAGTGAAGCGTAGTGAGGTGTAGTGAAGTGGAGTCAGGTGTAGTGAGTTGTAGTTACGTGTATTGAGGTGTTCCGAGGTGTAGTGAAGTGTAGTGAGATGTTGTGAAGTGCGGTAGGTGTACTGGGGTGTAGTGAAGTGTAGTGAGGTGTACTGAGTTGTAGTTAAGTGTATTGAGGTGTACCGAGGTGTAGTGAGTGTAGTGAGGTGTAGTGTGGTGTAGTGAAGTGTAGTAAGGTTTAGTGAGGTGTAGTGAAGTGTAGTGAAGTGAGGTGTAGTGAGGTGTAGTTAGGTGCAGTGAGGTGTAGTGTGTTGTAGTGAAGTGTAGTGAGGTGTAGTGAAGTGTAGTGACGTGTAGTGAAGTTTAGTGAAGTGTAGTGAAGTGCATTGTGGTGTAGTGAGGTGCAGTGAAGTGAGGTTTAGTGAGGGGTTGTAAAGTGTAGTGAGGTGTATTTAGGTGTAGTGAATTGTAGTGAGGTGTAGTGACGTGTACTGAAGTGTAGTCAGGTCTAGTAAGGTGTAGTGAGGTGTAGTGAAGTGTAGTGACGTGTAGTGAAGTTTACTGAAGTGTAGTGAAGTGCATTGTGGTGTAGTGAGGTGCAGTGAAGTGAGGTTTAGTGAGGGGTTGTAAAGTGTAGTGAGGTGTATTTAGGTGTAGTGAATTGTAGTGAGGTGTAGTGACGTGTACTGAAGTGTAGTCAGGTCTAGTAAGGTGTAGTGAGGTGTAGTGAAGTGTAGTGAGGTGTAGTGAAGTGAAGCGTAGTGAGGAGTAGTGAATTGTAGTTAAGTGTATTGAGGTGTACCGAGGTGTTGTGAAGTGTAGTGAGGTGTCGCGAAGTGTACTGGGGAGTACTGAAGTGTAATGAATTGTAGAGAGGTGTTGTGAGGTGTAGTGAAGTGTAGTGAGGTGCAGGGAGGTGTAGCGAGGTGTAGTGAGGTGTCGTGAGGTGTAGTGAGGTGTAGTTAAGTGTAGTGACGTGTAGTGACGTGTAGTAAAGTGTACTAAGGTGCAGTGAGCTATAGTGAAGTGTAGTGAGGTTTAGTGAGGTGTAGAGAGGTGTAGTGAAGTTGAGTGAGGTGCAGTGAGATGTAGTGAAGTGTAGTGAGGTGTCGCGAAGTGGAGTGTAGTGAAATGTAGTGAGGTGTAGTGAGGTGTAGTAAAGAGCAGTGAGGTGTAGTGAATTTAAGTTTAGTGAGGTGTAGTGAGGTGTACTGAAGTGTAGTGAGGTGTAGTGAAGTGAAGCGTAGTGAGGTTTAGTCAGGTGTAGTGGTGAGGTGTAGTGAAGTGAAGTGAGGTGCAGTGACGTGTCGTTAGGTGCAGTGAGATGTAGTGTGGTGTAGTGAAGTGTAGTGAGGTGTAGTGGATGCCACGCTAGATTAAGCACAAAGAAGAAAGAAGAAAGCAGGAGAAACCCAACCAGAGAGTTTTGAAGCCCAGCGAGAGAGGTTAACAAGACAAAAACGTCAACGCGTGAATCAATCGATCGACAAACATGCCCGACACCGAAGAAGCAACCGGCGGCACCGCGCCAGCAGCACCAGTACAAGTTATCACAGCGACGAGAAATCTCAAATCTCAACCATTCAACCCGGGAGATGACCCAATCGGCACAGGTAAAGCGTGGGACGACTGGCTCGAAGAAATCGAGCACGAATTCAGATATTTCAAGATTACGGAACCGCTCGACAAGAAAGATGCACTCATCATTTATGGCGGGAAGGAATTCGCTCGTCTGGAGAAAAGCTTACCGAACCCAACGGATGGCGGTAACGACTATGAGAAGATGAGGAAAAAGTTGAACGACTACTTCAAACCCAAGAAGAATAAACACCACGCAAGATATGTATTCCTCAAAATGAGACCAGCATATGGCGAAACAACGAACGCGTACGCTTCACGTTTAAGAGAGAAAGCCAACGACTGCGAATTCGAAGCAAACTGCGATGAACGAATCCTAGAACACCTCATCCAGACAACACAGAATCGTTCGCTAATCCAGAAGGCTATTAACAAGATATGGGGTTTAACACAGTTTCTCACCGAAGCTGCACAGATCGAAGACACAACACTTCAAATAAGCGACATGAAAATTCCCCAAGATGTAAAGAAGGTCGAAAGACAGTCTGGAAAGTGGCATCCGCCCAAGAACGATGGAAAAGACAAGAAAAAGCCACCATGTGGATACTGTGGACAAACAGGCACACACGAGGAAGGCAAGAACTGTCCAGCATATGGGAGGAAATGTATGAAATGCCAGAAGTTTAACCACTTCAGCTCAGTATGCAAGTTCAGAGGACCTCCCAACAGTAAGAAAAGCCATGGGCACAAACACAGACGAAAACCACCAGAAACGTCGAGGGACAAACACCGTGTCAAGCGAACCACAGAAGAAGATGCTGGTAACTCAACAAGTTCTGATGACGAATTTTTCTGCCAAGCCGTACGTCATCTTAAGGTACCTGCCCAGGCAAAAATTGAGGGTTTTTAATTTCTCCAAATTTTTTCTTAACGTGTTCCTTGGACCTCTTATTTTATAAAAATATCGGCTTTGGTTCTGAAAACGCACGAGGAGACGAGAACGATGAAGCTGAAATTCATGCTTTTACCGGAAGTCAATGGCTTTTCCGTGCCAGGAACTGGGTCGGTTGTTAGGGTCTTCGGCCCTTGATCTGTTTTTCCAGGTGATATTTCCATCTGGGAAGGTGTTTTCAGAGGCTGTTGTGATTGTTTGAACTCTGCTTACTTCGTGGGAGCCATATTTGATTTGAAACTTGGTTCCAGTGCTCAAAATTCAACATTCGAGAAACCGGAAGTCTGGGACGAGTGCCGCACCTAGCAACGCATAAACAAACACAAGTTTTGGGGTCTGCAGGCATTTTAAACAGCGGAAATCAATTCAAAATGGCGGCCCGAAGCATTTGAACGTGCGGCTAAATACAGGAATCGATCCGGAGACTTAGAAATTTTTAAACTTTGATATTTTGGTCTAACAAAGAGAAAAAGACCAGGTGAATTTTAAAAGCATCGAGGTGTAGATTCGAACCCGGGTCATTCAGATTACAAGCGCTTCGCAGTACCGCTACACCACCGATGGCCCAGCCAACCAAACCCTAAAATTTTAAAAATTTATAGTGCTATAGTAGGCTAACCGGAGGGGGGTGTACAATATTGGCTGAAATATATAAATAAACAACAGCAACAATGGACCCTAGCCCTAAAACAATAGAGCTGGGAAAGAGCTGGGAGCTAACCATACTAGTTCCCGGTGCATTCGGAGGTCGGATCGATTCCTGTATTTAGCCGCAAGTAGCATTTGATCGAGTGTTACAGCGAATTTTCCTTGTATTGGGGATGTCAGGGTGCCTTTTATGCAAAATATAACAGACTCTGGAGGATAGGCACTTACCGAATTTTGTTTTCTGAGAAAACCAAAAGTCCTTTTGGTACAAAACTTGGCAGGCTTTTTCGTAACGAAATTTCAAACAAACGCTTGTTTGGGGATGGAGACTGGAGCAGATGATAAAAAGTTCTGAGTCAGAAAAGTTCCCGTTCAGTCTCATTGCAATAATTTATTTTCTATTAACATTATGACTTTCCCCAAACACAGAAAAATTACTTTTATTTACCGTTACATTACATTAGTTTTACATTTGGATTTCTTTGGGCAAAACGAATATTTCTTTCTGAGACATGGGTTAATATTTAACCGAATTTTCCCATTGGGGGGCCTGAGGCACAAAAAACAGGGGAATTTTGGGGTTGGTTACATTCAGTGATCAATATTCTGAACTGTTTTGGACTATTTTGACAGAATGTGTAGACAGTTTTTAACAATAAAAATGACCCAAAATAGCCTGGGCAGGTACCTTAAGCAGGTGAAGAAAGTCAAAACAGATAACGAGAACAGAACTGTGTCAGTGAAGATAGAAGATGTTGATGTTAGAGTTGAGCCGGACAGTGGTGCAGAGGTGAATGTTATGGACGAACACCAATTCAAAGCACTGTCAAATCGATCAAGCGTAAAGCCAACACTACATCCAAGCAGAGTGAAGCTGAGTACCTTACAAAGTGAGCTTCCCGTGAAAGGAGAATTCACAGCGACCGTAAGGAACCAGACCTGCGGAGCAGTCGCAAGATTTGTTGTGGTCAGGGGTAGAATCAATTCCCCACCGCTCATCAGCAAAGACACCCTCAAAGAGCTAGGCATGTTACAGATCCGAGAAGATAGCTCTTTCGCCGAGACCAATGACCTGAGAATCCAGGAAGAGTTGCCAGACATCAAGAGTGTCAAGCAAGCTGTAGCACTCAATCCCGAAATCAAAGCAATCACTGATCGATACAGCGATGTATTCAAGGGCATTGGGAAGATACGAGACATCAAGAATGGAAAAGAGTTCTATGCTAAATTCAGCATGAGACCAGAAGCTGCTCCTGTAGCCCAGAAACCAAGACCAGTCGCATATTATTTGCAAGAGCCCTTAAAGAAATGGCTTGAACAGTGTGTAGAAGAGGAGATATTTGAAGAGGTACCTGAAGGTGAACCAGTAACATGGTGCTCTCCATTAGTAGTTCAACCAAAGCCAAAGTTCAGCAGCGTAGATAAGGAAGACCTGGAACCACACATGATTAGGGCCAGTGTAGATCTCAGGATACCCAACCAATTCATGGAGAGACACAGGATAACTCAAGGAACGGTTGTTGAGGACTTTATGTACAAGTTCCACGACTGTACCATCTTCTCCAAGTTTGACATGAGGCAGGGTTACCACCAACTGCTTCTTGATCCAGAATCAAGAAAAGTTGCCACCTTCAGCACACCATGGGGGAACCTGCGACCAAAACGTCTAATCTTTGGAGCAAAAGCATCGCAAGATCTCTTTGATGAAGCTATCTACCGAATTTTTGGAGACATACCAAGGTGCCTCAACCAGCGCGATGATATCCTGATAGGAGGGAAAGACATAGAAGAACACAACAAAACATTGGAAGCCGTTCTGCAGAGAGCAACAGATTTTGGTGTTACTTTCAACCCTGAGAAGTGCCAATTCGGAGTGGAAGAGATAGAGTTCTATGGGCACAAGTTCACGAAGAACGGATTAAAACCAAACCCAGAGAAGGTCAGAGCCGTGAAGGAAAGCAGCCCACCAGAATCGAAAGAAGCTGTACGAAGCTTTCTTGGCATGACTGGGTATTTATCAAAGTTCATCCCCAAATACGCATCACTAACCGCACTCTTGAGACAGCTGACCCACAAAGATACGAAGTTCAAATGGGGAGCAGAAGAGAATGAAGCATTTGAGAAGCTCAAAGCAAGCATAACAAGTGAAAGCACAATGGCGTACTTCAACCCAGCAAAAGCTATTGTTGTGAGAGTTGAAGCCAGCTACCATGAAGGACTATCAGCCGGTTTATTCCAGGACACAGGCAATGGCCTCCAGCCAGTCCACTTCATTAGCCGCAGCATGACTGACACCGAGAAAAGATACACTCAGACAGAGAAAGATGCCCTCTCCATACATTGGGCAAAGAACAGATTCAGCATTTACCTTCTGGGAGCGCCAAAATTCAAGATCATCACAGCTCACAAACCATTATTTCCATTGTTTAACAAGGCAGCCATGCGACTCCCACCAAGAATAGAAAAATGGGTAATGGGAATGCAAGATGTTGACTTCGAGCTAATCTATGAGCCTGGAAAGGATGACGCCGACCCACTTGACTTTCTGTCGAGACACCCTTTACCAGAAACTGGAAAGGATACCATAGAGAGAGTGATCAAGTACACGGTGACAGCCGAACATGCTGTTGTTGTTGATCACATCAAGGAAGAAACTCTCAAAGACACCCAGCTTCAGAAACTTTCCATCAGAATACTCACTGGAGATTGGGAACAACACAAGAAGGACCCAGACATTGCACCATTTTATAGTGTACAGAATGAGTTGTACGTAGTCAATGACCTAATCTTCAGGATGAATCAGATCATTGTCCCAACAAGCCTACAGAGAAAGGTCATCAAGCCAGCACATCACCTGGGACACCTGGGAATGACAAAAACAAAGCAGATGTTAAGAGCAAAGTATTGGTTTTCAACCATGAACAGTATGGTAGAGCAGATCATCGGTCAATGTTACGAATGTCAGGTAACTACGAAGCAGCACAGACAGGAACCCATCAAAGTCACAGACATACCAAAGAAACCCTGGGATGTCATATCTGTAGACTTCAGCGGACCCTATCCTGACGGTCATTATAACCTAGTGGCCATCGACAAGAGAACAAGATACCCTGAAGTCATGAAAACTCACTCGACAGCATTCCAGCCGACCATGGAAAAGCTCAAAACCATGTTTGCCACTCATGGGACTCCAAGACAGCTAGAAAGCGATAATGGACCACCATTTAACTCCAGAGAATTTGCCGAGTTTGCCAAAACAGAGGGATTCCACCATCACCGAGTTACCCCAGAACACGCACGTGCTAACGGAGAGTGACCACACTTAGTAATTTCTGGTTTAGACATTGAAAAATATAATTAATATTGCTAAGTGAGATTGAAAATAACAGAACTAAATAATAATATTTACAATTTTGCTCCTTATAAAGACTAACGCGGCAGTACTCAATATCTCATCTGAAATCGTAAAGTTAGCAGTGAAAACATGCTTTCTTGCCGTCGAGAAAGTACTGTAAATTGTATGAGTTTGATCAATAAAAGTTTTTAAATTTTTCGTAACAGCCATTGACAAATTGCTAGAAAACGCTTGACTTAATCCTGTCGATGCGAATTTCATAGCATTTTCTTAATGGCTGTCGCAAAATATTTTGAAACTTTTATTGCCCAAAACTCGTGCAATTAACGGAACTTTTTCAACGTCATTACCAAAACTTCGGAGCGAATTATTACTGTCTCAGAATAGAGTGATAGATTACACAGTCAAACTCTTGTCAAAAAGGGTTTTCAGCGAGACTACGGTTATTATTCACTGATTTTCTGAAAACTGCTTATTCAATTTTGTTTTAGTGTTATTGTGAAATTAATATCTTCATTCCGACTTGTAACCGAGTCTGATTGAATATTCAGAAAGATTATTCTCGGCGGCCAAATCAAACTTATTACCTCTAAAATTATTGTCCTGAGTTCTTAACAGTTAATTCTTGCCTTCTCTGTACTTGACTTTGATCTTCATCGCCCACTTAGCGACAAGTCCAAGAAACACTGAAAGAAAAAAGCAAACATGCGTGTTAGAGTCAGAAGAATGTTTACAATAAGAAATGCAATAACAAAATATCAGTTCTATTTAGTTTGAGAAACTGCAAGAAATTAGCTACGACTTCTGAATGAAGATTATTGGCTTTGAGAAATAGTCAGTAATGCATCAATTCTCGTAAGCTTGCAATTTATCCGTCGTCTGGGCGAAAGCGCAGTTCAATAGAAGCTTAGAATGCAGGTTCAGTTATATTTCAAATATAATTTGGTTTTACAACTGGGTTGATAATGTGAATTGGCCACCGTAAAGAGATTCAAGAGCTGGCGTTTCGAGCGTTAGCCCTTCGTCGGAGCAAATCCAACTGAACTTTACTTTTCAAAGTCCCATATCTGGGCAAATTTTTGTTGAAAGGAATTTTAGAAAAGAGTCAATAACTGTGAGGAAGTTTTAAGATGCGATTTTATTTGGCGGGAAGCTGATCAAATTTACATTGCAAATGATTTCAAAAGTGCGAGCACATTCTGATAATTATTCATCACAAGTTCAGTTCGCCATCGCCTTCGTTGGTTCTTGTTCAGTTTATGTCGCTACAAATTTAGAGACTCCTTGCTACAATTAGCTTGTAGAACAGAAGATTGTAATGCTAACACAAGAAGGAAAACCAGGAACTGAAGACTGGACCCAAACAGCGTTATTTCCAAACTGAACTGATGGTTTTACACAAATGCAAAATGCACGCGGTAGGTCCATTTAAGAGTTTTTGTGAAACTTATTCCGGAAAAATTTCCGCACAGCCCCATACATTTATTATGCATTATGCATTTATTATGCATTTATTATGCATGCTGAATGCTTAATTATGCATGCCAATCGATTCGCTCCGACGAAGGGCTAACGCTCGAAACGTCAGCACTTGAATCTCTTTACGGTGGCCAATTGACATTATCAACCCAGTTGATAAAACCAAATTATATTGTCCAAGAGAAGCCTGCATTAATACTATTTCGTAGAGAGCAGGGATAAAGATACTCTCTTGCCCACCATTTGCGCTCAAATATTGCCTGGAACACGCGTGATGACCGACATGTGTAAAGCTTTAATACGATTGCCTCAATGACGAGGGCTATAGTCGCCTCATAGTTGACCACAGCCTAAACTTAATGGACCCAGATAAAGGTGCGCACACACAGTGCATTGAAAATACATGGTGGGGAATAAAGATCTCTTCGAAAGCTACCTAAAGGAGTGGTTGTGGCGTAAGCACTATGGAGAGGATCCTTTTGGTAACATAATCAAGGATATCGCCGATCTTCGTGAAGTCCGAAAGGACGCATAAGAGTTGAAAGTACTACTGTATGCATCGTTCGTGATCTGCTGACTGACTGACTGACTGATTGATTGATTAATGGTTGATTGATTGATTGATTGATGGTGGATGGATTTATTTCGCTGAGAGCTCCGACTACGAATACGTACAGGAATTAGACCTGTCTTCTCTACTCACGTAATCAAAACAACGGAAAACAACGACAAAAGACAACGAGAAAGGTAAGCAAAACATTTATTCTTTATTTTGTATCATTAAATAAAATACTTGATGACCCAAACAACATTTGAAAGCTAACCCCAAGGCCTAAATCACTATTTTAAACCATTTCTACACGCGTATTTAATTTTAAAACATCGTGAAATCGCCCAAAAATTTAACATTTCCTTTTGATTTTCCGTATTTTAGAAGCTAAATTTTAAAAATTTTCTAAGTCTAAATTTATTTAACCTATTTTTCACGCGATTCAAGACAAATTTCGTTAAATTTTTCTAAGTTTAAAACTATTTGGACTTAGAAAAAAAATGAAAAGTTAGTCGAACAAAGAAATGACTCAAACAAAGAGCGTAAGCCCCAAAGGGTCTCTATTGTTCCGCTATTGTTTTCAATAAACAAAGAACTGCATGCATAATAAATGTATGGGGCTGTGCGGAAATCTTGCCCTTATTTCGACTGACGGGTTGATAGAATTATAGAAGCCAATGTTAAAGCGGCTAGTATTTATTCTTAATATAATATTTTGCATCTCGTGCTAACATACAATACAGCTTTTTAGTTAAAATATTCGTTGCTTTGTCAAAGAGCTGTATGCGCTCATTAACAGAAACGTTTGAATGGAAAAACAACGTTTTACATTGGATTAAACTTTAAAGACTTACTCTAGATTTACAGCGAAAGGTATGGTCTACAAACCTGTAGATCTAGAGTAGTGGACATTTCTAATCGGGGTCAGTGCATGGCCCTGGATCCATTGTTTGGAATGACTGTGGTGTTCGTGCTTTGTGATTAAATGTAAAGTTCGTATTTCCGTTTTTTTTTTTTTGCATTCTTCAAGCCTTTTTATCAAAGGGACTTGGCAGGCAGAGGGACAAAGAGAATGGAGCTCTTCCTTGGTACCAACTTGGAGGCCTTTCACGGAAAAGGTAAACGTTATTGAATATTTTTGTTGTTGTTGTTTATTTATTTATTTATGTTTGTTTGTTTGTTTGTTGTGGTTATGGTTTTCTTGTCTGATATGGCGATGTCTCTCGTGATGTCATCCATTGTTTTTAATATACCAACCAGATCCTAAGTGGCTTTTTAAAAAATGACTTCTTTAGTTCCGGTATCTGAAATTTTGAATATCCGTAGAAATGTGGCATCAATGTTTGTAAACAAGAAAGATCGCTATAAAAACTATAATGCTAAATTATATTCACTTGCCTCAATAAAACATGATGTTTTATTTTTTCCTTAGGATATTAATTGAAGGCAAGCAAAGTCTGCACAGACTGCAGTACAGGGATAGCTATAACTTCTTCATGGTAAGAACTGTTTAATTTTGTTTGTAGCCTTAGACGTGTCCAGCTCTATAAGAATGGATGCTGGCATGTGTAAACAAGAGGAGGCCAAACTATCAAATTTTTGAAATGAAGAGAAAATTTGTCCCTTGAAAGAAGTTCCCCTCCATACTGATTATCCCAAGTTAGTGAACTTTTCCCAAAATAACATCGATCTGTTAGCTGATTGTGGGAGTTTGTGGGCGGCAGAGCTGTTAGTCTTGTTAAGGTCATACCAAGGGCAATTTCCCTTCTGATAAAGAGGCTCTTACATGCATGTGGGCCTGCTTATTTTGGAAACAACATGTCTTCAAGCTAGACCAGGATCCACAAAAATGATCTTGTGAATTAACCATTGCTCTTAAGAAAACCCAAGTTTCTGCACTAAAATCAAAAGTCACTCAGAAGCAATTGTTCTGACCTCTTTTATTCTTTCTGTAGTTACATGGTACCAGCCAGTGTCAGGACCAATCAATTTTCGTCAAAACATCTTCATAATGGTAAGTCTCCAAGACAACGTTTTTAATTGATTAAACGTTATCTTCTCGATTAAGCGCCCTGGACGCCAAGTATTAGACCCTCATCCCCATATCAATGTCATTGACTGTCACGAATTACTTTTTATTACATGCACTGATGTTTCGGGCAAGAAACCTAAAGAAATCTCGTCACATCGTACATTCATTTTGACTGATCTAGATAAGGGTGGCCTTCATATTTTAAAATTCATTAGTCTTTGGGGGCGCGTGGGCACTTATTAATCAAGGGTATATTTCATTTTAATTGTATTTTGTCATTGAAAATTAAGAATCCGTCACCTTTCGATATATTTTGATCTCTTCTACTGTAGCTGCGAATTTATCTTGCAAAAATAACTTTGATTAAGATCATTTTGGTCGAAGGTCTCAATTTGTAGATTCAGTTTTGTGTTCTAGATATCTGAAGTAAACGCATCAAAAAAAGACTTCTGTTTGCTGTCGTGTTTTTCATATTTTTTATTTATTTTTTATTCTTATGTATTGCTATATCTCATATACGATGAAGGTAGTGGAAATAATTAAATTGTCGAGTGAAAACAGAACTCGATTTCTGTGATAACCAAAACCTCAAACTATGGTTCTGTCAAATCGAAAGCAAGAATGTCAATTTTCTTTTTTGTACTGAAACGGTTAGTGCAAAACGAAACACTCATCACCCAAAAAACGATAAAAAATTAAAATTTTGTTTTCTTTCGCTGAACTTACTCTACAAGGTGACATACGTTTTACTGATTATGACGTTATCTGAAGTCATTAAGGCCGCCATCTTGGATCCGCTATCTTGAATTTTACTATTTCCTTAAATCAAGCCAGAAAATAAAGGAAATCAATACGAGATCAAGCCAAAATGTCAATGGAATGTAAAATATATGAATTATGCTATTTTGCTGAAGAAGACTGGAAAAATAAAGATTTATATAAACAATGTCGATATTTATATTTTATTCTGCGGTTGCCATGGCAATACCGAAATCATAGACACAGCGTGACATCAAAATTTTCGTAACGGATAAATGAACAGCTACTAAAAATTAGTGTCATGGAGAAAATCCTCTTTTCACAATAGTTGAAACCTAAGGGGGTGTAGTTGGGGGGGGGGGGGGTAACATTCAATTCTAACCCTTCCGCTGTACGTTCAGGATCCATAGATTTTAAGTCGCAGCAAAATTGGACGTTTTTTTTTCAGTCGAAGAAAACAAAAATAATTTCCTTGATTTCGCTGTCAAATGGAAAATGACATTTTACTGGAGTTTGGTTCCATTAATGGAATGATCGGAATGTAAACAAAGTGGATTCCATTTAGCATAAAGAGCGTTTTATTAGAGAATAAAGTTAAAAATTCACCGATGTTCTTTGCTGTGATGATTCTACATTTGATTTCTCGCCTTTAGAGCTAAAATTGAAGTTTGTTAATCGACATTGAAACTTGTTGACTAAAAACGAAATGTTCTCAGCTAAAACCTGAATTTGTAACCCAAAGTAGCTGTTATTTTATAACTGAAAAAGATATCTTGTGAAGTGAATATTCGCTCCTTTTCAACTCGTAAGGACATATTTTTCATCTCCAAATTGTCTTGTTGATTTTAAAAGGACAGCAAAATATGATACTTCTTTTACTCAAACCGGGTCTATTTTGGCTCACAATTCATGGTAATTTTCCTAAAAAAAATAGTTCAGCTTTAAGGTATTTTCAGGCTCTGAGTGGCCATTTGAGTCTTTCTCGGGTGAAAAAGTAACGTTTTCATATCAAAAACTGTCTTCCTCTCGAAAGAAAAACTTTTCAGAAAAATTTGATACTTTTTAAATTTATTTTCAAGTATAAAAGTAAACGTTTCAGCTGGAAGGAACATTTCAAGTGTCCATTTTCAATGAAACAATGAACTTCTTCAACAAAGAAAAATGAGTCTGTCTTAACTTGTTCTAGTTTTTAAAGTTCCATTGCTGTTTAAAGGACTATACTAAAAACTAATGAAATGAAATTGTTGACAACGGGTGTTTTGAGGATGAAACCTATTTTCATGGTTTTCTTGGAGACAAAATTTACTTACTATTCCAGGCATAAGAAATATCCAATGATTCTGAAAGTTTTCCTAAGTTTTCGTCAAGGTCATATGTTTACAAATTCATTTCCAAATAGATGAAAAAAGGGTTGGATATAAAGTTTGTGTTTGAGAACGGTAGTTAAAACTGTCAATCAATTCTTAGTGATGCATGGAAGGAACAGTTAAATTAATTAGGAAATTTTCCTGGGCTAAGTGATTTTCAAGTTTTCAATTGTGCGTGAGACATTCTCAGCCATTATTCCTTCAAAATAATTTCTTCCGCCTGCGTTTAATTATACACTGCTGTGGGGAATTTTTTAATTGCCCTGTGCAAGTTCCCGTCGTGAATTTTTTTCACCAAGATTTCTAATTAAAATGTTGAAAGCACTCTTCTACCGGTAGCCAGAAACTTTTTTTTCTAAGATCTGCAATGGATGTCTTAAAAAAGATATGATTCTGATTGATTATGTTCAAAACGGTTTTTCTAATTCGATGTGACCGTGCTTTTTTGTCGTTCACGGTTTCTCCTTGTCTTTTTAGTGAAATTTTAGTAGTCATTTCGAGGGTTGCCGGATAACTGTAACAAACTCTGTTTAAGAAAATGGAGAAATCAGAAATCAAAAGCCGCGAGTAAAGGTGAAATTTTTAGTAGTGTTGCAAAACACTTCAAAAACTATCGAAAACATAGCAAAATCCATTGAGAACGTTTGGCATAACTTTTGAAAAAATAACGGTAGAACTTTGGAGGCATCTTCAGATCTCAACTGCGTTGTTTAGAGTTTTCAGCCCCACTTTTTTTTTCTATTGCCACCGTGTCCTCGCGATGTGACCGTGCTTTTTGTCGTTTACGGTTTCTCCTTTTCTTTTTAGCGAAATTTTAGTAGTCAGATTTTTCTTTTCCTAGAAAAAATACGTCTCTTGGAAACTAAAACTTTGAGGATTTTGCTTCTTTGAAATTCAAAAAAAGGAAAAAAATTGGTCGGTGGGGCCTCGAGCCCCTTGCGGTGGAAGTTGTTAACTTGACGGCAAGAGAGAGAGGCCGTCGACGCCAGAGGGCGCGCGTCAAACCGCGAGGCCACGGTGGCGTTGAGAAAAATATGGCCAATTTTTAATAGATATAGGTTCTGAGCTATTGTTTAACGAAATTATGCATAAAATACTCTTGGTGTACAAAATTGATGACGCATTAATACACAGGGGACGAAAAAGGCGTGCAAACAGAATTACCATATAACGTTTATTTCATGTTTTTCCAAATATAATTTTTTTATTTTGTTCAAGCTAAAAGAAAGTAGTCGCGTGTAGTATTAATGGTAAATTTTGAATTGCCGATAGCTAATTTCTTGCAGTTTCTCAAACTAAATAGAACTGATATTTTGTGATTGCATTTCTTATTGTAAACATTCTTCTGACTCTAACACGCATGTTTGCTTTTTTCTTTCAGTGTTTCTTGGACTTGTTGCTAAGTGGGCGATGAAGATCAAAGTCAAGTACAGAGAAGACAAGAATTAACTGTTAAGAACTCAGGACAATAATTTTAGAGGTAATAAGTTTGATGCAAACCCGAAACTCGGTCAAGGGTTTGCATAACTTTCGAGAATTCTCCCAATCCTCCTAGTGTTAAAATGAGGCTATGTAAACCCGGAAAAGGTCCTCTATTACTTTTATAAATATTCCTTGAAAATACGCACGAACCTAAAACGTCACAACCGTGCTTACATACTCCCATCTAAACACACATATCAACCAATGAGAGCGCGCGTAGTATTTTTCAAACTCGTCATTTGTTCATTTATCTGTTTCAGTCTTCTCCATCCTTAACCATCCTTGTTCCATTCTGGTTTAGTGTCACCTATTTGTCGTTTTTCACCCTTAATAAACTATCCAGGGGGAGGGCGGAGAGGATGGCTGTTAACGAATAGTTTTGTTTGTATTGTTAGGTTAGCCACACGATTTCTTTTATGGAAAAGGTAGATGCTACAATAAGCAAATATTATAATTTAGCAAAAATTATCTCCAATTCTACAACTTACCTAGTGTCCTTGCCCTTAAAAGAATTTTGACAAGACGCAAGTAAAATTATTTCCTAATTTCACTTGCCGCCATTTGATTACCAACACAAATAATTCAAAGCTAGTCAATTAGACAACAACGAAGTTCGTTCTAACAACGAAGAATTCGGGGCCCACGTCTGCATCTCGGAACGAGTCGCAAAACAATATGTAACATGTGGTAACAATGCCTCTAGTCCCAGATAACAATAGAGTTTTCAGAGAGGTAGTGGCATACTGAGATCCACGCAACAAAAGCTAGTTTATTTTGATTGAAGACGACTGCGATGGAGGAGGGGGAGTGAAATGCGCGGATAGCCCAAGTATTAAACATTCACGAAAACAAAATTTAATATAAATAAACCTATTACATGTAAAATAAAAATAATACTTTAGAATTTCAACAAGATTAACTTATAATATCATGGGTTACAATTTACGTTCTCAATAGTGGGTTTTTGACTTATTGTATCAAGAAATTTCGCCCCAAACGTTGTCAAGGCAATTTTACAATTTCACATGTGGAATTAGAAATTAACGCTGAAATTTCGCGCCAAATTTAAAGAGTAATTTGTCACCCATTATGCTATGTTTTAAACAAACTGAACACTGACGTAAAGTGAAGGCTTACTTCTATTTCCACTTAGAAAAAGACTACCACACCCTCGAAGAGCTCGCCGAGGCTCTTAACAACAGAGAAGTAGATGGAATCTTAGTAGACACGTACGCCGGTGGGACGCATAAAGACCTCTTCTCTAAGCCCTCGATACGAGTGGCCCAGATCATAGATTATCAAACAGCATATGGAGTTGTCATTGGTGGACACTCGATGCGTCTTCGACATTGTTTCTATGTGTTGTGATAGCTTACATAGAGTACTATCTTGTGTATATCTTGTGTAGCTTACATGAAGTATAAAAGGAGACGAGAGTGAAAACACGTGTTGTCCGAGTAATTCAACATGGTGGCAGTCGGGAGTTCCTAGTTGTCCATAAAAAAAACGTTTAAACTGAACAGAATTCAGACAAAACGACAAAATGGGAGACCCAGCACCGAATGAAGGCGAAATTCCCCTGGTTCAAGCAGCTCCAATGCCTGCAGCCGACGAGGAAAATCACGGACCAGCGATCGTTGCTCAACCAGCGATCGTCGCTCAACCAGCAGTTCAAGCGGTTTCAGTTGCGAACTACCAAGTTCCTCCGCCTGAAAAATTCAGCTTCAAATCCGAAGAATGGACACGTTGGATTCGGCGCTTCGAAAGGTTTCGTAAAGCTACTGGCCTCAATCGAAAAAGCGGCGAAAACCAAGTGAACACCTTAGTTTACTCCATGGGCAAAGAAGCAGATGACATAATGGTTTCGTTTGGACTTACTGCAGACGATGCGGAGCAGTACGAGCTAGTCAAGAACAGGTTTGAGAGTCATTTTATTGTTAAGAGGAACATCATATTCGAGAGAGCTAAGTTTAACCTCAGATGTCAACAAGAGGGTGAGTCAGTTGAAACTTTCATTACTGATTTACATTGCCTCGCCGAACATTGTGAATTTGGCGCACTTAAGGACGAACTTATCCGAGATAAGATAGTCGTGGGGTTAAAAGACAAGAAACTGTCTGAAAAACTTCAGCTAGATTCTAAGTTGACCCTTGAGAAGGCAGTAACCCAAGCCAGGCAATCAGAGGCAGTTAAGAAACAGCAAGACATCCTAAAAGGCACCCAACCAGACCCTCCCCCAGTTAATGTGGATCAGATTTCCAAAAGAAGGGGCAAAGGAGGAAAAGGGAAGGATCAGAAGGATAAGCCACCCAGAAATCCTAAGTTAGGAGGCAAGACACCTGAAACAAAATGCACCAAATGCCTGGGCACACCCCATTCTAAACATGAATGCCCTGCTAAGGACTCAAAGTGTAACAAATGTTTGAAAAAGGGACACTGGGCAAAAGCATGTAAATCCCAGATTAAAAAGAAAGTTGATGAAGTTAGCTGTTCACAGACCGAGTTCCAAGGAGACTTCTTTCTTGGCCAACTCACTGAAGTAGGCATGGTTGGAGGAAACTCAAAGGAGTCATGGAAGGCCGAGGTCAAGTTGAATGATCATGCAGTCAAATTTAAAGTGGACACTGGTGCAGATGTCACAGTAATACCACCAAGTGTGTACCACAGTCTAGTGCCCAAGCCCTCTCTCAGCAAATGTACCAAGACACTCATGGGCCCCTGCAAACATAAGCTGTGTTGTTTGGGAAAATTCACAGCCGAACTCTGTGTGCATGAGAAAGCCACTAGAGAGCTCATCTATGTTGTTAAAGATCTCGAGAGACCTCTACTAGGAAGAAATGCAGCAGAAGTATTAAAGTTGATTAACAGAGTTGACTTTGTCAGCAGTGATGATTACAAGACAAGTATGGAAAGCAAATACCCACAACTATTCACTGGTCTCGGCGAAATGAAAAATCCGTACACCATCACACTCAAGGAAGATGCCAAGCCATTTGCAATATCTGTTCCAAGAAAGGTACCTCTTCCACTGTACCAGAAAACAAAAGATGAACTGGACAGGATGCTAGACACAGGAGTAATTTCCCCAGTGGACAAACCTACTGACTGGTGTGCTCCTATGGTCGTGACGCTGAAGAGCAATAGCAAAGTGAGAGTGTGTGTCGATTTAAGTAAGCTGAATGAATTTGTCAAGCGGGAGAATCATCCTCTTCCAGCAGTTGACACCAGGTTAGGAAGGTTGGCAGGCTCCACAGTCTTCACCAAACTTGACGCAAACTCAGGTTTCTGGCAGATCAAATTGGCCTGGGAGTCAAGACCCTTGACAACATTCATCACACCATGGGGACGGTTCTGTTTCAATGTGTTACCTTTTGGAATCAGCTCCGGTTCAGAGAAGTTCCAGAAGACCATGAACCAAATCCTGTTGGGTTTAGAGGGCGTGGAGTGCAACATCGACGACGTGCTAGTCCATGGTAAAGACCAACAGCAGCATGACATGAGGTTAGAAGCAGTTCTAAAGCGTCTGTTGGAAGCTGGCGTAACGCTCAACCTTGACAAGTGTGTCTTCAGCACCAAACAAGTCAAGTTCCTGGGGCATGTCATTAGCTCGAATGGAATCGAATGGAATTGAACCCGGACAACGTCCACCCACAAACGTCCAGGAAGTGAGAACCTTCCTAGGCATGGTAAACCAGCTCAGTAAGTTTTCAGATCACCTTGCAGACAAGACAAAGAGTATCAGAGAACTGATCCAAAAAAGGAACCAGTGGACGTGGGGAAGCGCTCAGCAGCAGGCCTTCGAGCAAATCAAAGCAGATCTCATGAGAGCTCCAGTACTAGCACTGTATGATCCCAACAAGGAAACAAAGATAGCTGCGGATGCTTCTTCCTACGGACTAGGAGGAGTAGTACTTCAGCTCCAACCAGACAAGTTGTGGAGACCAGTCTCGTTTCTGTCAAGAGCAATGACACCCACAGAATCCAGGTACGCGCAAATAGAAAAAGAAGCTCTGGCGCTAACTTGGGCCTGTGAAAGATCATGGGAGTACATCATTGGAAAGTCAATCTATGTGGAAACAGACCACAAGCCTTTGGTACCACTGTTGAGCACCCATTCCCTGGACCAACTCCCACCCAGGATCCAGAGATTTAGAATGAGGCTGATGAGATTCAACTTCAAGCAGATCAGTCACATCCCTGGAAAGAAAATGTACATCGCTGATGCACTGTCAAGGCTCCAACCTCAGAATGCAGATCCTCAGCCTACCATCGCTGACGATGACATGGCAGCACACGTTGCAAGTGTGATCACAGGACTTACAGCCTCAGATACCCGATTGCAGCAAATTATAGAAAGTCAGGAGGAAGATCCAGTGTGCAGACAGATTAAAACGTATTGTTCTGAAGGATGGCCTGACAAGTTCTCAGTGAATGATGCTATGAAACCCTACTGGTCAAGCAGGGGTGAACTTACTGTTGTACAAAACATTCTTATGAAAGCATCTAGAATCGTTGTCCCATCGTCCATGCGATTAGAGATCCTGGATAAGATACATGAAGGGCATCAAGGGATTGCTAAGTGTCGAGAGCGAGCCAAAAGTTCTGTCTGGTGGCCAGGACTGAGCAGAGAAATCCAAGATTTAGTGCAGCAGTGCAGAACTTGTGCACTACACAAGGAAAACAAGCCAGAGCCACTCATTGCAACACCCTTGCCTGATCGTCCTTGGCAAGTCGTAGCCACAGACCTCTTTGAATTGAAGGGGGTGGATTACCTGATTGTCATTGACTACTTCTCTCGATACGTGGAAGTAGCGGCCCTGAGAAAGTCTACAAAGTCAGGAGAAGTCATCAGAGCCCTGAAGTCAATCTTTGCTCGTCATGGAATACCAGAGCAATTGAGGTCCGACAATGGTCCACAGTTTGACAGCGCAGAGTTCTCACACTTTACAAAAGATTGGGGATTCAAACATGTAACCAGTAGTCCAAGATTTCCGCAGTCTAATGGGGAAGTCGAGAATCTCCTGCAGAAATCTAAAGACCCTGCCAAAGGTCTGCTTGCCTACCGATCAACACCACTGGCCTGTAAATTCTCTCCAGCCCAGCTGTTGATGGGACGAAAGTTAAGGAACAGTGTGCCAATGTTTCACACCGAGCTCAACCCGCACTGGCCAGACCTAGAGAAGCTACATGCACGAGAAAGCGAAAGCAAGTTGAAGCAACAGTCAAACTTCAACTTAAGGCACAAGGCCACACCTCTGACACCACTGGAACCTGGCACCGAAGCGCACGTCAAAGACCTTGACCGACCGGGAGTAGTAGTTAAAGCAGCAGAAACACCACGCTCTTATGAGGTTAAGACACCTATTAGCACCGTGAGGAGGAATCGCATGCACCTCACACCAATGCCAGATCCGAGAGAAACTCAACCAGTACCAGCTGATGAGAAGATCACAATGCCTGTACAAACTGATCAGCCCAACCACAAAGTGAACTTACCGGCAGCACCAACCACACCATTGCTAGCAAATAGGCCTAAGAGACTGTTAAAACCATCTCTTAAAGTTAGAGAAAACCTAGGATTGATTTGACATTTTTCTGTTAGACTTGACAATTTGCCTTGTTACCTTGTCAAAGTTGTAACAGTTCGTTTATACGTTTCGTTACTAAAAGGGGAGATGTTGTGATAGCTTACATAGAGTACTATCTTGTGTATATCTTGTGTAGCTTACATGAAGTATAAAAGGAGACGAGAGTGAAAACACGTGTTGTCCGAGTAATTCAACACTATGGTTACATGCGCTCCCACCAAGCGGAAATTTTTAAATGGGTTGAAGAACTTGTGGAACCTATAACGGTACGGTTTAGCTAGGAGTTGCTCTCAATGCTTCTAAACATTGACATAGAACTTTAAAAAGTCGTCATGCAATACTATTAGGGACCTCACGAAAGCACGACGGCGACGCCGACGACAACGTCCACCAAAAATGCATTTAAATTTTACGGAAGTATCTCGCAACTATCAAAATTTGGTTAGCGTGATTATCAGTATCAGCGCTTACTTTTACTTCGATTTTAATGCGCTTATTTAATTCAAACTAGAAACCTGAAAAACTTGCCGCTGTGATTCACGTTCTTCACACCACGCAGAATTTATTCATTTCACGTCGTCGTTTTTCAGGGGATGACAAAGAAATGTGCAAAGATGGATAACGCACATGCAGAGCTATTGTTTTGCTCATTAAATCTTTTGTTTGTCGACGTCCTCGTTGACGTCGCCGTCGTGGTTTGCTTAAGCTCCCTAACAACGTGAAATGACCAATTTTTGAGTACTTTGGAAAACGTGAACCTCTTCTTCTACATTTTCATTTTTCTGTTTTAAAATAACCGCCGTCCTTATATTTTCTACATGAACTACGTTTGAAAGCGATAGATGCACCGAATACATCAAGGCAATTGCGAGATTCGTGCGTAAAATATAAATTAATTTTAAGCAGGCGTCGTCTTAGCCGTCGCCGTCCTCATTTCTTAAGCTCCTATTGTCACAAGGGAGCGGCTTTATACGTTGACGACCCAAATAACGGCTTATTTGAGTCGTTGCGTGATTTTTTCTTTTTGCAAAACAGGATTTTGCGTGACACAATGCTTCTAAATAGCAGTAAATCTGTCATGGTTTAAAGTGAGACTGTCGGCAAAGATGTGATGTGATTGCACGAAATTAAATTATTAGCATAGTTTTCCACGTGGATAATGGCATTGTTCCTCTTCCATATTGCAGGGTTCGGGGCTTTCTGATGAAGAAGTTGTTCAGGACATATCAACTGGTTTGTTTGATAGCGAGGCTGATCTATTCAACAAAACACTCCTCATTGCAAGCATAATGACAGCAACGGGTGCTATTTTGGGACTCTTATATGAAGCGGTACGAAGGATACGAGGGAGACAAAAGGTCCAACAAGACAACAGTAAGTAACATCTCAAATTATTTATATAAAGCCTCGTGTAAGAAAA
>OX393572.1:15466054-15472787 GCA_947652115.1 Blastomussa wellsi | reverse complement strand
GTGAATTGTAGAGAGGTGTAGTGAAGTGTAGTGAAGTGTAGTGATGTGCAGTGAGGTGTAGCGAGGTGTTGTGAGGAGTAGTGAGGTGTAGTTAAGTGTAGTGAAGTGTACTGAGGTGCAGTGAGGTATAGTAAAGTGTAGTGAGATTTAGTGACGTGCAGTGAAGTGTAGTGACGTGTAGAGAGGTTTAGTGAAGTGTAGTGAGGTGCAGTGAGGTGTAGTGAAGTGAAGTGAGGTGTTGAGAAGTGGAGTATAATGAGGTGTAGTGTGGTGTAGTGAAGTGTAGTGAGGTTTAGTAAGGTGTAGTGAGGTGTAGTAAAGTGCAGTGAGGTGTAGTGTAGTGTAGTGAAGTATATTAAGGTGTAGTAAAGTGTAGAGAGCTGTAGTGAGGAATTGTGAAGTGTACTGAGGTGTAGTTAGTTGTAGTGAAGTGTAGTGAGGTGTAGTGAGGTTTAGTGAAGTGTAGTGAGGTGTCGTGAAGTGAAGTGTAGTGAAGTGAAATGAGGTGTAGTGAGGTGTAGTAATGTGTAGTAAGGTGTAGTGTGGTGAAGTGAGGTGTAGTGAGGTGCAGTGAAGTGAAGTGAGGTTGAGTGAAGTTTAGTGAAGTGTTGTGAGGTGTAGTGAAGTGTAGTGAGGTGTGGTGATGTGTAGTGAGGTGTAGTGAAGTGAAGCGTAGTGAGGTGTAGTGAAGTGGAGTGAGGTTTAGTGAGTTGTAGTTACGTGTATTGAGGTGTTCCGAGGTGTAGTGAGGTTTAGTGAAGTGTAGTGAGGTGTCGTGAAGTGAAGCGTAGTGAAGTGAAATGAGGTGTAGTGAGGTGTAGTAAGGTGTAGTAAGGTGTAGTGTGGTGTAGTGAGGTGTACTGAAGTGTAGTGAGGTGTAGAGAAGTGAAGCGTAGTGAGGTGTAGTGAAGTGGAGTCATGTGTAGTGAGTTGTAGTTACGTGTATTGAGGTGTTCCGAGGTGTAGTGAAGTTTAGTGAGGTGTAGTGAGGTGTTGTGAAGTGTAGTGAGGGGTTGTGAAGTATAGTGAGGTGTAGTGAACTGTAGTGAGGTGTAGTGAGGTGTAGTGAAGTGTAGTGAGGTGTAGAGAAGTGTAGTGTAGTGAGAGGAGTGAAGTGTAATGGGGTGTAGTGAAGTGTAGTGAAGTGTACTGAGGTGTAGTGCAGTGTAGTGAGGGGTTCTGAAGTGTACTAAGGTGTAGTGAGGTGTAGTGAAGTGTACTGAGGTGTAATGAAGTGTAGTGAGGTGAAGTGTAGTGTGGTGTAGTGAAGTGTAATGAGCGGTTGTGAGGGGTTGTGAAGTGTAGTGAGGTGTAGTGAACTATAGTGAGGTGGAGTGAAGTGTAGTGAGGTGTAGAGAAGTGTAGTGAGATGCAGTGAAGTGTAGTGAAGTGTAGTGAGGTGTACTGAAGTGTACTGGGGTGTAGTGAATTGTAGAGAGGTGTAGTGAAGTGTAGTTATGTGTAGTGAGGTGTAGCGAGGTGTTGTGAGGAGTAGTGAGGTGTAGTTAAGTGTAGTGACGTGTAGTAAAGTGTACTGAGGTGCAGTGAGGTATAGTGAAGTGTAGTGAGGTTTAGTGACGTGCAGTGAAGTGTAGTGAGGTGTAGAGAGGTGTAGTGAAGTGTAGTGAGGTGCAGTGAGGTGTAGTGAAGTGAAGTGAGGTGTCGAGAAGTGGAGTGTAGTGAGATGTAGTGTGGTGTAGTGAAGTGTAGTGAGGTTTAGTAAGGTGTAGTGAGGTGTAGTAAAGTGCAGTGAGGTGTAGTGTGGTGTAGTGAAGTATATTGAGGTGTAGTGAGCTGTAGTGAGGGGTTGTGAAGTGTACTGAGGTGTAGTTAGGTGTACTGAAGTGTAGTGAGGTGTGCTGAGGTAAAGCGAGGTGTAGTGAAGTTTAGTGAAGTGTAGTGAGGTGTAGTGAATTGTAGTGAGGTGTAGTGACGTGTACTGAAGCGTAGTGAGGTGTAGTTAAATGAAGTGAGGTGTAGTGAGTTGTAGTTAAGTGTATTGAGGTGTACCGAGGTGTAGTGAAGTGTAGTGAGGTGCAATGCAGTGTAGTGAAGTGTAGTGAAGCGTAGTGAGGTGTAGTGAGTTGTAGTTAAGTGTATTGAGGTGTAGTGAGGTGTAGTGAAGTGTAGTGAGGTGTAGTGAAGTGTAGTGAGATGTAGTGAGTTGTAGGTAAGTGTATTGAGGTGTACCGTGGGGTAGTGAAGTGTAGTGAGGTATAGTGAGATGTAGTAAAGTGTAGTGAGGTGTAGTGAAGTGTAGTGAGGTGTAGTAGTGAGGTGTAGTGAAGTGTAGTGAAGTGTAGTGTGGTGTAGTGAGGTGTAGTGAGGGGTTGTGAAGTATAGTGAGGTGTAGTGAACTGTAGTGAGGTGTAGTGAAGTGTAGTGAGGTGTAGAGAAGTGTAGTGTAGTGAGAGGAGTGAAGTGTAATGGGGTGTAGTGAAGTGTAGTGAAGTGTACTGAGGTGTAGGGCAGTGTAGTGAGGGGTTCTGAAGTGTACTAAGGTGTAGTGAGGTGTAGTGAAGTGTACTGAGGTGTAATGAAGTGTAGTGAGGTGAAGTGTAGTGTGGTGTAGTGAAGTGTAATTAGCGGTTGTGAGGGGTTGTGAAGTGTAGTGAGGTGTAGAGAAGTGTAGTGAGGTGCAGTGAAGTGTAGTGAAGTGTAGTGAGGTGTACTGAAGTGTACTGGGGTGTAGTAAATTGTAGAGAGGTGTAGTGAAGTGTAGTGATGTGTAGTGAGGTGTAGCGAGGTGTCGTGAGGAGTAGTGAGGTGTAGTTAAGTGTAGTGACGTTTAGTAAAGTGTACTGAGGTGCAGTGAGGTATAGTGAAGTGTAGTGAGGTTTAGTGACGTGCAGTGAAGTGTAGTGAGGTGTAGAGAGGTGTAGTGAAGTGTAGTGAGGTGCAGTGAGGTGTAGTGAAGTGAAGTGAGGTGTCGAGAAGTGGAGTGTAGTGAGGTGTAGTGTGGTGTAGTGAAGTGTAGTGAGGTTTAGTAAGGTGTAGTGAGGTGTAGTAAAGTGCAGTGAGGTGTAGTGTGGTGTAGTGAAGTATATTGAGGTGTAGTAAAGTGTAGTGAGCTGTAGTGAGGGGTTGTGAAGTGTACTGAGGTGTAGTTAGGTGTACTGAAGTGTAGTGAGGTGTGCTGAGGTAAAGCGAGGTGTAGTGAAGTTTAGTGAAGTGTAGTGAGGTGTAGTGAATTGTAGTGAGGTGTAGTGACGTGTACTGAAGCGTACTGAGGTGTAGTTAAATGAAGTGAGGTGTAGTGAGTTGTAGTTAAGTGTATTGAGGTGTACCAAGGTGTAGTGAAGTGTAGTGAGGTGTAGTGAGGTGTAGTGCAGTGTAGTGAGGTGTAGTGAGTTGTAGTTAAGTGTATTGAGGTGTAGTGAGGTGTAGTGAAGTGTAGTGAGATGTAGTGAGTTGTAGGTAAGTGTATTGAGGTGTACCGTGGGGTAGTGAAGTGTAGTGAGGTATAGTGAGATGTAGTGAAGTGTAGTGAGGTGTAGTGAGGTGTAGTGAAGTGTAGTGAGGTGTAGTAGTGAGGTGTAGTGAAGTGTAGTGAAGTGTAGTGAAGTGTAGTGAAGTGTAGTGAAGTGTAGTGTGGTGTAGTGAGGGGTTGTGAAGTGAAGTGAGGTGTAGTTAAGTGTGCTGAGGTGTAGCGAGGTGTAGTGAAGTGTAGTGAGGTGTATTGAGGTGTAGTAAATTGTAGTGAGGTGTAGTGACGTGTACTGAAGTGTAGTCAGGTGTAGTAAGGTGTTGTGAGGTGTAGTTAAGTGTAGTGAGGTGTGGTGAGGTGTAGTGAGGTGTAGTGAGGTGTAGTAAAGTGTAATGTGGTGAAGTGAGGTGTAGTGAGGTGTAGTGAAGTGAAGTGAGGTGTAGTGAAGTGTAGTGAGGTATAAATTATGTAAATTATAAGAAAAAAGTTAAAGTATTCACAAGAGTATGAATGGTACTAGAAAAATATACAATACTGACACTTGAATAGAAAAAAAAAAACAAAAACAGAATGAAATGATCTCAAAGACCAAAAAATATGAAATAAAATAATTTCTAGGTTGGGGGTCTTAGAAAAAACCCTGCCATGAATGAGGTATGGATATTGTTTTATGTAATATATCAAACATGAAAGATAGCTTTTAGATCACATTTCCAAAAACCAGGAAGAGAGTTGAAAATACGATGCGCAGTGGAGTATTTTTGGTGAACTTCAAGGTTTTTGGAAATGTGATGAAAGTCTCTCAAGTGTTTGACATAATATTATCTTCTCAATCAGAACTAGAACTACGGATAAAAGTAGAAATAAAATCATAAAAATCTATGCTAATTTGTATCTGATTGTCAACCACAGTAAGGATTCTCATTTTCTTTGTTTTAACTTGATGAATTATTAATGAGTTTGAGAAGGACGTAACAACATACATGTACAAACCCCAAAAGAAAAAATACGCGTGAAAACATGGGCTTTCTATCCTGAATACCTTAAGTTACTCCTGAATCCACAATTTACAGCCCTGAAAGATGGAGTTCGCTCTGCAGGGTTCTATTGTTCTCACTCTATTTATCTTGCAGCATGAGCCATACACTTTTACACCTACTGATGAAGAAATTTCCAAAAAAAGGTAGGGGTTAAGAACATTAATTTTGTCCTATTTACCCAGAATCTGTCACCCTTAATTAAACCTGTACATAGTGTCCTTTTCGTAGATTTGATCTCTGTATTTGATTGCATCTTCATGGTTATCCATATCCATAATTTGATTATTCAGTATTGGTAACCATGGTTAACCATACCCATAATTTGTTTATTGGTCACCATGGTTACCGATCCATACCCATCAGTTGGGTATTGGTCACCATGGTTACTGATCCATACCCATCAGTTGGGTATTGGTCACCATGGTTACTGATCCATGCCTGTCATTTGGTTATTGGTCACCACGGTTACTGACCATACCCATCATTCGGGTACAACATTTTTGGAAAACAAATGGCCATTTACAATACGTAAATCAACAATTACATGTTATAGAAGACAAGAATAAAACAAATAAATTATTAGTCAAACACTGATAATTAATTTTCAATAAGATCAATTTGAACCTTCGCATTTTTCAGCTCTCCACTGTAAGAATAGTGCTGACTTCAGCTCAAGAAAATTGTGTGTTTTTTCCAATATTTCGCAGCAATTGTCCTAACACATTTGAAAAGATGTCCAGAAAAATTCAGCTAGATGTCGCCGATTTCATCTTGTTCACACACTAAAAAGAGAATCCAAGAAACATTATCACCTTTTCAATATTGCTACTAAAATGTAAACGAAAATGAAAATTTAATGTCAAACACGGAGTGCTTACGACATCACCCGAGCCATGATAAAGTGCTTGACAATAATCCAGATCGAATTGGAATTTGGAAATGTTGGTTTTCGAGGATAGGGGAAAACTGGAGTACCCAGAGAAAAACCTCACGGAGCAAGGAAGAGAATCAACAACAACAAATTTTTAATAATTTCAATTTCATCTACATTTTTTCAGAATGTTTGAAGTTGTTGGTTCATGCATGAAGTACATTGACTGCAACTCGGATTCACTGCATTAGTTCCCTTGTAATACCTTGTACATATTGTTGCATGGATAAAGTCCTTAGAGATTTACGCGTCTTGCCCCATAATGCAATACATCTTTAAAAGATTGACTTTTCACATTTCTGTACATTTTTTAAGGTTAAGGATCCAGTATAGTTGTGCAAAAGATAAATACTTCAGAGGGTGCAAGATGGAGGCAGCCTTAGCAGGCTGGCAATCTGGAGCAGCAGCTGTGAACTCAGTGTTCAGGAAATGTGAATATGATTGGAGAACAGTGAGTGCAGTATCATAGAATAATTCTAACAAATTGTTATCTATTTTCCATTTTGTTATGTGCTGTTGAAGCTGACAGAGGAATGTCATGTTTAATTGTAGATGTGTGACTATCTTCGTCATCGCGGAGTTGAAGAGGCTGATCTTGTAACGTTCCGGAAGGGGGATGTATGTAAACCTGTGCTTCAAATGTTACCATGTTATAGTTAACAACTATTCACCGAAGTGGAAGTGGCTAGTGATGGATATTTACCGTGCTGCAAATTGGCAAAGTAAATATCCTTCTCAAACTCATTAATTATTCATACGGTTATAAGCCAATCGGAGTGCCCCATTTTGGTCAGGTGCATGTGTCTTGATACCCAATGAAAATCTAGATCAAGGTTACTCCAGTTGGTTCAAAAACTGATTAAAACACTGATCAAGAAACTTGAATTTTAATTAGTCTTAATACTAAATACAGTATATTTGCCGCTTCAATTATTACTTACAGCAACAATACGGCAACATATTATTTGCTCACAAACTCCTTCTCCTCCTTCTTGCACTTAATGTGAAGCCCTTCTCGAACGCCATCCTTCATCTCGGCATCTAAGCAACTTCGGAATAGGACAAACCTTCGAAAAAGAGAAAAACAACACACCAAATTCAATTTCCAAAACAGTACATTTTAAAATTCTGAACAATGCGGTCTAAAAGTTGTCAATTACCTTTTGTCACTAGCGTCCAGAGGTTAAAAGCTTCGGATCCATTTTTCTCCTCCAAATCACGCTTGAGAGCACAAATGATACCATAAACAGTCTTGGGAGGGTATCTTCCACCGGACTTTTTAGCTACCTCCATCACGAATTTCGACAACCAAAGAAGAAGATTTAAGAACGCGAA
>OX393572.1:15123554-15461054 GCA_947652115.1 Blastomussa wellsi | reverse complement strand
CTTACGACTCCGCTTCCGTCGCTAGTGTAAACCAACCCTTAGAGAAACAAATTAAGTCTAGATGTCTCAAATAGTGTTCAAAATGTTACTATAGTATGAACGGATTTTTAGTAAGTAATTCTTGCACTTGTGGCTCAAACTTCTTCATAGTTCAAGGTCACACAGGATTTTCCTTTTCCTCAACAAGGTCTACTTAGCGCGACTTTGGGGCTCGCCCTCAGGCTTGGTTTCATGGCAGTTTGATTTCACTTCCTGTGGCTTAGTGATTGACACCGTCACCATAGCAACTCGGCATGTAGCAACCGAGAATGGGCAAGTGGAATGGAAACTAGAAGGAGCTGGCGAAATTGTGCAGAATCTGGAAATACGAGGTGGTATGTAACATTAATTCGGTATATCATTGACTTTGAAATTATAGTTTCTAGTTTTCACCCGCCGTTGTCCTTGAGAGACGCGGGGGCCTCAGGCCTAATGGGTCGGCACTCGATAACATCTCTTGAATGGCGCCCAACACTTGGATGTTTTTAGACATTTATTTTTTGTCCAATAAAAAGAAAAAGCAAAGTCTACCATAAAAGCATAGAGGTGGCATCGATCCCGGGTCACTCAGATCACGAGCTATTCCCACTAACCACTACACTACCGAGACCAGGCTGCCAAACACCGAAAATTTTAAGAATTTAACGTGTTACCCTTACCATTCTTGAGATGGAAAGCAGGTTTGTGAAATAAAATGTATTCAAACTCGATTTTGAAAGGTAGTTTCCTTTGTGTTAAAACATTTCAACCAATCACAACAGTCATAAACAAAGACAATAAAAGCTTCCAATTTTCCAACGTTCCCCACATAGGATTACTGTGGTATTGAGACTCAGAAGAGATTTTGTTGCAAGGAAGACAGTTGATCAATTACGGATAAATATATATACAGCTACCTGAAGTTTTGGTAGTTTTTTGCTGAATGAGCCAATCAAAAGTACAATATAACAATAGCAAAGTTGCGCAAACGTTAGCACCTTTTTGCATTCCTTGCCGCCTTGTGCTATCCTTCTTATGTGGGCTATTACTTAAAAACTACACCAAGTACCTACCCATGGCCTCTGTTGCTGCCGCTGACCAACTCAAGAAAACCTCTAGGAATCGTGACGTCATGCGCTTGCTCGGTGCGTTTATCCGCGGTGTCGTCCTGTCCAGGTTCTCTTCAAGCAGGGGGGAGCGATGGATTAGCATCCCGTCCGGGGGGGGGGAGTAGAAACACTCATAATCGCTTCATGCTAAGGAAACCGGGATAAGCTCCGGCCTGATGGGCCAAAGGGCTCGTATCCAAACTTTGCCCTTACTTTTATCAATGCAATGATGTGTTGTTGGTTTACAGATCAGGAACCATTAACAACCTCTTTTCTGAGTGGCTGCAAGTCGTTCAAACTAACAGCTTCACTTAGTGATGGAAATGGACCGTGTGCTTGGCAGCATGCCCAGCTTTTCAGCCAACCAATTGACCGCGAGGACGACATGTCTTTAGCCATCACCGTCACACTGCGGGATTCAGAGTCATAAGATATGACAAACACAATTTTTATTTTAGACAAAGACGATAAAATATTGGTAATTGAAAAATTTGGGAATGTTTTTTTTTTAATTGTGACCAATATTTATAAACTAAAATGAGAATATTGGTATTAAATTTAGTTGTGGGCTTGGAGCCACGATTTATGCTGCTTTCAAATAAGCAAGCGAGAAAAATATTTACCCGATTGATATATATTTGCAAATCTTTCGATAAATTAAGTGTCGTTTTGCTTCAAAGCATCAGTGGCATTAATTGTTCAACTTGAAAAAATATTGACATTAAATGAACTACGGCGGTTTATTTACCTTTTTCAACTTCAAGTTGTTAAGACGGAATCCATCGGGAAGCCGAGTAATATTTATTTAAGTTGGACAAAAATCGAGTACCAGAATAATTTAAATCATATTGCGTTATTTTCTACCCTTAATAAAAGGTAAAGATGTAAGTAATTATCTGTGATAACATTGACAATAATTTCTTATCAGAGCCCAAGAAAATGAATTTTAAAGATCACAAGCTATAGGCAAAATCTTACGTGTAGCCATTTTTTGTAAAATCGTCTTTAAGCGATAATTTGTGGAATTCAGTGGCACTTAGAAATTTGTTTTCGGTGTTTGGTGTTGTTAGAAAAGATTTCTTTTGATAAGATATTTGAAGCAGTAACACAAAAGTTTGCAATAAGGTGTAAATAATTTTGGTTCAACAATTTATCAGAATCTGAGAAAATGAATTTCAAAGTTTGCAAGCTATAGGCAAAACCTCACATCTTTTAAGTGATTCAGTGGAATTCAGTGGAACTTCGAAATTTGTTTTCGATGTTTGGTGTTGTTAGAAAATATTTCTCGTGATAAGATGTTTGATGCAGTAACACAAAAGCTTGCAATAAGGTTATTTTGGTACATAATTTTGTCCAATAAATACTCGAAGTCCTGGCAGATTCCGTCTTAATACTTATGGAAACATTTCCTTTAGCAGTAAGGAAGGTATTTAAAGTAGAAACATGTACTCAAAATGGTAAATAAAATCGAGTCTTTCGCGTAAATGTGTGTTTTATCTCATGGAAATGATCTGGTCAGAAAATAAAGCCGGAGACATTTTGAGCGACAAGTCGTTTCAACTCGTCGCGGTAAGGTGAATGTGGCAAGGTGAATTTTTGGTCGCTGGGACCGAACCCATGCTTCCTACTGTCTTAACTTCCTGTAGCCGAACCAGTTTTAACCCAGATTCCTCCAACATTTTCGTTTTCTTTGGAGGTTGGAAAGATCGGAAGCACGAACATAAAGGCAAATAACTTAATTTTTCATCATAACCGCGCAAAGTGCCGTAAAAATTCTAATCTTCAAAAGCGAGCTACCAAATTTCTAGTTGCGCGCGCTCTCTGTTCCAATTTCGTCGTTCAGTGACGTACGCCAGCGTCATAAAGGAAAATTCAAACTCCAGCGCATATTCTTAAAAGAAGTTGTGCAGCTAATTGTTCGCAGCAAAAATACTATTTTTTGGTGAAATATGGGAGTCTGTTGTTCCACAACCGCGAAACCGGCAGGTACATCGTCATCGCGAGACTATGTTTCAGCTATTAGTTCGCCGGGTTTATTTCCAGCTGAAAGCGAGTACAAGCAAGATTCCGCGGTGACTAGCCATACCCGACAAACATTTTCGCGCTTTGAAAATGCAGCAGAGGGAGCAAGTGTGGAAGACTTGAGGGAACAGCACCCAACAAGTGGATTTACTGAAACGCGTGTTCATCCCATGAAGGCGGAGCTATGTGACGAAACGGCGAAACATCAGTCAAGTTTGGAAAACGTTTCGCAGCAAAGGGATGTGTGGATTGGAAGCGTGAAAAGTTGGAGTGACGAGTCGTCCACCGAAAGTGGAGACACAGACAACAAAGTTATTGCCTCGAAGCCTCGTCATGCCCGCAAAATTACTCGCCTGAAGAAAAAGGATTCCACACGTCTGCCGACATACAAAGATGCGATCATGCTGAGTGACAACATTGACAGCATTGTAGAGAGGGAGATTCCAGAAATTCGAGATGAAGAAAGTTCATTGGCAGACGATATTGACTACATCTTGAACGATGACATTCCTGCTGTAGAATCAGATTGGTCAAAATCTCCCAGTCCTCGTGCACCACCGCGACCACCAACAAGAAGAGGCCAGAACAAAGATGAAGAACTAGCATGGGATATCGAGTATGTCTTGAGCGATAGCAAACCTGATACGAAATCAAATGGGACAAGTGCATCCAGCCCTGTCGCGACACCACCTCCAAACACTAGCAACGCTACGGTCATGAGAAGCAAAAAACAGGTAAGGAATATTACGTTTTTTTAAGGAATATCGAAGCCCCTCACGGATTTAAGTGGCTAAACTCTGGTGTGATACCAAGCCAAGGTGACAATTATGGCATGTTTACCAAGGATTTCTTGTTAGGTGTCGTTGTTAGGCCGAGTAATGAGGGCAAACATTTTGTCGTCAACTGTCGCCCAACAAGTTGCCTTGTAAGTTTAAAAACGTTGTTATTACAAGCGTATTACTACCAGAGGTGCAACTTGTGGAAACAGTTGCACGAAGTTAACATGAGTTCAGTTTGGTGCAATATTTTGCTGCAACTTGCAAAACTAGAGGCGATACGCACAACAACGCTTTTAAACTTGCACTGTAAAATTATTGCGCGACGAAGACGCGTTTTGAAATAATTCATCAAGTTGAAGAAAGGAAGCCATAACCTTGATTAGCTTACAGTTCGCTTTCTCTTGACGGGTAGTCATTTTGACTGTTTCTAAACTCAGTTTATAAGCCGGATAACTCTCTAAGACGGGCAGTATTGAAGATTCTTTCACGGTTTTATTTCTTAAAATTACGCCGGATTTGATTAGGAGAATATATCAAACACTCGAGAGAGTGTTTCACCATTTTGAAATTCCTCAAAGTTAACAATAGCTCCGCTGCGCGTCGTATTTTTAGAGAGAAATTCACTTGTTTCGAAAGTAATTTGTTTGGCATCAATACGCTTAGTGATTGGTTGAGTTTAAAAAACCCGCGCCACTTCTCAACCAATCAGAAGTAAAACAAAAACAAAGCGTGACTCGCTCACAGACGTTTTCCCGCACTTTGCACCGGCTACATGTATTGCTTCGAGTTTTGATTGGTTCCCTGGACTGCCTGTGTCCTTTGTGATTGGTCAGTGACTTCTTTGGTTTTGGTTTTACAACAGTCAATTGGAAATCGCTCTATCTCTCTTCTTGCTGTTGAAAAATGTAGAGAAACACTCTCTGTGTGTTTTATTTTCTGCATCAAAAGCACATGTATAGGAAATTAGTCTGGGTTCCCTGGTTCAAATCCTCCACAAACTAGACACGCTCTCGGTTTATATCGCAATATCAAGAGCGCTCTTTGTAGATAGGCATCTGGTCAGCCAATCCCATTAGTTACCATTTTGGATTAGTTTGTTTTGTTTCAACCACAACCATAAGAGCCCCGACCTCCAGCTCTACTGATTGGACTATAGACCACACCACATTTACTATGTTACGCACTTACGTTTCTTGCTTGCTTACTTACCTGAGTTGTATCATTTATTCATTGCTTTATTCATGTAGCTCAAGAAGGTGAACGTCCAGGGTCATTTAGCAAGTTCGCCACTTGCAATAAGTTCTGTGTCCGTGCCACCATTGAAATCGGATCTTCAAGAACAGAAAGACGAAGAGGACATTAGAGTTGAGAGGGAAATCCAACAAATGCTGAAGAATGATGATCCTTTCAAGGATGGTCCCAGAAGACCAACGCCGCCCAGTGCAGGTTCAACTCCGAACTCCAGAAGGAATGGCGCTACAAGGAAACCCAATCGTGTGGTGACCTCAGAACAGGCAGTCGAGCTGGTTAATATCAGGGGACCAACAGCGTCAAGCGTGTCGCAGATGCAGAACGATTCTTTGGCGAGCTTGGGCTCTAAACAGCATCCCACAAATTATCCAACAGAAACAGACACCACAGAAGATGAAAAGCTTGCGCAAGATATCGAATACATTTTGAACGACGATGTCGATGCGGCGAAATCGGATGGGCAAGTCCCTTCTGGAAAAAATTCACCAACAGAGAAGGCCCCGCGTCACGAGAAGTATTCCTCTACGGAAAACGAGGTCACGGAGCTGGCAGAGGATATCGATTATATTTTGAGCGATGACATCGGCACAGCTAAATCAAAAGGACAGGTGTTCGATTTTGCAGTTTCACCCAGCGACGCAGCACAGACACAGCGACCCAAGACATATTCCACAAAAGAGCAAAAAAACAATGATGAAAAAGAACTAGAAGAGGACATCGACTACATTTTGAACGACGATGCCACAACAGCCAAATCAAATGGAAGAATGGCACAAAATCCAGCGAGAAATGTCACAAAGCAAAAGAACATGGACGACAAGGAACTAGCAAATAATATCTACCGTACCTTGAAGCAAGATGCCATTTCAACAGATTCAAATCGGCGAAGCTCCTCTGCTACAGTTTCACCCACGACAAATGCACAGCGTGTCAAGAAATATCCCGCAAGGAAAAAAGAGATTATGGACGACGAGAAACTAGCGAAGGATATCGACTATATTCTGAACGACGATATCACTACCGATGAACCACATGGGCAAATTTCCTCTGGTGTTGTCCCTCGCAAGAAAAAGGTACACCTTCCCAATAAATCTTTGAAGAAAGCGACCAATGACAAAGATGACAAAAAACTGGTAAATGCTACGGACTTGAAGGACGATGTCCCTGCAACTCAGCCCAAGAGTCAAACTTCGTATGGCAAAGTTTCACTTCAGGAGAAAAAGAAGGCAGATGACAAATTGGCAAAGGACATCGAATACATTCTTAAAGATGAAGTTGCCTCAAACAAAAAAATCTCATCGAGTCTTTGCCCACTTCCGCCTCCTAAACAGGTGGGCTCAACAAGGAAACATTGTAAGAAGGAAGATGATCAGTTGGCGAAAGATATCGAGTACATTTTAAATGATGACATCTTTGCTGTTGAATCAGATGATGATGATGCTGTCTCTTCTAATCCTGGCGAAATACAAAGACCAAAGACCAGCAATCCAAAGCTCAGCTTAGCAATGGACATGGACAGGATCTTTGATCCCGGTTCAGTTGCTTCTCCGAGTCAGGCAGATGATAAACTGGCAGAGGATATCAAATTTATTCTAAATGATGATCTTGTCGACGCTTCCTCCAATATACCAATTCCGACGAGATCAGGCGCGGGGCTGCGCATCAAAAAGACATCTATTCGGACACCAAGGCAAGGTACTCTAAAAGATGAAAACGCCCAGGGTTCCTCAAATGAACCATTATCGTCGAGTGCTGGGGCGGCTTCACTTCACAGGAACAAGACCTCTACGAGGAAATCGATGAATATGAAAACTGCAGAAGAAGTGACGAAAGAAACCAGTCCAAGGGCGTCATTGATTCCAATTAGCACAGTGTCCCGAATGCAAAGTAACTTGGTATCGAAGTCAGGTGCAGAAAAACACCACAGAACACACTCCACGAGGACAAAAAATAGCATAGAAGACAAAATGACGTCAAATGATATTGCTAATACCTTAAAGGAAGACCTAAATATTGGTGAAACAATTCAACCATTTGCTAGCTCACTGCAACGGCCGAAGACTCGAAATCCAAAGCGTGCATCAGTTGTGAATGTAAGCAAGACTCAAGATTCTTCACCAGCAGCTTCTAGTTCTCGTGCAGTGTCACGCCCAAAACAAGTTTCAAGTGAGAAACCAAGACAAGGCACTAGCAATTTGGAGAAAGATGGCCCTGTACAATGTGTATCAGGTGGACAAGTTCTGTCGAGTGCTTACGCAGCTTCGCGCACCAACAAGGATTGCACAAAGAAATCCAGAGATATGTTGATCGTCAAAGACGTTGATTCAAATGTGCAAACCAAAACTCGCTCCTGTGCTGTCCCGCGATCACCAAAGGTATCCTCACAGGAAAAGAAGCATCCAAATGACTTAATAATGAGCGACGATAAGCAACAAGATGCTAAAGAAGTGGCTTCAATCGGATCAGTTGTGTCGAGTTCTAGTGGTGGTACTCGCTTGAGAAAGAAACGTCCTATAAGACAGCCAAAGGAAACAGATGACGATAACTTGGACCAAATTATCAACGAGATTTTGGACATTCCAACTGTTGACTCTGGTGTATCAGGGAAGAATCTTTCTGATGGAACAAGGTTGAGAAAGAAGAGCACCACCAGGCAGTCGAAAAAGTCAAACCACACAGAGGAAGGTAACTTGGACGAAATTATCAACGAGATTTTGGACATTCCAACTGTTGACTCTGGTGTATCAGGGAAGAATCTTTCTGATGGAACAAGTTTGAGAAAGAAGAGTTCCACCAGGCAGTCCAAAAAGTCAAAACACACAGAGGAAGATAACTTGGAAGAAGCTATCAACGAGATTTTGGACATTCCAACAGTTGACTCTGGCGCATCAGGGAAGAATCTTTCTGATGGAACAAGTTTGAGAAAGAAGAGTTCCACCAGGCAGTCCAAAAAGTCAAAACACAAAGAGGAAGGTAGCTTGGAAGAAGCTATCAACGAGATTTTGGACATTCCAACAGTTGACTCTGGTACATCAGGGAAAACGTTTTCTGATGGAACAAGTTTGAGGAAGAAGAGCTCCACCAGGCAGCCTCAAAAGTCCAAGCACACAGAGGAAGTTAATTTGGAAGAAGCTATCAACGAAATTCTGGAAATTCCAACATTTGACGGTGACAGTAAACAAGCAGTAACTGTAAGCAATATCCGGCAAGAGAGGAAGGCAAAAGCGAGACAGATAACAGCCACAGCTGGATCACGTGGTATAAATAATAAGAATGGTAATGCGCAGGCACTTGCTGACAGAGGTGTTCCGGATGCTAGGGCTAGTTCTTCTAGTATTGAGACTAAGAATTGTGACAGTCGATGTTCCGTTGTCAGCGAAGATACCGTGCGACCTATGGCGGTAGGATCTTCCAGAGTAGTGTCCATGGAAAGCTCTGCTTTTTCTAATAAAGTTAAACCTCCATCCTCCGATAAAACAAGACAACAGTACTCCAAGAGAAGACAAACTCTGCCAGCTATCCTCCGTAAGGGAGACCAACCGCGCGTTACTGCTGTACCGTCGCTTGGACACCTACAGAGCATGGGAACACACAGAAAATCCTCTGTACCTGAGACCATTGGAAACAGCCACCCAACCACTCCTGGAATCTCTTACGAATTTGACGAGCTTCAGCTAATGAAGGAAATCGAGAGAGAATCTCGAGGACACTGAATATTTTTTATCCATATCTGCAAATTTTTTACTACTAAACCTATTTTTAATTCGAATGGCTAGAGATTTTCATACTTCATATTTTTCTTATTTTGTTACTAATAGATGCCTATTTCAATCAAACGGCCAGAAATTTTCATACCTTTTCTTATTTTGTTAAATGCAAACTTTATTTCGAATATGAAACAGCAAACTTTAAGGGTTAAGGTTGTTATGGAGGTAAGAAATAATTGCGGCTGCTTTTTTGATTGCAATGTATGACGCTTTTCTTACTGCAGTGCAGAAGTATAAATTTCAAATTGACACTCACCAAAATCATTTAAAAGGAGGAAAGCATGGTTGGAATTAGAGGAATGAGAATACCAAAGGGGATTGCACTTGGATTGGGAAAAGTTAAAAGTTTGGTATAGATGTATTGGAGTTGGGGTTTAGGGGGCATTTGGAGAGGGGTGAAATGGGGAGGTTGGAATGAGTTGTAACAATTTTGTAGAGGGGAGGATTAGAGAGCCAAGGGATTGGGACTGAGGATAAGGGTGATTGGTACAAGGGTGGAGTGGGAGAGGGGTCATCCCTTCCCAAACGTCCCTAATTCCCCAATTCCTCATCCTTCCCTAATCCCGTAATCCCAAACCCTAAGCCTTACCCTCTCCAATTTCCCTTGTCTCCCAATCCCTGTCCCTTAACCACCCAAATCCCGTAATCCCAAACCCTAAGCCTTACCCTCTCCAATTTCCCTTGTCTCCCAATCCCTGTCCCTTAACCACCCAAATCCCGTAATCCCAAACCCTAAGCCTTACCCTCTCCAATTTCCCTTGTCTCGCAATCCCTGTCCCTTAACCACCCAAATCCCGTAATCCCAAACCCTAAGCCTTACCCTCTCAAACTTCCCTTGTCTCCCAATCCCTGTCCCTTAACCACCCAAATTCCGTAATCCCAAACCCTAAGCCTTACCCTCTCCAATTTCCCTTATCTCCCAATCCCTGTCCCTTAACCACCCAAATCCCGTAATCCCAAACCCTAAGCCTTACCCTCTCCAATTTCCCTTGTCTCGCAATCCCTGTCCCTTAACCACCCAAATCCCGTAATCCCAAACCCTAAGCCTTACCCTCTCCAATTTCCCTTGTCTCCCAATCCCTGTCCCTTAACCACCCAAATCCCGTAATCCCAAACCCTAAGCCTTACCCTCTCCAATTTCCCTTGTCTCCCAATCCCTGTCCCTTAACCACCCAAATCCCGTAATCCCAAACCCTAAGCCTTACCCTCTCCAATTTCCCTTGTCTCGCAATCCCTGTCCCTTAACCACCCAAATCCCGTAATCCCAAACCCTAAGCCTTACCCTCTCCAATTTCCCTTGTCTCCCAATCCCTGTCCCTTAACCACCCAAATCCCTCAACCCACTCCACCCTTCTTCCATTTCCCCTTATCCTCAATCCCAATCTCTTAGCCCCCTAATCCTTCCCTCTACAAATTGTTTCAATTCGTCCCGACCTCCCTATTCCTCGCCTTCCCTAATGTTCCCTAAACCCCAACCCTAGTACACCCGCACAAAACTTTTTAACTCTCTCCAATCCACTTGTATCCTTCCTTGATATTCCTTCAGTCCTCCAATCTCAATCATCTTTCTCTCCTATAATTATTTCATTCGCACCGATCTCATCGTTTAACCTCTCTGCCAATAGCTCTCTACGAATTTGCTTGCGTCGTCCAAAATTTGCTTGTAATCTGCTTGCGACTCCAATACGGTATTCTTTTGGTCCTGAGGAGTGTTTTTTTTTTAAGTTTGTGTCCTCCATAACAACCTTTTCAGTTAAGTTTGATACCAACCGATGTATTGGCTGGCCATTGTTAACAAACTACACTAAGCACCTTTTAAAACTTAATCACTTTCTGAAGCTTACTCGAAACATTTTTCAAGCACGCCTTTTGTTTGCTGAACATAGTTTATTTTCAAGTTTTATGGTTTTATATTTTCATTATCTTTTAATTGATATCTTTAATTTATACTTAATAAGTGATTTTGTTGTTTATCGTGATTGTAAAGCGGTGTCACACCACTAGAAAACAGCACTATAATATACTAAGGACATCTTTGACATCGTTCGCGAGTTTTACTGGCAATATACCAGAAACGATAACTTGTACATGAATTATCATTTTATTAAATAAATTTAGTCACATTATCATCGTGCGTGATTCGTATAGTTTTGTAGAAGCAACATTGTGGATTATAGAATGCGAAAGCCGATCACCCTGCCTCGTAGGGGCAATTTCCAAAAGCGGATACGTAAATAACTCGACAATTTTATCTTTGACTTCACCGACTACACTGACTACACGAACTACACCGACTACTCTGAGACTACACCGACTACGACTACACGGACTACACCGACCGACTACACGAACTACACGAACTACACCGACTACTCTGACACTACACCGACTTCACCGACCGACTACACGAACTACACCGACTACACGAACTACACCGACTTTGGCACTTTCACACAATAAGCGCGTGGTCACACCCTTCTATAATGTAAATAATTATTTTCGAAATTCCTTCTAATAGTTGTTCGGCCGTGATTCCAATTTGTGTAGGCGAAACGTTTACTTTTTGTTTCATTTCCAGAAGGCGAATAATTGCCCCTTAAACTTGTGAATGCAGAGGAAGCCTACATGTTCCTAATACTCCCTAGAGTTTTTTTAAAGAAGGGTTTCTCAAGGGATATAATTTCATTTACAAGACGTTTTGAAAGCTGTTTATCATTCAATTACAATGCTGAATCAACTTTTTGAAACATCCTGAAGTCACGAGAAAGATGAGTCGCCTAGCGAGTCTACGTCAAATTTGAACAATGTGATGAAGAAATTCATGGATTGATTACAAGACAGTAGTAAAAACGCGGACATGCGTCATGGATAAATACCAATTGCCTAGACCTCCAGAGTAGCTTTGTAAGAGTTCCGTGTGGATCGTTTCACGAGAGCAAAGCTTTTCAGATGCATAAAAGGCAGCCTTTCTTCCTGTAGTGGGTAAAAAATAATTTCAAGCGAAGCGAGAGCAACATTCCAGTGGGTTCCCATGAAGAGGTCGAAAAAAGAAGATAAATTAATTTAACATGAATAAAAATTGATCGAGGCTGGCACTACGGTAAAGGCCAAAATTTATTGGTCAATACGATACTCAGATAATGGACAAGTTAAAATGGTTTTAATGATTTGCCATGTTCTTGAAATCTATACGTATTTTATGGTGCTTTATTACACTCTGTTCCTTGTAAATTAACGTGAAAGCGAAATATAGATTAATTGATTTCTTGAAGAGAAAGAGCATCCTTCTATTAGCCATACCGATAATGATATTTGTTCCAAACTTTTTCCATAGGAGTATTTCGTAAAACTACCTGGCAAAAATTTTAGTTAAAATGTTTACATCGCCCTAGCTATCCTTACCCCGGTTTTCGCATTACTAATTGTAATTTTTCTAATATCTAGATATAGACCGTATTTTCCTTCATGCACCTATCCCACTTACATTATTCCTACTACTATTTATTTGTTGCAACAGTAAAAACCTTGATCTTTTAATTGAGACTCAAGAATTTGTCTGTTATAGTCATCCTAGAGCGGCAATCAATTTAGTGTCGAAAGTGAGCCAGAATAGCTTTTGTTATACTCACTTTGTTTCATGATTGGTTTAAACAGTCGCGCCACTTCTCGACCAATCAGAAATGAAAACAAAACCGATCGTGACTCGGTCGCCCGCGTTTTCCCGCGCTGCGTCGGCTACGAGTTTTGATTGGTTCGATGGATTGTCTGTTTCCTTTGTGTGATTACTTCGGGTTTGATTTAGCGGCATTCACTTGAAAGTTAAACGAGCTATAATTATGTTAAGGACGGAACACCTTATAAAACTGGCTTGTTTCGTTTGCACGCCTTGTAAAAAGTAGCCTAAATTTTTCAAATTCGTCATTTGTAATCTGTTTCAAACTTCTCACTTCCTTAGCTATTCTTGGTTAATTTTGGTTTTTATTGCACCCATGATGTTTTTCTCTTTTAGTAAAGTATCATTTTTCTGTTTTTTTTTTCATTATCACCCACGATCCGCCATCTTACATTTGCTAGATGATGGTAAATGAGTGCTAGACTGCATAAAGAATGTGTACATCTACAGTTCAAATATACTACAGTACAATCCCGGTTTTACAAACTCGTTTGTTCCGAAAATTTAGTTCACTTCATTCGATTTCCGCTTCAGTAAGTTTCTAGAAATAGCTGGTTTGATAAAATGAGAGGTTCGTTGCTACCATTATCTGGAGGTTCCCTATATCCGAAAGTTTGTTACACACGGGGGTTCCCTGTATCCGCAGGCTCGCTAAACCGTCAATGAGATTCCCTATACCCTAGGTTTACTCCACACGGGGTTTCTTACATCTGAATGTTTCGTCCACCTGAGTGTTCCTTATACCAAGAAGTGTGATACACCCGGAGGTTCCCTGTATTCAGCTTCATCCTGAGATTTCCTATATCAGGAAGTTTGCCACACCCGAGGCTTCCTAGATCCAGAGGTGTCCTACACCCGGGGGCTTCCTATATCCAGGGGTTTGCTATACCTGGAGCTTCCTATGTCAGGTGGTTTGCTACACGCGGGGGCTTCCTATATCTGGGGGTTTGCTACATCGGGAGATTCACTATACCCGGAAATGTTATTATCTAGAAGTTCGTAACATCCGGAGATTTGTCTCGTTTTATCGGGATGGTTCGAGTTTGTTTAACCGGGGTTCCACTGCAGCAATATATTTTGTGTTTATAAACTCTAGAGGCGGGTATCGTGAGTGGGTTCTCGAAAGGTGACTAGTATGTCAAGTGGATAATCACTCTCGCTGCCAAAACTCTGACGAAAGAGTTGCGCGTGTTGCCAGGCAACGTCCCCCTTCCCGCCACTGAGCGTGGCCGTGAGTTTGAGAGTCTTGGAGCCACTGAGAGCAGACGTTATGGTGGATTCTTGACCTGTCGGTAAAAGACAAGCAAATATGTCGTGCTGTTATGTTCCCTTTACGACAAGACAAGTGTCTGCAGGGTTTGAAAAACTTTATACTATCAAAAGTGCGTCATGAATTTCTCGCCATTGCAAGGCACGTTAATATCTTTTCCTCCATTAAAAAGGGCTTCAACCATGTTTACTTCCCGCCATTGCAAGCCCCATCAAATAATTTCAAAGGGCATCAAGCAATTTGCCTTTCCTGTCTCTGCAAGGCGTGTCAAGCATGTTTACTCTCCCGCCATTGCAAGGCACGGCAACTGTTAACTTTTCGAGTTGTTTGCTCTTATTAATCGGGGACTGATTAAAATAAACTTGGCCCTTCCGTTTGCAAATGCTTTGTTCATTTGATCAATAGCGGCATTTATGTAGCGGATTTTCACATGCTCAACGCGCTTTTCAACACTTTGCGGGGCAATTTGCGGACCAGACTGCATTAAGCAGTTTACAAAGAATATTATGATGAAATTTCGAAACAAGGACAGACCACAACATCGGAAACTCCATACCTTTCTCTTTGCGATAAGTGCGTGGGTGGTAGCCGGTCGTTTCGCCTACAAGTCGTTTCGCCTACACTGGATAATTGTTCAAAAAGTTTTAATTAACTCAAAACTCGCTAACAGCGCGCTACACATGAATGCATCTCATTCTTTAATCCATGAGCCGAAAGATGAGAGCTCCTACATGAATATACCTCGTTCTTTAATCCATTTAATGTCGGCGAAACAACTTGTAGGTGAATCGACTTGTAGGCGAAACGACCGATATCCCATTCTTCTCAGTTATTTTGAGAACCTGAGTGTTGGTCCGGTCTGGGGCTAGAACCCTCGACCCCCCGCACGACAGACAGGCGCTCTCAATGCTCCTAATGAGAATTGGGTGATTGACAATGCACTGATATTGCGCGGACAATTAGATACTGCATCACGTACCTCCTGAGAGCGTTTCAATTTGACTCATTTCGTCACCCGTTAGTTTCCAGTCTACTTGTCCAGTCTGAAACGTGACGCTTGTTGCTACTATTGTTACGTTGTCAATCACTAGATCACAAGAATTTAAATCTATCTTCCACGTGATTGAGCCTGTTGAAGCGGTTTCTGTCCTTGCTAAGTAGACCTGGAAAAAAAATTTAAAACAACTAAGTGCAAAAACAATAGATTTAACATGCAAAATATTTACTTTGGATACTTGAAACCTCGAAAGAACGCTCACCTGTCAAACAACGCAAGGAAACAAGTTGAAATATCACTATAACCACTCAAACAAAAGTACCGTACTACTCTTTGTCCGAAATTGTTAATGTTGTTCAATTCACTGCAAGCAGAATTCGGCGGCGATAAGGTTTGGGTAAAAAAGATAATAGAACTGAAGTTAAGTCGCTAGAAACCATCCTTGTTTCTATACAGGCAGACTTAGCCAAACAGACAGACACAACACGTAGTTCATTCTCGTTCCCAGGGCTGCATGTCCCTCTTTGTCAGCTGGGCCTGTGCACGAGGAACAAGTGGCTCTGGTTTGATTGGCTAGAAACTAACAAAGGGAGTCCAATCAAATCAACCGTTATATTAAATGACAACAAAGAGAATTTAAAACAGTTGATTTGATTGGACTCCTTTTGTTAGATTCGAGCCAATCGTTCCTCATGCACATGCCCAGCCAGTTATGAGGGACAAGCAGTTTTGTGAATGAGAGTGACACTAGTTATAACACTCACCATTTTCCAGTCCCTCTCCACTTTACGAGTGATAGAGTTGTATCCAGCGACCCTTGATTGCCAGCCTGACAAATCTAGCTTTCTATCATAGCCTCTAAGATACTTGTTTATGACACAATTGAAGCAAATTCGCAATCTGCAAGAAAAGTAAACACAACGTATTAAAAATATGGTACAATTGGTCTCTGTCGTCCGTTCTTTCATAACAAGGATATTTGGTTTCTATAATAATAATGGTTCCCACCTCTTTTCTTTAATTTCTTCTTCAGTAGGTTTATAAATATAAGGTTCGTGCTGCAATAAAGAAACAGAACTTTAGAACAGAGAAGGAGTAAATATTTATCCCGGGAAAAACATCTTAATCCCTTTTAGCAATGCAAATTTGAACTGGTTATTAAAAAGTTTGAAAATGTGTTCAGAGGGGCAACCCAAACAAATCTTGACTTGGCTTATGCACAATTTCCCGCTCTTGGCACTCCCTGCATGATTTCCTGGGCTTGGCACCTGCTACATATTTTCCACTCTTGCCAGATAGGATTTCTTGGTTGTGCGCGAAAACCTACTTTATTCCCTTCTTACCTCCCATTCATTTTCTTGCTGTTTGGTTTCACCTCGTACCAGCCTCCAAGCTAAAGAACCCGACATTCTTCCCTGTAGTTCACCATCGTGGACAGACTTGATGGTGAAAAACTCCACCACTTCCTTCACTTGGCGCTCTAGTAACACTTTTCGCCGCTCTTCGCTTAAGCTTCTTTGACGCTAAAAAAACAAAATCGGTTTAGAGAGTTTTTAACTTTTTAAATCTTATTTCCTTTTTTTAATCTGACAATTTATTCCTTATTTGGATCAAACATCAGCTCTGGGAAAATTGCCCACCCACCCCACTTCTAGCTTATGTTTTCATTTTCATTTTCATTGTTTCTCAGTGATTTAATTGCAGAAACATGGGCTAGGGGTGGGGTGGGTGAGGGTTCTCCATGTAGATTGTTAAAGGTGGGGTGGGTGAGGGTTTTCCATGTAGATGGTTAGGGGTGGGGTGGGTTTTCCATATAGATGGGTTAGGGGTGGGGTGGTTGAGGGTTTTCTATGTAGATGGTGGGGTGGGTGAGGGTTCCATGTAGATGGGTTAGGGGTGGGGTGGGTGAGGGTTTTTCTATGTAGATGAGTTAGGGGTGGGGTGGGTGAGGGCTTTCCATGTAGATGGGTTAGGGGTGGGGCGGGTGAGGGTTTTCCATGTAGTCAAGTAAAGGACTCTGTCTCGGATAACACATCTTGAAAGGCTATGCCTGACTTTTTTCAATTTGTCAATTCCAATCCTTCTCCTCATTCGAAGCCATCCTTGTTTCTTCGGAGTTTATTGTTCCCTCTTGGGTGTTTTTCTTCCCTGGTAAACTATTATTTTAAGGTTTCTTTTACACAGTCAAATGTCCCAGAACAATTAATGATTGCTGGAAACTACACAAGAAATTTGTGAATTTTACTCATGCAGGCAGTCAAACATTAATTAATCAGTGAAATCAAAATCCTTTGCAGTTAAGTAAGTTATTTTACCTCTTCTGTCATTCTGTTAAGCGTTTTTAGTAGCCACTCTTCAGACACTAAATTCCTTGTCTTCCTGACTTCGTCATGTTTAGCAGAGTAACGCCATGTCACATCTAATACCTTAACACACAAAACAAACAAAAATATATTTATTATAAGCATTTTAATCCTAGATTCACTTTGACATGCAACTTAAACCTATGATTCCTGGAATAAAATGTTTCCCTTTTTTCATAAAATTTCCTAAACCTACTGAGATCAGAATCTTGAGTTAAAACAGCAAAATAACTCCACTAACTAGTAGTTACGCACACAAAGATTAAAATAAAGGTGCAATTCAGCTTACACACGCGTAGAACATGTGACATACATACATGAACATATGGATGGACAATCAAGTGATCAAAGGTTTTTAGCTTGATGGGTTTACCAAATGTCCTAGTATGTGGTTTGGTACATGCTGGAGCTCCGCTATTGTTCAATATTCACCTGGAACTAATCTACTGACCTGTTCATAAGAGAAAGCTATAATATAATTTAGCTTCTTTCCCCAGCCAGCTTCATAAAGCAGTGGTTTATCACAAGTGTTCTCACATGAGTCGCAATGAAGCCATCTCTGTTGGGCTTCAGAGTAAAGCTCTGTCCACACATGATCTGTCCAATCTAGGACATGTCTCGCCTCAAATCCCACAGCTCGACAGCATAATGTGAAACAGTTAGCCCACTCGCCACATCTTCCTCGGCGGGTTTCTGCAAAAAGGAGAAGGCAGCAAACTTAGTCTGCGTAGCAAATGTTCCTGTTGAGCACACATGATCAGCCCACATATGATCCACTTCTCACTTTTTGGCCACACAAAAACTGGAGCAAGGCCAAACTTTACAAGCAGCCAAAAAGCGAGGATCTTGATGTGCACTCTTCGAGAATACTTGCTTTGCAATTATGAATATTTTTGTCACTATCACAAGCAATGAGCATGTTATTATGTTCTATTTAACAATTAGACTACGAGCCCAAGTTTTCAGTGAGAGAATAGTCAATGAGGCACAGCCGAGTTGACTATTGCTCATAGAAAATGAGGGCGAGTAGTCCTAATTGTTTTAGTAGAAACACTAATTAAAAGGATCTCATTCCAAAAGATACAATAATGATTTTCATTTGTACTTTTAAGCCAAAAATAAAGAAAACTGGTGAGACCAGTTGACGTGCGCAATATTGTTTTCTATCAGCAAATAGAAGACGGCTTATGAACCAATCAAATTCACAGTTTTCCAATAGAACACAGCTGAGTTTCTACCAATGGTGAATAGAGTAGTGTAAGAACCAATAACATCAGCTGATTCCAAAAAGAACACACTAAGTGGCTTCAAATAAAAGCTTATTGAAATAGAATGTCTTTCAAGTCATCTCTTACCTAGGAGTTTTGCTGGATGATTGTATCTTGGAAATCTCGTAATCTTTCCACAAAATTGGCATTTATAACTTTCCACATTTCCAGCGCCCCAAATCATTTCCTCAGGAGTGGGTGGGACCACACCCACTGGGAATGTCAGCGAGCCACATGATGGACAGGTGGGTTTGTCCACCCACTTGAAAAAAGTGCCTGGATGGATTGGACAAAAACAAAATGTCACAAACTTAGAATGAAGAGGACAAATCAACACCAACTGAAGATAAATTTCATCACAGAGTTTATCTTACAGATCTCCCAAAGATAACTTGAAGAGTAGAAGGAAACAAGTAGTAGGGGTGTGGACAGGCTGACCTGATAATTTATGTTAATAAGGTACACTTACACTGAAATCATCCAAATTCCCAGTGTAAGTATAATTATAGCATATACTATACTATACTGTACTATGCTCTGACGTACAGAAACAAAAATAGATTACTGGCAGCATTTTTTTTAAATTTGCCTTTTCAAAATTAACTGTGTTCTTCTGAAAAGAAACTTTTTCTGTTGTGTGTGGAAAAAATGTGATATGAAAATGCATGACAGTTTGACAAGAACAGACTTGTTTATTTATATTGAAGCTGTCATGAAAACGTCCTCACTTTGAGCACGATTTGAGAAATGAGTATGATAAATAACGTAATTGTGTGAGCAGTTTTTTTTTTTTAAATTTTAATTATTTTTTATTTTTTTGATATTTACATACATGACAGACGCTACATTGCACTAGTTTACATTTCTACACTAGTTTACATTACGCTACATAATGTTACATTACACTCCAAAAAAAAAAAAATTATCCTTCCTTCATTTTAATTTTAAGAAAGAAAAGGCTTCCACTTCCTTTCGTGAAATTCCAGTCTATTGTTCTTTGTGGCGATTGCTCGTTCAATAGATTCTATATGCTTCAATCTAACTACAAGATGAGACAACAATGGTGCGAAGTTCTTTAAACGATTTTGGTAAATTATCTGTTTTCCAGCAATAATAATATGGTTTAAAAGTAACCAATGAGACATCTTTTGAGTTATACCAAAAATAATATCTTCATTTTTTAAAGAAGCAATATTGATTTGCAGAGATTTAACCCAAAGAACAACAGACGTCCAAAAAGCGCAACTAAAATCGCAACTACAGAATAAGTGCTCAAGAGATTCCTCTACGGTCTTACAGAAGGAGCAAAGGGGTGACTCAACAATTTTCATTTTGTATAACGACTTATTTGTGAAAAGTATTTGGTTTAGTACTTTGTATTGAAACATTCTTGTTTTGGTATCGAGGGTCACAGTGTGTGGAATCAGATAGATGACTTCCCAGTCAAGATTACAATTGGGATACAAAGCAACATATTTAGAACGTGCAGGAGGATCAACCTGAATGGTTTCGATAAGTTTCCAATACAATTTTGAAGAGGTAATTGAATCAAGACTTAGAGTGTTGCCTTTTAAGTTTAAAGTGGGCGAATTCGTGGTATTTTTCTCCATGGTAACTTGAGCTTCGTTGGTAGAGATGATAAAATTCTTCCATTCTAGAGGTAGCGAGTTGTAAAGACCTACGAGCAGAAAGTATTCGTTCACATTAAGTCCCCTTGCCTTGAAGGAGTTCCAAGAACTAAGTCTTCCTTGATTTGTTAGAATATCTGCAAGATATATAATACCCTTAGAGAAGAGCTTCCTACAAAAAACAGGTTTTTTGTCAACTCGTAAGTATTGATTGTTCCATAATATTTGATTAAGTACTTCTTCGCGGGTAGACACATGAGATATATTCGATAGGCTGGACCAGACTGCAAAACATTCCCTATAAAAAGGAGGAAGACAACTAGGAAGATCGAAAGTACTAAAGTTACAGTGCAGAAGAAGTTTTCCGCCCTGGTCCTTCAGAAAAAAAGAAAGTATGAGTTTCCAAGGGCTACTGTAGTCTTCACAGTATTTCTTAAGGCAAATAATACGTTGCGTGTCGATTGATGTTTGAATATGAGGCATTCTCAAACCACCGTTTTTATCCTTTCCTTTCCAGATAAAGTTGTAGATAATGGAATTAATTTGCTTAACAATGTCCGCAGACAAGCAGATCAGAGATGCCCGAAAGATAAACTTAGGTATAATGAAAGTTTTAACGACTTGCATTTTACCAAACAGAGTGAGATTTCTCCACTTCCACCTTTTTAAGGTCTTTGATATGGAGTTCAATATTGCATCAAAGTTGAGTTCTTGACTTTTACGCAAGTTGTAAGTAAAATATACCCCTAGAATCTTTATCGGCTTATTGATGTTTTCAAGTGTGTGGAAAAGCCATTATTAAGAACACAGCTTGATATGCTAGTGTAGAGTATGGAGACCCATTTAATAAAAGAATCACCAAACTTAAAAGATTTTAAAGCCTTGAACAAGAAGGACCAGCTAACTGAGTCGAATGCTTTCTCAAAATCAAAGGCAATCATAAGTCCAGGCAGCTGTTTGATTTTGGTGTAATGCATAATATCATCAATTGTTCGCACCGCATCAAATATTGTTCTTCCTTTGACATAGGCATACTGATCAGCATGTATAATTTCTGGTAAGACTTTTTCTAAACGCAAGGCAAGGGCTTTCGAGGCAATCTTAACGTCGACATTTAAAAGAGAAATGGGTCGCCAGTTCTTTATATATCTCCTGTCTCTATCTTTTTTGTCGATCAGCTTAATAATGGCTTGCCTTTGTGAATTAGATAAGGCACCGTGCTCGAAGGAAAAGTTTAAGGAGTCTGTAAGCTGTTGACCTAATAAATTCCAGAAACGTTTGTAAAACTCAGCAGTAAGGCCATCGTTACCAGGGGCTTTACCATTGGAGAATTTTTGTAGGGCATTGTAGCATTCCGTGAGCGAGAGCATTCCTTCGCATAGCAATGCAGATTGCTCGCTTAAGGTCGGTATACCATTATTTTCTAGGAAATCGGAGCAAAGCTCTTCACTCAGATTGTGATCTTGGTTTCTGTACAAATTTTGATAGTAGCTTTTTAGTTCATCTAGAATAGTTTGCGGATTAACTGCAATCTTACCATTTGAATCGAAAAGTCTACAGACTGCGGTTTTACCGGATCTTGCGTTCTCTAAGTTAAGAAAATATTTTGAATTTTTTTCACCATTTTCATACCAGTTAATTCTTGACCGTACAATGTTACCGCGCACAATGTAGTCATAAAGAAGTTCATATTCATATTTAGCAGTGTCAAGATTACAAATATTTTTGTCTGAAGGGTCTGCATTGCATAATTGATCATATTCTTTGACTTTCTGTTCGGCTTCAGCCAGGCGAGCACGTCGTTCTCTTGCTTTTTCCTTGCTGTATTTTATAGAAACTTGCCTTATTCTATACTTAATTAAGTCCCACAGGACTCATTTATCTGTTACATCTTTGAATTCATCGACCCAGTCAGAGTATTTCGAAAAGATGAGATGAATGTAATTAGCGTCGTCCAGAAGGCTAGAATTTAACTTCCAGTACGAAGGACCGAAAGGCTGTTTATCAAGACTATTTAATGTTAGAATAATAGCTGAATGATCCGATTTTATCGCAGGAACTATGTTTGCTTCAGTAATGTCATCTTGGATTTCAGTGCTGACGAGCCAGTAGTCCAGGCGTCGTCTTATTAAAGGTTTCTTTTGAGTCCAGGTAAATTGTTTCTTTTCAGGATTTCGAGTTCTCCAAATATCAGTCAAATCATTTGCAGTCAATATCTCTCTGATTTTTTTAGCCGAAGGTTTGGATTCCATTCTACCACCTAGATTGTCAAGAAAGGGATCAAGATGAGTGTTAAAATCACCGCCAATAATGATTTGACAGTTAGGATCCAAATTCGTATTCTCTAGGATGTTCGCAAATTGATCAAAGAATAAGATTTGTTCACATGTTTTAGTTGGTGCGTATAAATTGACAAAAAGAAAAGGCGCATCTTGAACAAGCGCATGCACAAAAATGTACCGGCCATTGTTGTCCACCTGCACGTTCTTAATATCAATTTGGAGGTCATCGCTAAAAAGAATGAGGACACCTTTACTGTGATTTGTGCCGTGAGCAAACAACATTTTGCCCTTCCATTGGAATTGTGTGAGCAGTTAATGTCTTTGCTACATGTACATCTACCAATGGTAATCAAAACTTGCAGCCCAACACGCATTTAAAAGTATACAATTTGAAGCAAGGCACAGAAAAAAAATGCCCCCTCTCCCAGTTGACTCAAACCCTCCAGCATAACAGGAAACATTACCTTTAAACCAACCAAGAAGTTCTAATACAAGACAGTCCCTTTCGTCAACTCCAACCTCTCCTGCTTTCTTTGTTTTTTCACTGGCTTCCTTAGCTTTTTTCTTGAGATCAGCTAGAGGAATTATGTCACGTGCTCTCCGTTGTAAATCTGGATTTTCATAGAGGAGAACATGCTGTAATGAGCTCTGAAGTCTTAGAAGAAAGTCTTTCTCCTTTTCCTGAAATATGAAGTGAAAACAAAAACACCGGCAAAGGATCATTTGGGACAGTGTACAACTGCTCCAATATTCAACAAATACTGGAAGGCAACAGAGTAATCTGATTGCTTTGGCCCTCTGACTAACTAAATAAAAAGCTATCCCCTTATTTTTTCCATTTAGTATCATCTGACCGACCCAGATTTAAAAAAAAATGTTATGATTAAGGCAATGAAGCCAATGACACATAAACAGATTTTAAGTTTTTACTTAATAGGCTTTTTAGTTTTTACTTAGGCTTTCTGTCCGTGTGAAAGGAAAACACATAAACGCTGTCCCTTCACTCGTTCCTCCATACCACCATGCTGACTTTGTAGCCGCGTCTTATCGGCTCCCCAGCTCCACGGTTATTATGCTGAGGTACCAGGCCTCCTAGTTCCAGACTTCTTCTCCATTTCTTTTTGCTTTTTTTTCTTTTCCGGCTGACCCAAAATCAGGAAACGCATTTGACAATAAACAAAAATAGGGATCGCCTAACCGAGAAATAATCAACTGCAAAGTCTTAGGTTATTACCGATGAGGTCGAAGCTGGATTGGAAATGATAGAAGGTTGTGAGCAACCAGGGAATTGGCCTGAAGGTTCGTGGTTATTCTGTGTGGTTGTTGGAGCAGGTTGTGGTCCCTTTGCAGCATCTTGGCGGCTTTGCTCGTCATTTATCGTGTCTTGAAGAATCAGCATGTTCTCTAACGACTCCCCTGGTGGACAAACCAGCTGGTCACCTCTCTGTAAAGTTTAAAATAACTTGTTAAAATATTTTTCAGTTAGGATATCCAGCACATTATGAAAATAGAGATTTACATAAAATTAAAGCTGGCTTAAATCTTCTTAAAGTTGGTCATCCAACTTTATGCTATGAACTATAGTTGTTATGGTTACATGTTTTAGTGCATTTACCCAAGCTGTTTATTATGAGTGTGAAGGTGGCATAGAGGAAAGTTCTAACAAATGTAAAGGTAAGCACAAATCAGCTTAAAACAGATGATTACGCCAGCTTTAAGTTGGCTTTACACTGCAGTAAAGTATCTTTTAATGCTGTGCATGAGTACTGACAATTATAACTACACCTTAGGGTCGGAAATTGCAGACAACTGTTGACAACTATTTGTTGTGCATTGTATGTTGTGCTTGTCTTGTCTTGTAATCTGATTGGTTGATTTTAATTGATTTTCAAAAGGCTCACAAAATACCACTGAGTGTAAGTGAAGTGAGCCCCCAGTATAGATTATCATCATCATTATCACTAACAAGTTTTCTGTGATCAACATGATTGTACCTCTTGGAACCCCATAGTAAAGAGACATTCAACAGCTCCATTCACAGGTAAAAGACGAGATTGAAAGATCTTGTTGCCAACCCTTATTGTTCTATATTTGGGGTTGTCCGGATTGTTAATAATATTGGATGCAAACTTGAGAAGAAGCTGTGAAGCATCCATGAATACTTCAGGTGGATTGTCTAGAAGCTGTTCAAAGCAATCCCAGCTGCGACCTGCTGCAACTCGTTTGGGATCCACAGTCTAGAAGGACAACAAGAAAAGTAACAAAGTTATTTGTGTGGAAGGCGCGGTAGCCTAATGGTTAGTACCAGTTTGTAGGATTCCAGATTGAGCAGTGTGGGAGCAATTCCTCGCCTGGGCACTGCGCTGTGTTCTTGGCAAAACATTTCAGTTTTGTAGTGCCTCTGTCCAATCAGGTGTACAAATGAGAACTGCGAATTGAATGCTGGGTGTAACCCTGCGATGGACTTGCATCCCATCCAGGGGTTGAAGAAGAAATACTCCTAGTCACATCATGCAACGGAAACCGGGATAAGCTTCCACAAGACTGACCATTATCTTGACATATGGATAACTTGGCATGCATATTCAGCTTCATGCTTTTAGCCAGGATAAAATGAACAACTTATAAAGAAACATATGGAAAATAAAACAATTTTCTTAAAAAGTGGCCATCTTCAGGATGCCTGGACGGCCATCTGGATAAAAGCCTGTTTAGCTTTGAGATCAATTGTTCCAAATTTGTTTGAGCAGGTACTCAACCCTAGGTGGCTCAAACAGGTGTTCACTGACTCTTCAATGAAAAGGCATTAGAAAGGCCGCGAGTAAATAATTACCACTGTGTCTACAGCTCCTCCAATCCACTGATTGATTCTATCTTCCAGCCCCGTAGGATTTGCTCCTTGCAATTCATCCACCTTCTTTCTGTTCTTGTAGAAGATGAATGTCGGCATAGCTCTGATTCCTTGCACTGCTGCTGTTCTCTGAAAAAAGTAAGCAAAGGAATCATTAAAGGAGCTACAATTATTTAGCAGTTTCTAGTATGAGAGCCCTTGGTGTGAAATTATGATCAACTATTATAATCTTTTTAATCTCCAGCAAGTTATCACTTCATAACATATGTTATTGTATGAGCCATTCTCACAAATTATGGAAAGCAAGACTTTTCCATCTCAAACTCATTAATAATTCATCGAGTTAAAACAAAGAAAATCATAACCGTAAAGGATGTTTGGATTCCCGCTCTTAATTAGCATAGATTTTATCTCTCTGTTTACTCCTTGGTTTTTGATTCGATTGAAGATATATCAAACACTCGAGACAGTGTTTCATTGGCTATCCAAACACCTCGAAGTTCGTTTAATTCGAGTCTATCCACCACTATAACATGAGGGGACTGGAATCCAAGCCAAAATTCTAAGTTAATCAACTATCTAATGTATTTTCGAATTCTATATAAATCCACCCAATTTATTGGCAAATTTATCAACCCATGAACCTATTTAACCCACCCCCTCCCCCCCCCCTCATTTAACTTCTTGCATGCAGCCAACACCTAATAGCAACCATTCAGGATTGAAAGAATTTTTGGATGGCGATGAAAGTACGCAGACATACCAGCATGTCACATTTCATACCTTGCACTGATCCACATCAACTTTCAGAAAAATAGCCGCTGAATATTTGATGCTCAGGTCTGCAAATATAGGGGCCATCATGCGACAAGGACCACACCTTCAGGAATAAGAACAGATCAGATTAGGACCAATACCACTTAAATTACAAAAAAAAAATATTAATGCTGATTTTAAACATGCACTAGGTCCTACAAGGGTACCTTCTGACAAGCGACATGGCCCAAAAAGAAGTGACACTGTGCCTCGTGTTTTAAATATTACATAAAATGTATGAGCACTTCGCAGGGGCAAAAATAACTGACCATAATAATGCAGTGACCATATTAACAAGGTGAGCGGGCGGGGTTCGACTGTGCAGCAAAAAAAAAACAACATAGGACATTTTTAATTTTCAGACATGCAGCAAGGAGGCCTGCCTCCACCCCTTTGACAGCATCTTTCATACCAGTACCTTGTCGTTTTTATTTTTGTAAACAGCTCAAAACAGGGTTAATGTTATTCCTACTCAAGGCTTGTTTCAAGGCCATTTCCAGTCCGTACTGCTCAATCTCCTCCTGCAATGTTTATCACGCCTCACACGATTAAATGTAAACAAACCAAAATGAAAATTACAGGTAAAAACTTACCTTTTTCTTCAATATTAACATTCAATATCCTTGCAAAACAATGATAAAGAGTAAACAAACCTGGACGATATTCCAAACCGATGTTTCAGATCATTGCGAACTCCCAAACAAAATGACCCATAATGGCGGACTCAAAAACTTCATGTACGCAATTACCGAAGTGTAACGTATAAACAAATTCAAAACAGAAATGTAAACACATCCCGAGACTGGAAATGGCCTTTAAAGTGCACCTAGCCCCACAATACTTTTTTTGCTAAAATCAACCTATGCACCAGTTTGAAACACATTGCACCTTTCATTTCTCCTCTTTGCCTTTTCTCACTAGTTACAAATAGCATTCAAAAGTTACGAAAAACTGTACATCATTTGTTGCATGGCCGAGTCAAAAAGGGCATATTCCTGGGTAGACATCACAAACTTATTTGAATGCATGTTTAAAAACACTTGATGCAATGCAAATCAGCCACTTATGACTCGGTCTTGCAACAAATGATGCACAGTTTTTTGTAGCTTTTAAATGCTACAAATAGTCTGCATTTGGTAAAATGGAGAAACCAAAGATGTAATGCATTTCAAACTGGTGCAAAAGTTTTATTAATTATTTTATCAAAGTGTACTTTAATTTGTTTAATATCAAAGGAGATTATGTAACAATTTTTTTATAAAAATAAGCAACGTAATTCTAACAATATGGCAAATTTAACTGGCTTGACGGGCTAATCAATCAAGTAACCATGAATAAATAATTGCTCATTGAAAAGTAGACATTATGGCGTCAATTTTGTGTTGTTACATAACTATCAAAACAAATTAATATTCATGTAAATGGATCCCAATATTTCCAAAGCTTGAAACATTATTGATTTAATAACATTGTTAATAAAACATTTAAACTTGAGATTTCACCGGCCAGCTTTGGGAACTCTTAAGTAAACATCTTGCTAGAACAAAGGTGTACTTTCGCGATCGAGTAGCCGTGTTAATTAAGATTACAGTATGCAACAGACCACTTCATAACATTAACTGAATGAGTCAGTTTTTGTCCAATATAGTTAATGTTGTCAACAACATGTGGAACAGAAACTTACCAAGAGGCAGCGAAATCCACCACAACCAATCTATTCCCAGCTCGATCAATTTGCTGTTGAAATTGACTGTCTTCTTCTAGGACTATCACATTTCCGTGAGAGGAGGAAGCCATATTTGTTTGTTTGATCTTGGTGTCACGAAAATCTTGGAAATTTGATTAACAACAGCCGGATAATTCTAAGAAATCGAAAAAAATGGATGTCCTCGAGGAAGAGGGTTTAGCTTTCTTCATCCGTAATGGATCAAAAAAAGAAACATCGAACAAAAGCGAATTTTCCGCCTTATGAAACGACAGAAGAGCCAGCGAGTTATAATGAGTCAGTAGCGGTTTCATACCTAATTTTAGCTTATTACTTCATGTTGGCAACATAAATAGTAAACAAAAAAATTCGGTTGTGTCGAGTCACCGCCGCCCAGCAAAGTGAAGGTTCTTTTATAGCAACTACAAGTTTATAATAGATTTATCCATAATAAACCCAAATGGGGTTCTTACTATCGATCTTGCTTCTATTGGCCAATCATTTTCCATATAAAACAGACTCGAAACGAAACACTCAAGAGAACTGGGGAACATTCCCTTGTCAAAAACCGAATATAAACCATTCGAAACTCGAAGAAAAGACTCAAAATTCGAAACGAACCAGACCTCGAAGACAAAACACCGGAAACTCGACCGCAAACTTTCCAAAACGCATAACCGAAGCACCCAAAAGTGCAAAATGGAAAACGAAGCCGGGCATACAGAATCAAAAACAAAACATTCGAAACTGGAAAAATGTTAGACGCTCAAAACTCTAAAGGACCTAAATAATCCAAAAGGAAACACAAAACATGAAGAAAAGCTCTCAAAGGCGCACCGCCTTAATTTTATTCACCGCTTCTAGTCGCTCGCAAAGCGCTGTTGTTTTCCAGCGGGAGATTGCAAGATGGCGTGTTTTCTTCAGTTTTGCGTGTTTTTCTCGTATGAACCACGCCTTTCTCACTCCAAGAGTTCGCGCACCGGAAATCGGAGATGGCTACGGGGATTTGGCCAAAGTCCCCCGGCTAAACCACTTAGCGCAAAGATCATGAAAGAGCTGATTTGAGACACTGACTTCAAGAAGTTGTTGGTCGTTTCACTTAACAGTCTGCTGTCCACGCCACCTAAATTTTAGACACGAAGTACAAACAACCTCCGGGCTAAGTTTCGGAGATAAACTGGTCTAAACCCATCTTCCGTGTGAAGTGGAAGTTTATAAAAGCATTTACTGCCACCCACTTTGTTTTTAATATTGACATAATCGGATTTTATATGTCGTGCATTTTTACGTTTCCCGCTAGCGAACCGAGACACCCCTTGCTTTTGTGCACTTGTGAAAAGTGTCAAAGTCATGTCTTGTCAGCATAAATTAAAGGCAATGTCACGAGTTACTAGTACAAATTTGAATTCATTTGAGGTCCGTTCTGTCGATTTCAAGCTAAAAGCCAACAAACTGAACTCGTATATAGGCTTTATAGAAACGTCAAATCTAAGCTAGTGACATCATCAGTATAAACATCAATGCAGTTGGATGGATCGTTTAAGTATTTTTCGCGCCTATTTATGTCGATTTATTGTGTTGAGAGTCATTCAAATCTTTTGTTAATCCACGTCTGTGTAGATATTTACATCAATCTACAAAAAGACGGAACAACAAAGCCCAAGCACAATCATTTGAACATTTTGTATAAAATTTATGCAAAAAAAATCAGCATTTGGTGCTTGGAACTCTTAACATTCCACTCGAAACTGGCTTTGATTGTAAGTGGATTTCCGCAATGATATTATGAATCACGTCCACAAACCACAGGACGAAAACGTTTGATCCTGTCCAGCGCGTTCGCTTGTTGAGCGAGGTTTCCCTGGCGGAGAAAGATTGACATTACTAAAAATGACAGCACACAGAGCTGAGCAGGAACAAACCCCAGAAGAGATGCTACTTGCTTTAAAGAAAAGCATGGTAAGTGGAAACGTGTTAAACTGAATGAAATGATTTAACCGATAATTCGGCTCAAAACAAGTACGCAAGATAAACGAGACTTCGCCCAGCGTTTAAATTTCAAAATTAGCTCCTTTTAATTGTAATAACTTTGTTAATAACCGTTATCAAAGTGATTGAAGTTTGTTGGCTAGCGAAAATTTGTTTGTAACGAATTCACAATATCAATCATGTTAATTATGCAAAATTCGCAAAATTAACTATAACTTTTGTAATTTCATGGCTGAATCTTTAGAACTAACAAATTAAGTGATCAAATTGTTTTGTGTGGACAGAAATTCTTTTTGGGACTATCATTTAGCACAGTAGAATGTCAAAAAAGAACTTAACTTGTCTAAGAAGTTCTTGTTCAAATTCTATTCCAAAGCAAACTAAATTTGCATTGTCGTGTAAACACATGGTTGAAGATCTGATATATTATGCCATATTTTAAACTTTAATCCGTAATTCCCAAATGATATTCATTGTTTTTGAGGCATCAAAGGAAGGTAGGCAAAAAAAGTCAGCCATTTTCTGCGCAAAAAACTTAATCATGCTTCAGGTTTTCAGCGCTTTTGACACTTCCGAAATTCACTTTATCATGCAAATTATTTTTGTTCTTGTAAAAAGGTCTCAAGTGGCCGGGGGAACGCAAATGGACCCAGTAATTTCGCAACCTATTTGCCTTGAATTGGTTCTATTTCAGCCTGTAAAACGAAAAAAAAATATTTCCTGCAAACAGAAACGCGAACCTTGCCGGCTTTAACTTAACTAGTATTTGGGTGTCATGGTTGTTAGCAGGAAATTCGCAGTAAATGTTTCGAACAGTTGTTTGCGGTTTTCTTCGTTGCATAAAAGCAGTCACGCGACCATGCAACGAATCGCATTTGGCTTGAAGACTGTATGTGAAATATGAAATGGTAGCAGTAAACTCGGTGTAATCTGACTGGTCGACTCGTGTGAAGTATATCATTTTATCAAACATTTACTTTTCCCGAAAACCAAATTTCACGGTTTAATTTAAGCAGTCTAAAAAACCGCCAATGACTTGTTAAACCGGTTTTGAGGAGTATACAATTATCGTGTGAGAGATTAGTACTCATTTCCCGCGAGATCAGCTGAACAAAGTTAGACACGCCGCCTTTTTTTAGGATTTGAGGCTGAAAACGGGTAAAGTAGTTTTATCTTCTTTTCGAAAGTCCTGCACGCGAAAAGAGCAAAAGTGCAACTTAGGGTGGACTACAAACTGATCTGTTACACGCTATTTACCATTGTTGAAGTTGAATTGTTTCCTTTAAGCGTTATTTGGATTAATTGCACTGCTGAACTTCAGTTTTACATTTGTTTACACTACTCAGTTAACAAAAAGAAAATTATAGATGCAAAATAAAGAACGAGACCTGGGGTATGCTCATAAAATTAAATGAATAGAACTGCACGGCTGACGGATTTAACACTCAGTGAATATAATTGGCTTCAATTATTTTCCCTTACCGTTAAATCGGCCTTGCATTTTTATTAATTTCAAAATTTAACGCTGTTTAGATCTTCTATTTATATCCGGTACATCTATTTTGTCATGTGTTTGTCCTTTCTTTAACTGGGTATTTTCTTAGCATGGTCTTAAAATCTTGTCAAGCTCAGCTTCAACGGTAAGGTTTTAATAAGAGAAAAACAGTATAATTCTTTCTTCTGCAGCACCTGCAGTTTGAAAACTTTGCCATTTTGATTTTTGTTCTTCCAAACAGAACTCCCTTAAAGACGAGGAGAATTCTTTGAAAGCGCAGCTCGTTTTGCTCAACGAACAATTTCAATCACTTGTGAAATCAGCTGCAGAGATTTATCCAGAAGTATTGGATGAAGAATTTCCGAAAAAGGCTGCCGCAAGAAAACGCAACATCTCTCCCTATAAAGCACTCAGAAGTCCTGAGGGTAGCACAGGAAAACCAATGGGTGTCACAAGAACACCAAGCTGCACTCGGAGTAGCTACAGATCACAAGACTCGCCTCATAAAAGACCTGCTCTTGATTTGAAGCGATTTCCACGGCGATACACAAGAATGACTAGCGAAGAGGCTGCAGCGAAGATCCAGGAACAGTTTGAGAACAATACTAGCGCGGCTTCAGGGATTGATGCAAGGAAAATACGAAGTTCCTTGCCAAGCTCCCCCACCGATGAAACAGTGTTAGACCCAGCAAACACCGAGTCTTCGAATTCGGACGATGAACGGAGAAAGAAACTGAAGAAAAAGATGATTGAATCAAGAAAAGTAGATGTTGTGCACTTGGGTTTGTTTTAACATCACAGGAAATTTCGCTCACAATTAAGCCCCAGTTATTAAAAGTATCGGCTCGATAGTGAAAGACTCCCCCACCCCCTTGGTCACCTCGCCATGCAATAAACGGGTGATGCTCCATTTTCCAAGACAATATATACACTTTTGCGATGTTTCCGGTGACGTCACCCATTGTTATTAATATGCCAACCAGAACCTAATTGGCTGTTGAAACAATGACTTCTTTTGTTCCGTGGTTGGCAAATTTGAATATCAAAAGAAATGTGACGTCAATGTTTGTAAACAAGAAATATCGCTATTGTGTCACTCTATTGTGTGAAATCTATTGAACTACTGTTTAAGAGCTAGGCCCCATTGTTGTGTTCTTTGTGACGTTTGGTGATGACTTGGTATATGGCGCTCCACCCCAATAGACCACGCCCTCTGCTCTCCAAAGCGAATGAGTTGGATCTTGGAGTAGTGCATGTATCGTGGCATAGACCAAAGAAGATAGCAATGGAAAAAAGACTTACTTGTAGTTTTCAAAACTGTTTTAAGACAGGCCTGTTGCTGGAAGCGTTATATTTTTCCTTTGAAGTATAAAGCATAATAATAACAAGCTAATATGAACAATATACGCTGCTTTCGTCCACTTGGGATGTTGAAATTATGTACTAGCGTTTCTTAGCAACATAATAATGTTTGCAACATTACGTTTCTAATTTATTCGCTATATTGCGAATGTCATCTTGCTTGGAAATCTGCCGCGGCATGAATTTGTTGAGTGCAAAGTACAGTAAAAAGTTATTATTCCGTCATACAAAGCTTTGTAAAAAATGGAAAATAAACTTAAGAATGTGTGTTGTAAGAATGCGTAGTTTCGATTCTATCTCCAGAGCTTGAGGCTATCAAATTAACCAAATATAAACCGCCGTATACGGAAGATGACGTTTCGACTGTTTATAGCCATTAGTCGTTGCGCCGAAGAAGAACTGACGCGTACTGGGTAGGTAGACAGCCACGTGGCCGCGGCCACGCGGCTTCCTACCTACGCAGGTGAAGGTGGCCGCGTAGGTACCCACGTGGCTACCTACCTACGCGGGTGGCCGCGTAGCCGTGGAAGCATAGCTGCGTGCCGGGTGGCTACGAAGCCGGGTGGCTGCGTAGCCGCGTGGCTACGTAGTTACATGTCCGTGTAACCATGTAGACACGTAGCCCCTTAGTTGCCTAGCCACGCAGCTGTGCGGCCGCGTAGCTGTGTAGCTTCGTAGGCGCAGCCTCAGATAACAGACGTCATATGCTGTACTTTCAAAACCTTATGATATCTCATTCACAGGCCGCGCTCGATTGATTATTCAAAGTTGCATATCAAAGGTGACGCGTCTTTACTCTTTAAAAACTCGATTCAGTAATCTGAAGCACATCAAATAGTTGCATCAAAGATACCGGCCAAAGTTACTTTTGATTCCCTGGTAAAGCCACCACGACAAGTCGTCTCAAACATGATTGAGGAAAAGGAAGAAAGAAAATTACCTTTGGGACCATTGATACACATCAAAGCGTTTTTACAGACGTTCATGGGAACGGTGTAATATATCATCCACGTGAGACAGTGTTTCATCGGGATATCCAAACACCGAGACTCACCCATACGACGCGCAGCGGAGTATTTTTAACGAAAAATATTAACGCGAATACGATTCTTCTGATCTTAGCAATGTTTTGAAGGATGACAAAAGGTATGTTACAATCAAATAAAAAAGTCGGGCCTAGTGGCCCATCAGGCCGGAGCTTATCCTGGTTTCTGTAGCATGAAGCGACAGAGAGTATTTCTACTCCACCCTGGATGGGATGCTAGTCGATCGCAGGGTTACCCCCAGCAGTAAATTCGCCGGTACCCATTTATAAACCTGGGTGAAGAGAGGCACTGTGAGAGTAAAGTGTCTTGCCCAAGAACACAACGGAGTGCCCCTGTTAGAGACCGTCCGATCCGGAGTGCAGCGCGCTAACCATAAGGCCACAGCACCTCCCACGTGTTACAATCAAGTAAAGCAATAAATTTTAAAAAAGAGTAGGGTAAAGAGTTGATGGTGTTGTGGTCTGGTCTGTCGTGAAGTGAAGGGTAGGGTAGGAAAATGCTCGGCATATTAGCATGGTATTGCTAGAGGCCTAACAAAAGCGTAATTAAAGGTATGATATGATAAAAACATTTATCAATAAAGGGCAAAATTACTGAGCGCTGATTGGTTGAGAGAGAGGGCATTTTTTCTTAATCGAGGGCATTTTTAGTAATCAAGAGAGGGCATGATTACCTGTTAATGATTGGCTAATCCGTTAATTGCCGTAGCGCTAAACAGGCTTCCCAGATAAAAATAGACTGCGCGCGTGATTTTCCTTCGTATAAATTTTGCCCTTTATTGATAAACAAGTAATCCCATGAGACCTCGTACTATTAAGGATTAATTGCACTTGAGTTTTCAAAATTTTCCAAATTGCCCTCGTCGCTTCGCGACTCGGGCAATTTTGGAAAATTTTGAAAACTCTCGTGCAATTAATCCTTAATAGTACTTGGCCTCATGTGATTACCTATACAAAGCACTCAATCTCGTTCCCAGGGTCTCTGATCTTCCCGCCCTCCTGGAGCGAGAGAGATGGAGGGAGGGAAGATGAGAGACCCTGGGAACGACGTTGCTTAGCACTTAGCTTAGCTGCTTAGCTACAACTGGTTTCTTAGCCATCGAGTATTGGCAAAAGAAATTTTTAATTAAGGCAATATAATTGTTTTGATATTAACACCACTGTTAAAAACAGCCCTGTTGATCTAAAAGCGTTCCATTTTATTACGTATTTGCAAACGCTATTAATTAAGTCTTTATTGATTCCCTAATTCGTATGATTGATCAGCGTGTATTTTCTCCTTAACAACATCGATACATTTTTATGTAAGTGTGTAAGGAGAATGAGTAAAATCGTAAAAATGTCTAAATGCACTATCATCGTTCTCGGCACAAATGTTAAATATACAACGGTTAACGATATGACGAAAATATATGTATCCTGGCAACTTTAATAATAAAAAAAAAATACTAGAAGAATATTATAGGCGGAAATCGGACTAAAATACCGTGGCCAATCAGCGTTAGATTTTGATGCACTTTTGGCCAAAACGAAGCAAAAAATATAAAAAAATATTTTCGCTCATTCTCAAGACGCGCTTAAGCCTGTTCACGATCGAAAGGAGATTTTTCAGCCCCTTATCCAAGACACAAGGCAGAGTTTGAAAGCATCTACCAGACGTTTTAAATTTTTAATCACAACCACATGCGCTCGAAAATTATTTAAATGCGCCTTTTGTAACTTCAGTGGACAACCATTAACAGTAATTCAAAGTAGAGCTAAACCATTATTGTACACAGGCCATTTATACCTGTGATGTAAATTAGCGGAAATTAGTCTTTGGCTTTTCGAAGAGGTGCTCAGGATAATTAGATCGACCAATGGAAGCGATGCGACGACATTCTTACATTTCTCGATGATTTAATAAAATCAACAGTAGAGGGAAACTTGGAATTTTAGAAATGCCGCGGGAATTAATAATTACCAATGCAAATCACCCATGTGACAGAGAGCACGCGAACCACAGCATCACGCGATGAAATAGACAGATCAACCACTTCCGACCTTTAAACAGTCAATAAAACTTCACTGGTTTTATCCAGGTTTAAATGTCCATCGCACGTCCGCTTTATACAAGAATTCTACGGATATTTACTCAAATACTGTTTGTTAAAGAAATTTGTTTACTCAAAATGGCACTTTCGAGAACGAAAGACCTGTTGTATGAACAAAAACACCAGCTACGCGTCACGTACATTTTGACTTGAAGGGGAATAAATTTAAATTAAATAAATTATCCCTCGTGTATGAAGGCTTCTTTGATTTAGTGTCTGAGAAAAGACTAATATTTACTCTAATTGTGCCAGTTATTTTTCTATAATACGGGCGACTGCTACTCCCATTGAAACATTGTTTATTTTCAGGAAATAACTACATTGAATTTTAATTTTGTTGGCAGGGCGGTTGCGGACCGGTTGTCAGTTTTTCATGCGCACAACAATCGCGCGGATAAACCCATGGAAAATAAGACCTTCCTGATTATGTATATTTTTAACTTACAAAAACACACAGGAAGGGAGAAAATACGTATATGGCCATTTCTTTTTCAAGGTACGCCAAAATAGAAATTACGAGATTGAGTCCCGAATTTCAAATAGTGCTGATGTCATGGCAAATACGTAAATTGTGTAGACAGCTTGTTTCAACGAGGGCCAAATCACGCATCAATACGAAACGAAACCGCTGTTTTACATCACAAAGGTCAAGCAAACGATTCAAGAGAATAACAAAGGAATCAACCAGCGCTTCAGAAAAGGATGAAATGAAAGGAAAGTTCTCTCGGGACAACACTGGTGTTGATTTCAAGCTAATGAACGTTTGAGAGCCCTTGCCAAGCGAATGCGAGCGACAGATCGTTTTAATTAGCTGCGCATAAAAGGTCGAAAACGAGTATTTCTAAACGAATTTTAAACTTCGAGGCACAATATTGGTTGCTAGTGAGGCGAAGACCATGGCAGAGCCAGGGGCGAACGTAACACTGCCTAGCGTGGAGCCTTCGGTTGAACCAAGCGCACATCCAAATCCCGAGCCTTTGCCCGACTGGGGCGAAGCGCTGATGGCTTGGAAATTTCTTTGGGAAGTACATTTCATTGGCTTTGGGCTATTGTTTTTCGGGGTCGCCCTGTTTTCATGCATCTGCGTGGTCAAGATTAAACATCGAGCCAAAGGAATGACATTGGGGAATTACTTTCTCGCTGTGTGCTTAATGCTGATGACGTTCAGCGTCTCAAGAACATTGTTTCTCGTTCTTGATCCGTACGAATCGCACACTTTCCTTCGTCTGCCTGTGTTGCTGATCCGAATTTTATTCGCGATTGGTTACCCATGCTTAACATCAGCTTTATCACTCATTCATTTCGCTTTCCTGGAGGTAAACAAACTAAGACTCATCTCTCGTCGACTGCAAAACATCAAGTTTCTGGTGTCGGTAATAGCTGCCCATTTTGTGGTGGTTCTTGTGGTGTATCTATTGATAACACTTGCACCGAAGCTCGCTCGCCTGCTCATATTGTGTCAGACAATTCTAATTTCCTGGTGGCTTGTTCTCGCGCTGTGTTTCCTGTACAGCGGATGGAAAGTTAACTGGCAGTCGCAAATCACCGCGAAATTCTTCAAGGCAGCCATTACGAAAGAAAGAACTGCTTCGACGCTCTCAACGTCATCGCTAGATCCAAGCGTGAGAGTGGAACAGACCTTTCATGTCGACCAGAGCGAACCTCCAAAGGGCGCACAGAAAATCGCGCGAATTTCAGGCCTCGTCTCACTTCTGGCAATGCTTTACGTTGCTGCAGAGCTGTATTCGCTGTTCTCGCTTTACAATCTCTACAGCCTTGATGAAGAAAACAGGGTGGATCATTGGTCGTGGTGGGGCTACCAAACATCTACACGAATGTTGGATTTTCTCTTCTGCCTGGTGATCGCGTATGTAATTTTCCCTTCCACCCAAGGGGAGAAGCCAAAACATTCTGGGTCCACCATCGGGGCCGACAGTTATTCAGTGCGAATGAATAAAAACGTTATGATCAGGTCCTCCGACAGACTGGACGTTGTGTAAAATAACCAAGGAATAAATTGGGAGTTCACCCCCTAAATCAAACATATGATCTGCGTGTGACAAGAGGACATGAAAAATACCCGACAAAGGTTGATTTCTTCAGTTGGAAAGTCGTGATCAAGAGAAAGTGATAGTTTAAAAGATAAAAACATTAAACATTGATTGAGGCTTACGATTAAACTTGAGAATTAACACTATTACAAACATCAACGAAAGGGAACAGTTTCGCCAAAATGGAATCGGAAAAATTTGAGACAGTTCGGCTGACAGTTGTACAAATAAGCTGGCTGGCTTATCCAAGCAAAATTTCGAAATATCAAAATGATTGATGCGTTGTGTTATTGACACTTAACATTTTTATCCATCCTTAGAAAAACCTTTTAAGGCAACACAGCAACGACACGAAATATGGCAATTATTTCACGGGAAGGCAGGTGAATTTTAGATGGTATTCACCTGAAGCCACAGCTACCATATTGATGTACCTTTACAAAAGAATTTCAACCAACTTATTTGTTTGGTACTGAGAATGGCCGCCATTTCTTCCGCAATTTGAATCTATGCTTTACAGCTTATATTGTAGCGCTTGCTTAATTTCTTATCTTACAATATAATAAACAAAAAGTAGATTAAATGGTCTTACAGTCGGTTAATTAATTACAAAGCTTTGAAACACGACCGAAATGTTAGCACAGCTGTAACTATCAGATTATATGTTTGGAGACATGAAGCGACAAGCAAAAAGTAGCTTTGTTCACGTTTCAGAAGAAAGCGAGCTACTTTGAGGTGAAAAGTAGTACTACAGCTAAGAGTAAGCGGCAGATTTTAATGAAGAGTATAATATAAAAGTGAATAAAAGTGTACACAACAGAAATTCAATAAATTCTTCATGTTTTATTGTCTCAACCAATTTCTGAATGCTATGCATGTTTTCTGTCATTAACTTCGTCGTTTTAAGTTAATAAATAAGCCAGCAGTTGAAGAAAATGCCGCTGGAAAATACTATCTTTGTTGACAACGAAAAAGGACATTTAGCAACAGAACCACCGAACGTGTTATCAAAAGAAACTGTTGTCCAGGTTTGGCCCTCCCTGTGTAACGCAACGCTACAAGAGCGCAGTCACGTGAGCGTCGCGTTGCGTGACAGAGATTGGACTGCTCGTCACCCCCGGGTCGTTTTCCCCCGAGAAAACCAAGTTTCACAAGTTAGGCCAGAAAAAAATAACATTGAAAATAAACTTGCATTTTAGGGAAAATACTAAAACTACAAGCAAAATAATCAATAAGCATGTCAATTAACGGAGAGGCAGATTATTACTATTAAACACATTACAACAATTTTTCTACTTTTCTTAAAAAATGTGACGTTTGATGTTGCTCACATCAGCGAAAGTAAGGCAACCGTTTCCTTTGCCTTCAAAAAATGCCACATTGACCATCGATTTAGGCCACATGTGCTTAAAGTAATGTGCTGGATAAAGTCACGTTCTCGAATAACATTTCAAGAAAATCAGCATCACGCAATGCCACTTGACTGTCATTGCGTGACAACCGAGAGTTAAATATTACATTTTGTAAGAAAAAGTCATCATGTTTAGAAAAAGTTCGTCAACGAAAATGGAATGTCTTTTTCTGGTATTAAAATTCTGCTGCCAACTGGCAATATCTAAACGAATTAATAAATTTCTCTTCTCTTTAAAGCACTTACGGCGATAATTGGCCTGAAGGGCCTCATTTTAGCTAGCAGGCTTTGAATCTACAATTTACAATTTGTTTTAAACGGGTTCATAAATTTCCATCGAAAAATAACCTATCTTTTACATACAAGAGTTTAAGCCAAGATATCTTACAACTGTACAACTCGAAAATCTGCACAATCACCTTACACTTTACTTTTAAATTTTACAAAAAATAACAGGTGTTAATTCTAAATCCATAAGTAAAATTCTTGACACTGCAAAAGAAGGAGAGAAAAAAACAGCCGTGAGTTAACTTTAAAAGCTTTAGTACCATTTCTAAAACATTTGACATTCTCGCCTGTGTATCTGTCTCATAAAAACCTTCTCGATTATGACAGAAAAAGAATAGATTTAAATAACGATTTCTTGTGGCTTTCCAGTGTGATCACGTGGTCATGGTTTTTCTCAAACACGCTTGATAATTGGCTTAAAAAGGCACGTGAAGCACGCTCTGACCAATCAGGACACGAAGGTGTCTACGCGACGGCGACATTTCCCGCGCTTTGTCGCGGATGGTTAGCCCTATCTACTGTGCTCTGATTGGTTTATTCTACTTCATACGGCCCAGTGATTGGCTCATTCATTGCAAACCACTCCAAAGCAGCAATTTCACTTCAAAACGTCAAAATAGAAAAAAATGTATGATGGGGTTGGTCAAGACATTGAGCATTATTTCTTACCTAAGTACTATACAGTCGTCATGTTCTTGTTGTCTTTATTTGAAGGTAAAGGTGTGTTATCGTGCTGCAAGAGAGAGAAGCAAATTGTAAGGCAACAGCATGCAACGCACTTCAACAACTAACACTGAACTAAAGTATGACAATGAGTTGCCTCGTATCGCATTCCATTCAGATTGACAGACGAGGTGAATACACAAATGAGAGACTAAAAGATAATTCTTACCGGTCGGCATCAAAGAAAAAATTAGGAACCTAATTGTCAAACTCATAAATGATTCATCACTTTAAAACAAACGGAAATCAGAATACGCTTTAATTTCTTCATTTTCTCCGCAATTGTACGTTCGATTGAGAAGATATATCAAACACTCGAGAAAGTGTTTCATCACATTTGCAAACACCTCGACGTTCGTCAAAAATACTCCGCTGCGAGTCTTATTCTCAACTCTCTTCCCGGAGTTTGGAAATGTGATGAAACACTGTCTCTCGTGTTTGATATATGTCACAGTGTCTTCATAATAATTTGACGTCTTACCTGATTCCGTCTCCGCGCGTTGAAGGCCGCTAGCCGTGATGTGTTCAGTTTGACTGTTTTGACGGGACTAGGGGGTCTTGGACTGATCATCTATTAAACACAACAGCACAATATTTAGACTTGTATATGGTTTTGACTGATGGAGATAAAGGGGATTCAATGGCTTATAAACAATCATGAAAGAGCAAAACCCAAGACGTCACTTAAGGTTACTATGCACCTTGGGACCGGCCATTTTCGCGAAATTTGGATTTTTATGCTAATCAATAGGTCTAAGCGTGATCTTTCATCTAAAAAAAAAATCAAAAAAATATTTTTTTAGCGGCGGAGAAAATGCGATTTTTCGTTTGGGGGCGGCGTTTGTTTACGAATTGAGGGTTTTGTCTTTTCGCTATTTTCTCGAGTTGAATTTTTCGCTAGATACCCTACTTTCAAAAGCTGCAACTCAAGTGCAATTTGTTCAATTGCCGCCAAATTTGGAGAAAAGTTAGTTTAATAAAACGTGTCTGCGTATTTTTAATTTCCCAAAACTTTTTTGTTGAGAGCCATTTTTGTACGATAACTTCGATTAATTTTTGCTCTGTTTTGAAAAGGCGCTGTAACTTTTTAATGCAAACGAATTTGACAAAACGCAGACACGGTTTTTTAGGTCTTGGGGTCCGAAAACCGGAAAACAAACCAATTAAGCAAAATATTAAATTCGCTTTGAGTTGAAGCTGTCAGAAGCCGAATCACGCGCTTGCGTTCAGACTTCGCGGAAAAATCGGCATTTCAGAATATTACAAAATGGATAGGATATTTAAAAAGCCAGCTCTATAAGCTTTAATTTGATATAGGGTTTTAGATATCTGCGATGTAACCCGCGCGCGCTACATCGCTTCGACGCGAAACACCCCTGAAGGTGCATAGTAACCTTAACTTATCAACTGCAACGCTAGGCATTTTGGAAAATAAACAATACCTAAGACACAATTTGTTTAAATTAAGATGCCTTACCTTTATCCACTGTGAATTTAAACAGTTCTGACAGTCGGCCCTTTTTCTAAGTAGAAAAACAAAGTTTAAGAATGACAATGTTCATGGTATAACTTCAAATTTTTAGTAAGATAAGTAAAAAAATCAACCCAATGAAAACAAAAACGTGACGTCACATATCTACAAAGAAAAGTCGATAGACGACGGCCCCGCCGTCTGTCTCCGACCTCATCAGTCGGGATCCGACAGTTCTCGAGCCCTGCCGACCGCAATTTTATGACAATTGCGCTGGCGAAACGGGTTGGGACAGGGCGGGGCGGGTCCACACTCAACACAAAAACTAAGACTCTATTTACGCAAATTGCATATAAATGCAACCAATACGCTTCCACTTACTTTGGATTTTTAACAAGAAGTGCAGTGATGAAATCTTTTGCTTGCTGTGAGATGGGTTCGAAGTGCTTAGCATTAAATTCGTATTTGGCATCTGTTATGTTACGACATGTTTCTTCAACTGTTTCTCCTTGAAATGGCGAAACTCCGCTTAATCTGCAAGCAAAAAATAAATATGGGTCAGAAATGACAAATCCACGTACTAAATCGGCTACAATGTAATAAGTAATTTTTCCGAGTTTCCTTTTGGCTCTGATTCAAATCGATTCCTCATGTAAAATTGGGTTTACTTTGCATGAAAATGAAGCGTAGGTGCAACAGATTTTCATTTGAATGATTTCGAACGAAGACTCATTCTGATTCTTCTCATTCTTTAGCCTGCGTTCACACTAGGTCGGATAAATTTGAAAACGCAACATTTTTCCTCCGGATTGGCCTTCCGTCCACCCTAAAACGGCGTTTTCGGTCACCGCAGCTTTTGAAAACGCTCTCCAAAGTGGATAAATTTGAAATCGCCGGCTAGGTGTGTTCGTGTGTACGCCGAAAACGGAACTTTTTGAAAACGCTTAAACACTTGGGTAATTTGTACATGTTCTAGTGCGCATTTCAACGTTTCTGGTGAGGCAGCATTTAAATATCGAAATGGTGAAATAATTTGAACGGTATAGCATGGACAGAAAACATTATATCCATTTTCGTAAAGTGTAGACGCAGTGTAAAGCAAAAGGTAACTCGGAAATGAGTTTCCATTCAGTACAGCGAAAGATTCTAGAGAACGCTTCAGTTCTCGCGACTTCGGAAAAAAATCTGAGCAAGGCGAACCCACCATGATTGGTAAGGAACTAAGGTGATACTTACATGACGTAGGTAATGACCCCTATACTCCTGTAATCAAAGAAAAGAACAAACTGGGTAAATAACTACTGAGAACAAGATATAAGTAATAATTAAAACCAGTACAGCAACTCATAGTCGGTCTGTAATGAGAAACACGTACCACGTGTCTGTCGTGAAGTCCACAGGTTTTCTGTTCACTAATTCTGGCGCTAAATAAAAGAAGACAAGACAGTTTGTTAAATCTGGTCGAGTAAAAAGAACTTTAAGAAGAGAAATTTCTAGTTGCAGGTTGTTGTAAGTTGAGTCTGTAGATTTAACCCTAGTGTGTGACCATTCAATTGAGATGTCAGGTGGTGGGGACTGTTTATTATGCTGTACAAGGTGGTTCTAACTTTTAAGTCTGTGGATGAAACCCTAGTGTGTGACCATTCAAATGAAAGCTATTGAGCAGTACTTTCATGTGGTACTGTTTATTATGCTGTACAAGGTGGTTCTAACTTTTAAGTCTGTGGATGAAACCCTAGTGTGTAACCATTTGAGCAGCACTGTCATGCGGTACTGTTTATTATGCTGTATCAGGTACATCAAAGCTACTGTTATTATGATGTGATCGAAAGGACAAAACCTACCCGAACATTCAGGATTTCCGAACACTTGTTTAACTACAGGTTCAGAATCGGAAATTTCCGTCGCACAGCCAAAATCAATGATCTTGACTTTTGGTAAAGGCCCACCATCTAAAAGGAGATTCTGTGGCTAAATTGAACAGAAAAAAACAAACTATCAGCATGATAAACACGTGACCCCAAAAACAAAGACCACACCTCCAGTAAAACAGGTTGTCACGTGATTACTTTCGTTGTCTCACCTTCAAGTCGAGGTGCACTACTGAGAGATCTCTGAGATGCTGGACGCCTTCTAGTATTTCCCTTACGTGACCAATAGCGACTTTCTCCGTTAAATTGTCCATAACAACCAGATGGTCGAACAACCGACCACCGGCTAAAAGTTCAACAATTACTACATAGTTTTTCGGCGTGTCAAAAGCGTCTATAAAGCCACTTAAGTTAGGGTGTTTGAGTCTTCTTAGAAGATGTATTTCGTCCTCGACCTCTTCTCTGCCCACCATACGTTTTTTGACCAGTTTAGCAGCGTATTCATTGCCTGTTATTTTTTCGACGCTTTTCTTTACAACAGAAAACCGGCCCCTGAGGGAAAATACAAATAATCAGAAAATTATATTTATAGTATGAGGCAGAGGAAAGCAGCTAACGCGTTAAGGTCACGAAGCGTGTAACTCGTGAAAACGCGGGCAAACGTGTCAGCTGTGATAAGTGCGGGAAAACGTCCAACCCGAGAAAAGCGCGGGACAGCGTGTAATCCGTGAAAAGCGCGGGAAAACGGACAACCCGTGAAATGCGCGGGAAAACGCGTAACCTGTGAAAAGCGCAGGAAAAAGTGGAACCCCCAAAAGCGCGGGAGAGCGTGCGAGCTTTGATAAATCCAATCACGGAATATTTCGGCATACAACGAGAAAGTATAGACACAGGAAAGAACAGAACATAAGCGCACAGCGACATCTTAGGTAAAGCGATTGCGACACATTATGGCTGGAAACAGCTGGAAATTGTGACGAAGTGCGTAAGGGCGGACAATCAACTTGGAGCTCAGGGTATAATTGGTACAACGTAGGGGAGGGGGGAAAGGGGATAGGCTCCCCCAATGCCTGCTATGTGTGGGCTCTCTCCTTCTGTCTAGTTCAAACAATTTTTGCAGTACCGCTTACCTTCCCAACTCTGCGTAGATGTTGTAAAAATCATCAATATTCATTTTCCAAACAATAGGTTCTCTTTGCGTATTACAGCGCTGTTTTCTCTTGGGCTTTTTCTTGTTATCTTCGTCTAAGAGCATGTAATAAAAATAAATCTTAATGTGCTGTCATGTCAACAACACCTTGTTCTGATCCTGAAAAAAATCTCATCTTCCGTTTGAGGGTCACTTGAAGTGGGGTTGGGGAAACAAGGTTTCTATCGCCTTCGTGGCCGTTATTTGGCCCGTAACGCAATGCCCTTCCCCACACGTTGCGTGACGAGCCCAAACAAAGGCTGCGAAGGAGTCTGGGAAACAAGTAGTTCAGCACAAGCCTATCTAAGAATCTAATTTTCTTGCTTTCGCCTTCCTCGCGGGGTTATGATGTCGACTTTCTAGTGTGGTCAAGCAAGAGAAGGGAAGAGGAAAGGTCAGGAAAGTACGTTCATTCTTTCAAAACACTCTTTTGTAATCTGTGGGCAATCTGCTTTCAATTTACCTCTCGCGATCTCGAACTTTCAACACTGCGAACGTTTCAAACTTTTTGTAAAAGGTCATGAAGTCAACTTTGCTAAGGTTTAAAATTGCTTTCAAAACGAAGGAAACTTCGAAATACTAGTTTACCAAAGAAGAAAAAAATCGAAGATGTAACAATAGACTAAGAAGAAACAAGGATGGCTTTGAATGAGTAGGATTGAGAACGATTGTAATTGACAAATTTGAAAAATGTAGGCTAAACCTTCATCCGTGACAAAGCTCCTTTAAGCGAATGGTAATCAACGCAAAAAAAGGACAACGCATTACTTGCTTTGAATACTTCTATTTGAGTTTATTTTTAATTAGCAGCTACTCATATTGATTAAACATAAGTAAATTAATTGTAAACATCATTACTTGGAACTGTTTTGTCTTAATTTACCAAAGGTTGGAAATAAATTATGATAAAACTCCGGTCCATTGGAGCCACTGCATAAATTACTTGACAAGTGCATTGCAATTCAGTAAAATAAATTAAAATAAATAGTTATCAAAATAATTTCCTTGATTATTCCAAATGCCAAGAGTTGCACAGTCAGCTCATTCAGTTGTGGAGTTTAGATTTTTAACTTACGTTCAGTTTTGTTACAATCAAATGTTTAATTAACTGTACCGAGGGAAATATTTCTCTCATTTAATAAACGAGATAATTTAATTGTATTGAAGAAAGATACTCGTGTAATTCATATTTAAAAAAATTAAGAATCGAGTTGTCTCCGTTTAACAAAGTTTAGAAAAACTTAACTATCATGGACTTCAACGATTCACAACTTTTTGTTGGTTTTCCAAGGTTCTCAGCCAATCAAAGAGCAACACACCTTCACTTGACAGCCGCACAGATTAACTCAGTTTCTGATTGGTTAAGTAATGAGAACCCAACATAAAGATGTGAAAATGTTACTATGGAGATGTCAAATTAACCAAAAACGTTGTCAAGTTGCAACAGTTCAGCAAATTTTAAAAGCCAGCAGATTCTACAATGAATAAAAGCGCTTTACTGTTAGAACCTTTAAGTCCATTTTCCAGAAAAAAAGTCATTTAGATGAGATCTTCAAGTTGAGTGACAAGAGGTGCCCGCACGACCTGTCTTTCAACTGTTATATGCACACACCATTATATGCACACGCCAAGGTCTGTGATTGATCGATTTCTGGCAACACATGATTTATAGCTGACCAGCAGATCACGTGATCACCGTGCCATTTACTTTACTTTTATTCCGGGAAACCAACTTTTTCGTTGTTATATTCATTATTGCATATTTCAAGCTCTATTAACAAAGCTAAAACTTAAAACGTCAACGGCTGGTCTAGACAGCCCATTATTGAACGCGTTTAATTTTTGACTATCTAACATTTAATATTTTATTTCTAGCAAAGCGTACGTTTTATTAATTTTCCTAAGTTTATACAACAATATAGCAATTTAGAGTATAAATTACAGGTTATTTTACAACGTTTGTGGTCTTTACACGGATTGGAAATTGTTATTTTGAGGCGAGCAGTTAATAATTGAACTCTAATTCTGTAGAGGTTTGTAGAAAGCTGATGTTGATTGATGTTTAAGCTGATTCTTCTGAAAAAGCAACACACAGCACAATTAGCATTGAGTTAGGATTTTATATCTTTAAATGAAAAGCTGTATTTATAAAAGTTTTGTTTACAGTATTCATTTTTTAATTTTTTATTAATCGCGATAAACATAAAGCTAATTTTTAAAGCTGTTTAAGTTGTTTTTTCTGTTGTATCTTGTGATGGCACGTGTCCGCAACGTATAAAGTTACATTCGCAGCTATCAGCTGTCGTGCCTTACGGGAAAAGCGCATGAGGTGCATGTTCACGGGTTAGATTGGGAGTAAATAGTTTTTAGCTGGTTTGTTAGATCAACTCCTTCCAAACGGCATCAAACTCGGTTGAAACACCATCACTTTCCTTGTCATAGTCAACACACCTTTTGCAAACGCTGATCATTTAGACCAACTGAAAACGGCCGCTTAGAAACTCAATTGTGTTGTGTTGGAAATCCTTGAATCCAATTTGTTCTGCTGTTGCGTTCTATTCGCTGATAGAAAACAACAGCACACGCGTTGCTCGTTGGAGGGACACTTTCTGGACTTTCTGTATAAAATGGTAGCTTTGGAATGCAGTCTTTTAAGAGTTTTTACTGAAAGAATTAAGACTACTCGACCTGGTTTTCTATGAGCGATGGTTAACTCGATCGGCTGCGCCTCGTTGACTAGCCTGTGAACACAGACAAAAGCCGGAAATCCGTCCGTGTTCGCAGACTACTCGTTGACTAGTAGCTCATAAAAAACTCACCTTACAGTCTAATAGTTAAATTGATCAACGATTATTCGCAGCAAGACTTACCGCTTTCAATGTCTAACGTTATCGAGTCCGAGATAGGACTGGGCCGACTGATGCCGATCTCGTTGTTAGCGCTGACTCTGAACTGGTACGTGGCACCCGGCGTCAAGTCGTCAATCAATGTACTGTTTCCCGCCACAAATGGCACCGCCGCCTGCCACACGCTCACCCCAGTCTCCTTGTACTCCACCGTGTACGCCAAGATTGGCTTTCCTCCGTCCAGCTGAGGTGGTTGCCAGTGCAGCACGAGCGATGATGACGTCATCTCTTTGACGAAAGGTTTTGAAGGAGGTTCAGGGACACCTGTGTAGTAACAAGCATGTTTGAAAGAATCGATATTTATATTCCAGTTTTTAAAATACTAACCAGAACACAAACATATAACTTAAAATATGATACACGGCCGGTAAATTTTCGGTCAGAAAATTAACATCGTTGACAACTTTCGGAATGTTCGGGCTATCATGTGATTGGATAAAAATAATCGGAAAATTTTCGCGAAGGATTGGCCTAAGAGTCACTTGATCCCTTCAATTTTTCATCGCAAATAAGGGCTTCCAGAGAAGTTGGCCCAAAACTAAACAAGTCGGAAAAAATACTGACCCTGCTTTCACACAATGGTATGTGTTTCGCAAGTGGGTACAAGACTAAAATCGAATTTCTGCATTGTTATATAATAGAACAGGTTTAAGTCCCTTTGCAGACGTGGGTCGCGACACCCACCGCGCGTAAGGGCGTGAATTGAACTCTACACTTTGCCAATTCTTTCCGGCTCTTTCAATTTCTGGCGATACGTCACAGTACGCAGATTTCACGTGTGGTAGGTCATGTGACCCCTAGCTGCAAAGGGCCTGAGTAAGAATCAGTTCCTTTTACCTAAAACGGCTACGTAAGCAGAACACGTGATGCGACGTGACCCGCAAGTGACACAACACTTGTAATGGCCTGTATCAGCCGTCTCTGTTGGCGTGATGTCCAACGTAAGTGTGCATCCGTCGTTAACTAGCGTGACATTGTCGTAATTTTCTATGCTATGCTGGTTCTTAGTCCAGGTCACCGTGAGGGGGTGGGTGGGGAGCGGTGATAATTTGCACTGGAGGCGTAAATGATGGCCGCTTTTAACACTGACGTCATGAAGAACTTCGTGGAAAGCTGACGGTGTGAAAGTGAGAACGTAGTGCATTGTTAGTTGGGTTAGACAAAGCATAAATTAATAAATTAGTCAACGCATAAATTAAAACAACAAAACTGTTAGTAAATTAGCTTTCCCCTCTCTTGCTATGAGGAGCAGTAAAAATTTGGAAAGAACACTTGCGATAATCAGTCGAGACACGTTAATTCAGTGCAACGCAATTTTGATGGTTAATTTTGTGGAAACTTCCTTCTACTAGCATGTGGATATTTTGTCTTCTGGACCTCCCATACAAACTTGATTTACGATTGATCATGGATTATGAGAGAAACTAACATATAAGTATAAAAATTCCAATGATTGCTAACAGCACAGCGCGTACATTATGATGATGTTTAGGTGTGACTCATGCTAGACTTATACCAAGACATTCGCATGATTGTATTTAAAATCTGTTCAGTTTAACCCTGGGTAAATTTTAGCAGCACTTTCAGACGTGCTTTGTCGGTGTGAATGAAAGATAAGCCATGCTCTCAAGTCTAAGGACTGAGCGGAGTAAATTGGGTGCCTTACATTAAACAGAGTTAGATATTATGGAGTGCTTTGTGCAAAGTGCAGCTTTCATTTTACATTTAAAAGGAAGTAGGTTTGAAAGAGAATAGCGAATGAAGAACGAAAAAGAAATTGCGAGTATTCCTATAAATTAAGTGTACCGACAGAAGGCAAGGGGCATTCTGCTGTTTGGTTCTCACAGAGTATTGACAGTTACATTCTAAATCGATACTTACTGATCTCGGTAGAGTTTTCTTTTTGATTCTGAAAAACAAATCACCACGAGTGGATTAGTATGCGGAAAAAACTAATAACAACTAACATGAAAGAATGAACTGAAAGAAATATATTTTTTCTCTTTACCGTCGATGCTGAAGGAACATCTTCGTTGTCGAGGTCGTTTTCTGGGGTCAACTCCGTGCGATATTTATCGATATTCTGCTTTATTTTGTTGGAGAACGCATTCAGATACGAGTCTTTCTGTTTCTTTTGTGCACGACGAGCTTTATCATCACTCCTGCAAAACGGAACAAAAAAATTCGCATCTGTACTTTCATTTTACTTTGGCTTCTTGTCACGCTATCATCCCACTAAAACCATTGCGTGACGAGCCGCCAGCAACGTTACCTTACTTTTGATCATGTAATGAAGAGTCTTGTCTCCTTCGCAGCCGTAACTTAGGCTCGTCACGCAACGCTCCCACCTGTGGAGAAGAGTTGCGTGACAACTGAAATAACGGCTTCGAAGAAGACTACGGAGAGTCACGTTATTGCACCCTTTCGTGTCCCTGAGTAATGTTAGTACGTTGTCTCCGTCACGTTTTGACCGCCCATCCTTCAGACTACGGATTACTTATACGACAATACACCGTGATGGCGGTGCAAGAGAAAAGGGTTATCAGACAGTGTTATAGACTTCACGACCGTTTAACTACGTAAAACGAATGGATTCGGCGTTTGGATGAGTGAATAGTTAGAAAAGCGTGTTAACGTTAGTGTTAGGCGGACACTGCTGGAATCTTTGGACAAGACTGCTAAGAAAGCCTTACAGATCATTACAGATCATTTTCGGGTTTTATAAGTCAATTGCTTTTTGTATTTCCTCTGAACCCTACGACTGCTTCTTAAAATGCTCGCAAAGTACTTGAAATAATTAACGCGCCTAATAAGGACCTTTTCCCGTGTTTCGTCACCGTCAATTCCAGGCTTCCCGTATTCTACAAATCGGTTCCATACTTTCCCGCGCTTTGTCGCCTGTTACATGCTTTCGGGAGCATGCCGTCGGTGGCATGGTTTCGCGCGCTTTCCACGGGCTACACGTCTACGCTGAGTTGTGATTGGTCTACGACATTTTCACCGCCATCGTGATTGGCTAAACAAACCACACGTCATTGAAGGGTCGATAAGATTCCAGCGGTGTGTGGTTAATGCATGATTACAGCACAAAAGCGTAAGTTAAACATGCAACAGCAAACTTACGTATTAAAGCTCCGATTCCGTGTAATAGACGGAAGAATCTTCTCTTTACTCTTTCTAGCCAATCTGGTTGAAAGCAACAAGCCACAGTTTAAACTCATGCACTGCAGCTCGTTTTCAACGTGTACCAGTCTTTTGACAACTTAATACAAATGAAAATGGCTTCTAAAAAACCTACGGGACAAAAACTTCACATTACCCATTCCCACAGAAGTTACTTCACCGCGCCTCCTGGAAACGAGTTTAACCTCGTTCTGAACATGGCACTGACCTCGTTTTGGTTCATATCATTTTCACAAAGATTTAAACTTGTTTTCATGGAAACCAGGTTAACCTTAACTTAAAACTAACTTTTAAGCTTTTACCACAGCAAATGAAGCTCACAGCTTTCTATAATTTGTCAGCATTACTTCAGCATTTATCAGGGTTGGACATTAGCGCTCGCCCGCTCGCCCAGGCGAGTGTCAAAAGTGTCGGGCGAGTGCAAATCACAGATCACTCGCCCGTTTGGCGAGTGCGATTTTACAACGCCAAAAATAATTAAATTGCAAAATAAGGGATGTTTTTTATATTCTGTTTTGCCGAGAAATCTCTAAACACAAACTTACCATAGTCCATATCTGTATGGCAAAGTTTTATATTCCAAATTGTCCAATAAATTGGCGTTGAAGCGCAACATTGGGCTTCGCAAAAAAGAAAACAATAATGGCTTCCTCCTTGTGATAATTACATAACCCGTGTACTTCTGCAAAGTGATACTGCTGGTCACTAGCGAGCCCTCGGTGATCACGTAAACATGGCGTTCAAGGTGGAAGTACAGACATGTTTTGCCGCAAACTGCAGGGAGTTCACCAAGATTCATCAATAAAAAACTACTTAAAAAATAAAGTAAGTGCCTCTATTGTGATTTCTTGGGGTATAAGTTCTTAAACTAGAATTTTTCATTGAAGTTAAAAACCGCTCGGCTACCACGTGCGCGACAACGTTGCAATCGAATTGTTCATGATCAATGCGTGTTCCCCTGGTAAGTTAGAAAATGTGAAGTGATTCTTTACCAATATGTGGAAGTATATTTCCGGGGTTCCGAAAGTCGTTGAGTGGTTCAGTTAAAATAAAAGATGACTAAAATGGTTGGAGTGACGGGGGGAGGGGGGGGGGTTAAACTTTTGGGCGAGTGAAAACTTATCCGGGCGAGTGCATTTTGAGGGTTACTCGCCCGAATGGCGAGTGCTATCAAAATTGAGTGTCCAACCCTGATTTATGCGTTTTATTTAATCCATACCAGTCCACAAACACAGCATCTGATAACATTTTAATTCACACTCAACTCGTTTCACCTGGCGAAGAACATTCGTTAACTCACTCAACACCACCACCAGCAGCATTTACAAGCAATTACGCCACATTATGTATATAAAACAGTTTATAATACTCGTTAAAATAACTTAAAATAGCAAGTTTTCTAAGCCCCGTACACCGCCAATTGTTCAACATTTGTTTGCCCTACAAAAATTCATACCGGAGGGGCGAGAGAAAGAAAGAAAGAGAGAGAGAGAGGGGGGGGGGGGGGGGGGGGAGAAAATGAAAGTTCCCTATCGTCACATTGAGTTTCAGAACATTAATTCTCCTTACTAAACGCCACACAATTTGTTACTTGTGAGAATTTGGTGTTTTATCAGGGCAATATCCCCTAGATGGGTGATTGCCTTGATTCTCGTCACCTGTCTGTTCGATATCGTTTTGAAATTATAAGGAGAAATTAGAGCTTGGTGACACTTTCTTGACACACAAAGCGAAGGCTTAGATGAAGTAGGTTTCGACTGTACACAGTCAAAATCACAACGGCTTCAATTGCCAGGGGTCTCGATGGAAAAACAAATTTAAATTAGCAAACAGATGACAAAAATAACACAACAAAACGAGGACTTACGTAAAACTCTCATGTCTTGAAACCTTTTTCCTTGAAAACGTTCTGGACACGAACCAAAATAACGAAAGTCAATCGCACATGCATCTTAACAAGTCGATAAGAAAAAACTACAGAAAAGACGTATTTATAAAGAGAAAGCACGCGATAATAGATTTTCAGTACAAAGAAACTTACCCAGCCGTTTTCTTGGGAGAAAGGGGAGTTTCTGAGTCTGAAAACAACAACAAATTATTTTTAAAACAGTACTTTTCGAATACTGGACTGAGAAACTGAGAAAAGCATGTAAAAATGGAGGGCATATTGCAATCCATTTTCATCCTCGCCATCCTCACTTCCTAACGGGTTCCTGTCATCTGTCAAGTACAAATCAAATCATTATTGTTTGACTCGCGTTTTTAAGTCCATACTTCAATCTGTTTCATCCTTGACATCGTACGTCATCCTCAATTCCTAATAGATGCCTATCATCTGTTGGGTGCTGTTCTACAAAATCATTAGTTCCTTAATAAAACAAGAAACACAAACCAACCTTCGACGTTATTGTTAGCTTCCTTTCTAAGGATCTTAGCTGGTACAAGACCGAGTTTATCAGCAGTGAAGTTACAGACGTATCTCCAATTCTTGTCGTGCTTCTTGTTGGACACTAGGTACACCACATCACCTTTCTTCACGGAAAGATGATCCTTGTCTTTAGATTTGAAATCCTCCAGCACCACGAAACGTTCTTTATTTCGCTGCAAACAACACAAATGCAATGTTAGTCACGCATCACACAACAAGGTCTTGCGTCACGCGACATAGTCACGCCTTGTAACAGCGTTTCGTTTTGCTTGATTGGTAACAGAGAACAAGTATGAAGTCAGAAGACGTGCGAATTTAAGATTTCAGCAATTACAAAAGACATTGCTCACCGAAGCAGCTGGAAAAGGTGACGTAAGATCTTCCAGAGACTGAGCAGTCTCAAGAGCGATGAGATTCATGTGTTTAAGACGATTGGTTTGACTGGATGCGACTGGTATCTGGAGAAAACGAATAGGAATAAGCCGAGAGGTCTAAATGGTACGCGTACTAGCGGTACATGAAAAGTTGGCTTTGACACACTTTTGATGCGCATTAAAATTAAGAATAAAAGATGGATTCGCCGAAGGAAAAGGAGTCTTTGAAGGAGTCCTTTGATATAAACTCTGACGAGGATTTGACGCTTGTCAAAATTATAACAGATTTGACGCGAATCAAAGGCACTTTCGACACGAGTCATTTCATGATAGTAATGTCACGCCTTTGACAAACGACAAAGGCGTACTGTCGTTGATCAAAATCACAGACGACCCGATCAAAGGTGTCCAAAAAAGACGTCCTTTACCACCATTGAACCAAATCAAGGGTTTACCTCGGTGTGAGAACTCGTGACTTTTTTCTTTGTTTTTTGAGCTATTGTTTTTCTGTTCTGTATTGTTTTCGAGGTTCTTTCTTGCCTTGTTCGTTCTTTGTTTTACGCCACTGGTGAGTTTCACAGGTTTTTACATCGAGAATGAGCCCAAATCAAAGCTGGGATTGTTGTGTTGTTTTTGTTTGGGGAAATAAGCGTGAAAATATTCCGCTTATAATATGAATGAAATACTCGTTTTTTTTCCTTCATAGAACTGATAATTACTTACTACCAAAACGTTCAAGAAATGGTTTATTCAACAACGCAAAGACGGGAATCTGCGGTCAAATACAAATAGTGATCACTATCCTTTTTTCATGAAGAGAGAGCGAAAGAGTTGATGCAATGTACGAAATCATTTCAATGACTATTTGCTTGTTCCTTACCTGGGATGGTTTCTTCAAAGAGCCGGTGTCAGGAAGGCTTAGGCTGTGCCCGCGATTAGCTGAGGTTGTCAGCGGAAGAGTAGTGCTGCTTGATGGGGTAACCTGACCTTGTGTCGTCACTGGTCCCATGGGATTCAAGGCTGGGGGACTAAGGAGAGAAAGAACGCGTCGGGCGATCATAAAGGTTGAGCTTCACAGTCAAATTTTCATGGATGAAGCCAAGATTAGTTTCTGTTTTTTGTAAATTGTTATTTGACTTACATGCCGTTGGCTTGCTGTTTTTGATATTCGATGGGTCTTTCCAAGGCTGTGAATAAATTATTAAAACATCAATAAGGATAACTGTTTCAACTCACACTTGTCTCCCAATGTTTTAAACATTTTTTTATGTTAGTGTCACTTTTATTTTGAAAAAAATTAAAATATCACGTATTGTTGCATGGACAAAGAGGCGATAATAAAGTTTGATAGGCAGCACAAATAACTGCAACGTTTACAACTTTTTAACCTTGTGGGGGTGACAATTTTATGCTATTTCAACGACGACTTTAGGGGTTTATTTTCTTAGCAGAAATCACATCAAACTAATTTACAGTGTCATATAAACGACGAGAGCCGGATATCATACGATAACCGCGATTTAAATTCAAAACGGTTAGAGCTATATTCAAGGTTACAATTTACAAGGATATTAAAAACAATTTTAATTTAAAAGTTGAATTGAAACTGCGATTATGATCTAAAGTTCAGCTGTAGAATAGCCGGTTTCAACCTTGTTTTCTTCTTAAAGGTTTAAGTTTAGTTTCAAACCTTTCTGTCCTTGGTTTAACATTTGACCAGCTTCTGGTGATTCTGTATTATTTAGATCAGAGTTAAAAACAAGGTTAACAAAAGTTCCAGTAAAATTCATCTACAAATTGCAGACACAAGTGTGCCTGATGAAAACGCCGGTCCATCATCTCTGTTCCTTGCAGTTATAAAAATTTACTTTGCTGTCTTATAAAGATCAGAAATTGTCCTTACTCTAATATTTGCTGGCAGTAGAGCGAGATAAGACTGTGAAATTTGCTACGCTGTTGCAAGCTTAGGTCATAATAATTTGAATTAAATTTTGTGCCGAGCCAAGTCTGCCTTTAAAATATAGGAAGCCTCAAATATTAGTTCAACAAGGTAGAAAAACAACAAAAAGGTGATACAAGACCAAAAAGGAATAAGGATGGTTAAGGATGGAGAAGATTGAGAGGGATTGCAAAATTTTCGAGATGCAATAGCAACGAAGCTCTTTTAAAGGACTAAAATGAAGCTCTAAGTTCTCCTTACCTATAGCAAACGCGCGCTGTGATTCTTGAAGTTTCTTCAGCGCTTGTAACCAGTCCTTTTTCTTCTCTGCTGAGCTCGCGGTCATAGTGAAGATGGCCGGGTTGGGATCCGAGCCGGTCCAGATAGCGAACGATAAGAGATCGTCACCAACACCTTCCGTATAATGCATGTGGTTCACCTGCAGTAACACAACACGGAATTTTTTTTTATTTAAAAGTGCTTCGTTTACCATTGACACCAAAATCTGTTGAAAAAAATTGGCGAGGGAACCGAATCTTGCAAATGTGACACCATACTCGTCAACACAACAATGACATTTGAATTTCGGAAATTTCCTAATTGTTTTCGGGAATCTTCGGGACATCTTCGGAAACGTCCGGAAACGTCAAGGAGGTCATCATGACATTTTAATTTCGGAAATTTCCGAATTGTTTTAGGGAATCTTCGGGACATCTTCGGAAACGTCCTGAAACGTCAAGGAGGCCATTCTCGTCAACAAAACAATGACATTTCAATTTCGGAAATTTCCGAATTGTTTTCGGGAATCATCGGGACATCTTCGGAAACGTTCGGTGCACGAACGCAGGTGGATTTTCGATCAACTTTTATCCGCCGCGCAAACTATCAATTTCAAGAGCGGTGCCGTAGCAGAGCAAAACCAAAGCAAACAGGCATTACTTTCGACACTCGCAAATTAGAGTCGGATTACCTTGATACTGTGTCTGTAGATGTACACAGTCCAATCCAGCTTCCTCTCAAAAGGTTCACTGAAGATCATGAGTTGCTCAAACAAGAACACTTGTCGCTTGCACGGTTTACGAGTCTCGAAGTCGGCCACAATCAGCGTGTCCTGAAAAGTTGGAGACAGATTCAGAGGGAGTCATGGAGAGGGATGGCAATAAAAAGGTTGACAAGATTGGGGGGGGGGGGTTAGGGTTAGGGTTGGTGAGAGGATAACAAAGAGAAGGGAAGGAAAGGAAATTACCTGCATAATCAGCTGGCCCTGAGCTGCAATCTTGCCCTGGAGAAGACAAGATTGACATCGCGTTAAAAGAAAGTATAGTTTAATTATTTTAAAACACCCTTATGAAATTTAAAGATGACTTAGGCTTCAGTAAAATAACAAGTTTCCTTTACCGTGTAACCCTCCAACATACCAACGTTCATCATATCGTTGGCTTTCTTTGGCACAACGTACATAATATCCAGAGCTTTCTGTGAATATAAATAACAAGTAAACACGTTACCTACAGCGTTTGATAAATCTCTAAATATGGTTACGAAACGGTTTGAAATTAGAGAAGGACTGGGACCGACCTTGAGTTCAGTAGTGTCCAGTCCCGCTTTGGCGGTGTACTTCACAAAGTCTTTGAGGAGCAGTTGGTACTTCATGATACGCTGAACCGGTTTAATCAAGTAATCCTCGATTCCAAGCCGGTAGCCAAGACGCTCTGCGACTTCCTGAAGAAACGATCAAACTACGTATTTTCACAAAAGAACAGTGATTTATGCTTAAATTCTCCAAACACTTTTAAAAGAAGATGCAAGGAGTGGGTTGTGAGAACGAGAAAGCTAATCAACTTTGAATAAACGCTTCGTGGACAAAAAATAACAATGACTCACCGCAAAATATGTATCACGAAATTCGTGCACAAGATTCATGGATTTGGGCTTATTTTGGCAGTAGAAAATGTAAAACTTGAGGTTCCGCTCCTAAGAGAAACAAAATGCAAAATCAATTTAAGAATCAGTTATCATTTCAACAACAAGGATACGACTGAATGACGACGACACCGGGAGCTTCGTGAGGACAGGCATGGCTTTTTACGAAGATATATATTTAGCGTACGGAAAAAGATGGCGGCTGTAAATTTTAGCAAAATACCGTGCGAGCCTAACACAGCCAACACAGCATATTGAAAGCTATGACCTACCGAAATTCTTTCCTGTGCTAACAACATTGTTCTTGCCGAGTTTTAAGTTTTAACAGCTTTTCTATTCGTTTTTTATAACCGTTTGTAAGGTACCGCGCGCAAAAAAATTATAAGTGTAAATTTTTTAATGGTTGCTTTTAAAGGGGGTTTATTTTTTCGTGTTTTTTCTCTAGGTGAGCGAAAGGGTTAAATGAAAAACTACCTACGACAATGGAACAAAATTAAAAGCACAAATAAGTAGAAACTTACAGAGCTTAAGAAACAAGAAGCCAGCTTCTCGGGAGCATCTTCGCACTTCTCGAGTTCTTTACAAAATTTACTGTAGAGTGAGAACAGGAAAACAATACCAAAATTAAAGGAAAAACCTAAAATCAAAATTGGCACAATGATAAGTCATTCGTCCGTTCGTTCATACGTCTTGTGGCATTCGTAAATCTTTTGTATGTTTTCTACGATAAGTAAGCCATTAGTCCGTTTGTTCGTTGGTCAGTCAGTCGGTCGATCGTTCGTTTGTCCGTCGTTCGTTCGTACGTCGGTCGGTCGGTTGGTCGTACGTTCTTTCTTGTGGCATTCGTAAATCTGTTGTATGTTGCCAGCGATAAGTAAGTCATTCGTTCGTTCGTCGGTCGGTCGATTGTTCGTTCATTCGTTCGTTCGCTCGTTCGTTCATTCGTTCATACTTACTACTTGAGCTATTCGTAAATCTGTTTTATGTAGCCAACGATAAGTCAATCGTTGGTTCGTCGTCCGTTCGTTCGTCGGTCGGTCGGTCGGTCGTTCGCTCGTTCATACTTACTTCTTATGCCATTCGTAAATCTGTTGTATGTTGCCAAAAAGCACTCTCGTTTTTCCCTTCAATTCTTCAGGTGTCTCTGGTTTGGCAAGCTCTACAATAAAACCCTGAAATTAAAGGAAAAAAACAATTTCAAGAAAATATGATCAACTGACAGAGCACATTGGAAGGGAAATAAGAAATTCATACCTCCACAACTTCACCAAGACTTTTGACGTAATCTTTTTCTGTTTGGATAAGTTCTTTGAGAACAAATCTGACGAGAAAAGAAGAAAAAATACATCAGAACTTAGGGAAAACAGTAACGTCAACAACAAAAAAAAGAAACGAGAAAATTCACTTCTTGTCTTCTTAAGATCAAAGGGCTCTAAGCCTCTAGGCTCTATGAATCTACGACTGTTTTCCAACAGCTGAATGAAATGATCATTAATTTATGGAAGGGACATTTCATATAATTTGAAATAAAACGATTCCCTACCACTCCCTCCCATTGCGCAACACAACCCTCGCCCTCCCCTCCCCTCCCTCTGCTACTTTTATGGACGAGGCAGCTGAACAGTAAGGATTTCGGGCTTACATGATCGCCCTTCTTTAACCAAGGATAATCCCATTTTAACTTAGGCAGAAACAGTCTACAAAAAACAATAAATAAACTACAACCGCCCAAATCATCACGAACAACACTCGCTTACGTTCTTTTCTTGAGCGCGACAGCCTCAGGGTCATCCTGTTCAGGGACTCCCGGAGCTGGCGTCGTATCGCTCTCAGTTTCCTGTTCTCCAGTCTCCTCTCCTTGCGCTTGTTCTTGGTCTTCATCCACTTCCGGTTGATGCTCATCTTTCTCAGCTGGATCCTGTTCCTCTTCATCTTCTTCACCTTCTTCGTCTTCTGCTGTCTTATCGTATTCATTACCAACCCCCTCCTCCTCATCCTCGTCGTCGTCATCATCATCTTCATCATCGCTCAGATGTAGTTTCAGCTCTCCCTCGCTCGTGGATGGCCGGACTGGCAGAAAAGCTGTCCCCGCTGGTTCACCGGCATTGCTCGAATCTCCTAACTCCTCCGGAATGCTCTGAAGGAAATAAAAGACCTTGATCAGATCCAGTTTCTCAATAGAACACCCATCCAAAATTAGCAACGCAGGTTATGAGAATTTCAGAACTGATAAGAAAACCTGACTGCAGTGGAACCCCTATAAAACGAAGTCCTGTGTCTCAATGTTAGAGGTATAACCAAAGATGACCCGGTTGGATATTAATGGGTACCGGGAAATTGTGGGGCAACGGTGAACCTAACAGAATATGGGGGAGTAACCTACGATGGACTAGCATCCCATCCAGGGGAACTAGAAATACTCCTGGAGTCCCGGTCGCTAAATGCTACAGAAACCGGGACGAGTTCCGGCGATACGGACGTTTCGGCCTGACGAAAACTTTACCAAACTCGGATATAACGAACTCGTCCCCCCCTCCCCGTTAAAACGAACATAATCTCCAACCCTGGGCACTTCGTTATATCGGGGTCCGGCCGGAACTATTTCTTCCGACCGCACGCAGATCCCTAAACCTCAACCATACGGAAACATCCCTACAACACTAACACTTACTCTATGCGTTTGCGTGGACAAGATCTCAGCAGGTCTCAGCAACAGGTCAATGTCACTCTCACTGGCCCCCAGGAGTTGTTGAAGCTTCTTAGATCCACCCCCTGAGGACTTCGCTATTCGTGTGGGGGTCCCAGGGGACTGGTCAGGAACTGGCTTGTTGGTCATTTTGATTTTGCTCCATGACCGCTTCCTGCTTTCAAAAATAATTTAAAATATCAATATTTGCACGCTGTGTATCAATATTTGCACGCTGTATTCAACGATTAGATTGTGAGCTCGAGATTTCTATGAGGTGATAGTTGATGAGGCCGAAGTCGAGAGCGATTAATCTAATTGTTTTAGTAAAAATCATAATAAACGAATCATGTGTCGTTAAAAAAGTTCTAAATCATGTGTCGTTAAAAAAGCTCTAAATCTAAAACGCGAATTCGTCGCATTTGGAAGACGACCTGCAACCACTGCACTCTTATAGCTGATAGTGTGCAGTAGTTCAGCCAATCAGATTGCGGCATTTGCATTAGTATACTAGTAGATTTTTACTAATAAATATTATATAAGCTACAATTTTAGAGTGATATTCAACACTTTTATTGAAGGAGCTACGTCACAATATTTTGAATAATTTTTTGCAACGGACCAAATTACATTTACAATGTAAAAAACATTAAAATAACCGTTTACTGAGGAAGAAAAACATCAAATAGGTGAAACTAAACCACAAAGGAACAAGGATGGTTAAGGATGGAGAAGATTGAAACGGATTACAATTTTTTTCAAAATGCACGAAGTGTGAAGTAGCTCCATTAACTTATCACATGAAGTTAAGTATTTTGGACTAAACGTTAACGTCTTTTGGATGAAAACCTGAAGAGTGTCCTCATTTCAATGAAAGCTTTTGAGTAGTACTTTCATGCGGTATTGTTTGTTTTTCAGTTTTTGCAAATTAAAATTTCCTGATACATCGATTTTGACAAGGTTTAACAAAACGTCGTGATATTTAAGGCAAATCGTATTTTCGTCTTACGTGCGTTTTCCCCGCAATATTGGATATGGTACACCAATATTACAGACGCATATTGAGAGGCCTAATTTTCAAATATTCTTCGCAGAATAACTTCCTTCTCGAGAACAATACAGAGCTGAAGTTTAGACGCGCTGATTCTTTTTACCTAACCTAAAATCTCACAAAGCTTTGTTGTGTTTCAAGCAAGTAAGCATATTTATCCAACCACTGGTCAATCTCTTACATATTGTGCAGCGCTTTAACTCTGAAGTCACTTACCGAAGAGAGAGCTGGGGGCCAGATCTAGACCGTCGACGGACTGGGGGCGAGCCGCCATTATTGGTCGGTTGTCCCTGGTACCAAGACGCTGTGGGGCTGTCAGATGAGGACAACGATACAGAATCTGCAAGAGAACGCGTCAAAAATGCGCCTTAGGTCGTAACTCTGCCAGCAAAACGAAACGGTTGCTTTCTCGCCATGTGCTACGAAACCTTTTCTGGGTTTACAAACGGAAATAAAAAACGCCAAGGTCTGGTTTCGTCTAAGAACATTTTAAAAGGGGCAGTATCACGCTATTTTCAGAAGCACATCGAAAATTAAAGGGGCGCTTTTCGGTTAATGAAAGCTGCATGATAATGATAAATAACCGTTTGAAAGACTATCGAAATGTAAAGAAACTGTTTATAAATGTTTTTGCGGACGGATGGCCAAGATCGAGATTGGTGCCAACTTGAAAACGTCGGGCCGACGTTTTTACGTTTTCTCATTGCATCTCAAATGAAATCAATACTAACATATTTTGCCTCTCCCTTCTGTTCTGGATTCACTTGATGTTATAAAATTTGAGTATTGGCGAGGCGTTAAAAGTTTAAATTTAGCTAATTCTGACCAAAAATCGTAAATCGTAAACTCGAAAGTTTTCACGTTCGTTCATAATCCCTTCAGATTGTATTACTAAACTAAACTAAAAGAGATATCGATATTGGTAAGCACGATTACATCTTATCCGAATTGAAAGAGTCACTTACAGGCCACACAAAACGCTCTAATATAAGAATGGATTAACACGATAAAAAATGTGATTAAGGCCTGTTAAGCCTTTTTACATTTGTTTTCTGTGAAATTGTCTCTAAAATTTACGTAAAAAACTACGTGCCCTTCAGTAGTTTCAAGCAAATTCGTTGCAGAAATAGATCGATACTACACTTTTCCAACATTTCCATAAAATAAACCGACAAGCAAACAAGAACAAAGAACGAAGACATCTTGCAGTCCTTGAACAATTTCCTGTTGTGTACCAGCAGCATGTCGCAGTGTGACAGTACTTCCTTCCGTTTAGAAACAAAATTTCACTTATTTTCTGAAAGAAAAGCCTTCAATGAAAAGGTCGCGAGTACTTCGAAATTTCTTAACTGACGCGTAAATGAGAGAATATCTCTTCATAATATTGTAATTGTTGTATTATATCAACACCTGGAAATGTGAAAGTTTACAATGAAATACAACAAGATGAAAATCCCTTAAATCCGACAAAAACAAACAGCAGACTCAAAACAAAACCTTTTCCAAGTTTTAAGAGAAATTCCCGCTTTTAACTTGACATAAAGAACTATTTGGCAATTCATTACATCTCTTTGTTCCTGATAAGAAATTCTAATTTATATCAACGAATTTATATTGATTAAATTGAGAAGTAATATCGATTACTGCCCTTTCTCAAAAAGAACCGCCATGTGGGCGAAACGAAACTTGATGACTTCTCATTCTCGTCTACAAAGGAAATTTACTAATTATAGTTCGTCTTCAAATTTGATTACGCCAATATCTTGACACACACTTGCTTTCATTAACTGCTGGAGAAAATCACAGGCAGCCTGTCTACAAATCAACAAATGTTGAACAAATTCCGTTAACCATGCTCAATACGAAGATAGCCACCGGCAAACGAAAAACTAATACTCTACAAGCTTTAGAAAAGAATTCTACAATGCATAAAAAAACTGGGTTTGAATAGCTTTGCTGTAAAGTGACGAAAGACAACACAGATTTTTTATTTCAGTCTGTCATAACGAAGACATAAAAATGGAAGCCACAAACCGCGAAAACGTCTCTGCGTGGAAAACGACAGATATAATATAGATATAATGACCATTTCAATAGCAAATTAAGAGAAATGTTGTAGCATTGGAAAATTTAATTTGATAAAGCATTTTAGCAGGAGGGAAAGTTAAAACACAAAAGAGCAGCACCAACAGAAGGGCACCTCGTGACCTGTTGTCACATTCCGAAGACTTCGGTATTCATCAATAGCGAAGTATACATTCTATGTTTCGAATGAAAACACAAACAGAAATGGGGCTAAATGAAAGCAAAGGGAATTAAAACAATGTACAGAGACACAAGGTCGTCTACAAACAAAAACCTCTTGTTGGGAAGATTGTAAGCTGTTGTAGTTCAAACATTACTTTCCAATTCTGTTGTTGTTCGGGGACAGAATGGAAATTAATGTCAACAAAGAACAAAGCGAAACTCTAATGTAAAACTGTCAGTTTGTGTATCAAGCGAAAATCAGAGCCCTTTCCATCTGAAACAAGCAGTTTCTTGCATGTAATTGTTGAATTAAAAGGTACATCCATTCTCTTGTCGAATTCACATTTACACGAACAATGAACCAGCGCGGACAGATCACGGTATGATAGCAAAGTCACACGATGCAACAATCACGAACAACACTTCGTATTCATTCGACTTACCTTCGCTGCTTGAATGCGAGATGTCCGAATGCCGTTTCTTTTTCGGGTCCCGTTCGTCAGAACGCTTTAGCGCGTTGTGTGGCGCCCATCCTTCGCTCGGATTTATTCCTTCGTTCAACAGCAAACGGACTCTCCATCGCGAACTTCCATGTGGCTTGACAAGAACCTCGACAAGTTGACCCTTCTTGAGTGAGACCTCCTCATCGTTCGCCGCTTTGTAGTTCTCTGTCACTGACCAAACATTATCGCTGAATTCAAGCACCTTGGAGAAGGAAAGTAGTTTAATCGGCGATGCAGGATAAATAACCCAAGGCACTTTTGCCTTCAGCATGGCCGTGTATGCAAAAGCGCGACCCCCAGTTTGTGTACATGGAATATGAAATACTGATTATGCGCGGCGAATTATCAAAATACGTCACACTTCAGTGCAAAGGTATGGCAAAAACGCGGGAGTGATATTATCAAGAGATCCGATTGCGCTTACAACATCTTACAGTTACTCTATACAAATTAATATCCCTTTTACTCCCAAAAGAGACCAGGTTCAAAACTGGAAGAAAAAATTCCACAATTTGATTTTGATAAAAACAGAAAGCCAAAAAACATCACATCGAAGTCCTACCCAATTGCTTTCATTTGAGTGGTCACACACTAGGGTTTCATCCACAGACTTCGCAGTTTAACCATTGGGCTTTAACCAGCCCTTGAATTGCACCAGTGGTATTATCTGTTATCTCTCGACCCAATCCTTTCTGTCGACTTAAACCGTAAATAGTTTCGTACCCGAAACGGCACCGCTTGCAAATCAAAACATAACGGCGCCAACACATTCATGCACTTTCACTCAAAAACCAACGCGAGGCAACAGACCAAAAAATTTAAATTAAAGAAGTTAATTTCACTATTAAAAATACTTATGAAGTCAAGTTTTGGTTTTTAAGCGGGAAATACCTCCAATGCAATAAGAAAATGTACCATTCGACCACAGCGGTTGTTTCAATTCTTATCAGCAATATTTGACTTCTGATACAATGTAGTTAACTTTTTGCTGCTTGAGCTAAACATCAGTCGAATAAATTGCACACTCTCGAAAATGAATGAACTCGCCAATTTATATGACCATTCGTATGAAAGCTACTGAGCGGTAATTTTCTCTGATATCGTAGGTCTTCAATTTTTCGAAAGAGGAAATTTGCCAGAATTTGACTACTTTTACTTTATGATTAAGGTAAAAAGTTAACAAGGAAAGACAAGAAATGTCCAGTTATATAAGTCCTTGAAGCACACCTCGTTTCTATAAATGACTGGAACGCTCAGAGGAACATCTTAAAAGCATTGTTGAAGTCGAAATCGCGATACTGAAAACTTATTTTCAGACAAAACAATGAAAAAGGGTAGACAAACACAGTCACGCAGCCTCAAGATTCAATTAGCCAATTCACGTCTATAAATACACTTCAATTCAAACGTCCTCCACGCAGAACAATATTTCATGGTTAAAAAACTTTGAAATAGTTCCATATCTCTTCTGCCTTTTTCCTATTTCTGAAATCGCGCAAAGTCAATACAAAATTTCTAATTGTTGTACGATTAGATACATTTTTGTTAAATACCTCAGTTATTTGTGGCAATGAACGGAAGTCGTTGCCCTTGATGATTATTTGGTGTGTAAACTAAACGAAAGCTGCAAACTTCGCGCGCACACAATAACAAAATCATACGAAGTTTTGAAAGTGGAAGTTTCTGGAGCAATTTTAGAAAAAGGAAAGAAAACAAAAGGAAACGTGTTGTTTAGAAAATCATCTCGTGGAATAATTTAAAACGATCGGAAACGTCTGCTCGTACCAACTCTTAGTAGACCTGAAACGATTCTGTTAGCTCAACCAACCAACAAAAGTGAAAACACTGAAGGAAACCAACGAAATATGAGAACAATCAGCCACGTTGAAAAAATTCCAGACAAGACAAAACAGTGCTAATTCAATATGAATCTCTAAATACGAACTGGTAGTTTTTTACTCCACTTCAGTTAAATCAAATTATGGCTTGGAATTAACCGGACCAAATGCATAAAAGCTATCAAAATTCATTCTATGTAGTTTCAAACTCATTAGATCAGCCATTTTAGTCATCTCTGGTCTCAGTAGAGAAAATGATTACGCGCAATTATTATCACGCGACGCTACGGACGTAAACTACACAACTGGAAATGATGGAATGCAATAAAAACATCAGCACAAACAAGGAAGCAAGCTCTCGAACTGATCTGATGCAGTTATGAAGGCACAAGACACGAAACAACACAAGGATGGAAAGTACGTCGCTCGCGCACGACCTATATTTGAGAGGGAAACGATATAATTTCGCCGCAGGGTTAGGCGCGTTTTCAGCGCGATTTTATCCACCCGAATCACAATTTCACCGTTGATATTGCGTCGTCAAAATATCTGATCACTTCACGACCAAGAAGCATCAAACCACAACTAAATAACGATTGGGAGATTTCTCCTACTGCTCATAAACAAAAAAACAAGAATGACCAGAAAAGAAAGCACAGTTATTACCTTGGGGTCCAATGTTAAAATCTGTCGTTCAAAAATCAGAGGTAAGCTCGAAAATTTCGGTCTTACACGCCGAAATCGCGGACTATCCATGTTCGCGAACCACGGATCCAAGATGGCGACCGGAATATTAACAAACCGTGACGTTGATATCTGGAATATTTCACGGTAGCAAAAAATAAATCTCTTATTGCCTGTGTCGTCATCAACCCATGGACTTCGTCACGTAGGGCTGATTTGCCATCAAGAAAATCAAGAAATCCGTATTACTTTGGATTATTTTTAAGCTCACATACGATTCAATTACTTTGCAAAGCTGCTGTCGTCTCGGAAAAGAGCTCAATCCCAAAATCAGTTCCAAAGAGATAGAGCCGCGAGCGTGACGGGAATTAAGCTGTCACGTTCATTAATTAAGGCGGAGGATCACGTCATGGAATGGTTATTATGCACAGGGCGTAACACCGCCTTCAGCTGAGATAATCATCTCATGAGTTTAAACGGCTTATTTGTAATGGTTAAGTACGTCCAGTTAAGAGTCTTATCCAAGACCACTCGGAGATAGCGAAAATGTTCTCAAAATAGAAAAAAGGCTTATGTTTTGTTTCACAACTTTGTTGGACGTTTGTGAGGCCGGGGTGAGGGGAATGCAAAGGGATGAAAATAATGACCTGCTTCCGGCACTTCGTGTCCTCAAATGTTTTGAAAATCGTACATGTTTTTTATATGCTCAAAGCAAAGTCCAACCAAGTGATCGAATTGAAAGCTTAACAAGCTATTTATTCCCAAAAGTAATTCACGATTTTAACTTCTCAAATGTGATCAATATCTAATTTCTTCTTACAATATCAATACACTATAGAGACGGCAAGTGATGAGAATACGACAGAAAATCATCAACTAGGAGGTATTGTCTCAGAACTGACAACATAAGAAACGTACGGGTAAGGATAATTGATATTTGAAACCTGGATCAGTTGGCTGAAAAAGAAATCACCTACATGACAGATAAAGCTTTTTGGCCTTTCTCCAACTTTATTCTGTAATCCAAGAAATCCAACCCTTAAAATTCCTTTTCGAAGCATTGTTCTCCGACACAAAAGATGGAAAGAGGGAAACTTGTTGAAAGTTGCCAGCACAGTCCAAGAAATACAATCCTTAAATTTCCTCTTCGAGGCATTGTTCACCGAAAGCGGAACTCGGAAATGGGAAAACGGGCGATTCCAGGAAATTACAACGTTTTCAACACATATTCCTTCTTTTTAATTATGCGGTCTTCCTATACTTTTCTTCACACAAAACAACAGCAATCACTCAGCTTATAGCCACCTTGCAGCAAAACAACAAATAAACCAATCACACCATGAAGCAAAATAAACAAGCGCCCGGCGATAAGCGCGGGAACAGGCAACTGACTGGCGGGAAATCATGCAAGTGGTTCCATGCGCGGGAAAGCATACAAGCTCGTTAATCCTTGGGCATTATTTAAAGTGCACCGAACCCCAAGAAACCAGTGATGACTAAATAGTTCCAGTCGTTTTAGGTTCAAGCACCTAGAAAATATTTCTGAGTGATAACCATTATGCCTTGGCAATATTAAACTTCCGCCTAATGAACACCTCGCCTTCACGGTTTTCAACAACCGCGTTCCCAGGGTCTCTCAACTGCCCAAGATGAGAGACCCTGGAAACGAGGTTGCGTTTTCCAGTACCTGACGTCGCGTCAACACTTACAGAGAAGATTTACTGAAAACAGCTTCTGCCAGAGAATTACGACCCCGGAGATGACTGCAATGAAGGAGGTTGATTGTAGTGGGAGTTTGAGATTTTTTTTTCATTTTGTTTGCCCTTTTTCGTTTCATTTTCTTACCTTTCCTTCTGGGAAGTTATCGAAATCCCCAGAGATGCCATCATCTTCAATAACACCGCTCTCCCTATAAGTTAAACAAGTAAAAAAAACGCATCACTTTGATCTGAACAAAAACCTCATTCCAATTCAGCAAAACTTTAAAAAGGCAATTTGCTCAGTTAGAAAAACACCAAAGACATAAAAATATACGTAACCGAAACAAGGATGGCTAAGATTGGCGAAGATTGAGACGGATTACAAACAATGAACTAAAAGGAGCTACGTAACCCTATTTCAAGTCATGTTTTGGAACGAACCAAATTTCCTTTTAAATGAAGGAAACCTGAAAATAATAGTTTACTGCGGAAGAAAAACACCAAAGTGGTGATACTAAACCAAAAAGGAACAAGGATGGTTAAGGATGGAGAAGATTGAGACGGATTACAAATGACAAATTTGAAAAATTTAGGCTAAAAGTTTTATAATGCACAAGCCGTGACGTAGCTCCCTTAAAAATGAAAACAAACTCCTTCAAAAAGCGATTAGGGTTTACGGTCATACCGGTCAGCAGCTTTCTCCTCGCGGCTCCTGATCGAGGCAGTAGTGGTCACAGAACTTGTTGAGCTCGTCATAGATGTGGCTGCAATGCGACATTAAGATATTGTCAAGATTTCGTACTGAAAATACACTTTTCTTTCTAATAGTGGCGGTTAAAACGGAGAGCGCACCGGGGGTTGAGTAAAATGTCGATTATAGCCAAATGTCTACAGTCTTACTTCTTTCTCTAAGCGTTCCAAACTGGAACTGTTGAATAACTTCTCTTAATTCTTTGACCCAAAGCTGCTTGGTCTCCAGAGATCTTGCCTAGAAAAGAAGAAAAATAAGTTCAACAGGGCAAAGTGGTGAGTAATACGACAAGATGGAAATAATCCAAGCTCTACTCACCTTAATGACGCGTTTGTCCTCGGATTGTGGAGGTTTTCCAGTCCATACCGCAAATTTACATGAATCCTCGGCAATATGCTCCGTAACTCCCAGCTCAGGAGTCTATAAAGAAAAATAACATTATAAACGGTAATAACACCCAGCCATCGTCAAATCTTGCCCGAGGGGGACTGTGAGAGTTAACTGTCATTGCTCGAACCCAGAACACGCGATTCGGAATATCATGCGCTGGCTACTAGGAGAAACAAAGACTTTAAATTCCGTGCTGTGGTGTTTCATTCGTCGGCATAACAAAGAAGTCGGAGGCTCGGTGGCCAATTCTGGCTCATCCTCGGTGTAAGAACCTGTGAAACTCACCAGTGACGTAAAAAAAGAACAAACAAGATAAACAAAGAACCTCGAAACAATACAGAACACAGAAACAATAGCTCAAAAACAAAGAAAAAAGTCACAGGTTTTTACACCGAGCTAAACCTCCAATTTTGATCTAACGGGTTGCCTCAGCCCGGGTCACCATGTTGTGACCTAGGGCAAAGCAATTTACTCTCGTGCTGCGTCCATCCACCCAGGTGTATAAATGGGTACCGGTGAATTGTTGACATGATCTAGCAGAATGCTGGGAAGTAACCTGAAATGGACTAGTTGGTTTCCCATCCAGGGCGGCGGGGGGGGGGGGGGGGGGGGGGAGGGGAAGTAACAACACTCAAAGCTGCTTTGTCATGTAACAGGAACCGGAATTATTAGAGTTCTTAGATAGTTGAGCCTAAAAGGTTTAAAGGTTTATAAGCTTTGTTTTTAGCGGAGAAGTAAGGGCATTTACCTTGATTTTACTCTTGTATAGATACTTGATTTTGCCATCCGCATCTTTGGTCTCCTTGCTAAAGAGAAGCGCTTGCTCGAACAGGAAAATATGGCGTTCTTTTCCTTTTCTTCTAAGCTGCTTTGGATCGAAGACAGTGAAAGCGTCCTGAAACAAATGGACACACGTCTTAGCCTTACAAACAATAAAGCATGCAGCGCCCCGCGTTACAACACCACTGCGTGATAGAACGTTAAGTTCGTGACAAGAAACCAAGCGTGTAAAACCCCTCATACAAAGTAATTGCGTGACTTCGATAGTAGAGCACAATATATGTGTATATTATAAGGCAACTTTTCAAATGATCACTTGAGAGTGACTGAAAAGAAGTCTTCAGTTTTGCTGCCTGCAAGTTCGTAAAAAAGATACCTTTAAAAGGACACTGTCAAAAGTTTAACGTCAAAAATTCAACAACCCAAAAACGGGTTTATAGGCAGTGAAAACCGACAAAATTGGTCAAGTTTTGATAAAATTACCATGCCAATGTACTGAAGGGAAATATGGAGTGATATCATTGTAATAGTAACGTGAAAGTTAGGTCTCAACTTGAAACAGTCAGGCTGACGGCTGAGTTTTTCAATTTCTGTCCTTATGATTTGGAAAAAATTGATGAAAACTATTTACGGTCACCCTCATCCTTGACAGTGGCCCTTTAAATAGAGGTTTTGCACGGCAGCCATGGTAAATGGCAGGAACAACAGAATATTTTTCCAATGGAAAAAATGTTCATTCTAATACAAAACCTCTATTAACTAAAATAAAAATATAAGACTATCACATACCTGTAAAACAACTTTTCCTAATGAATCGATGTTTTCCTGAGAAGAGAAAAATAACTTAACTTAAGGATCAGTAAAATAAATATAAACAATGGGAGTTAATTGACCAAAAGCGATCATTTGACGTTACAGTACAATCACGATCGTCCAACATGGTATAGTTGAAGCGCAATGCCTTCTTTACGAGATTGCATTAGTTGCAAGAACAGTACCTAACAGGCCTTATTGCAATTCAAATTCTTTTTACGTACTTTATTTTGTCGTCACTCCCTAGTTAAGTTTCGTTTAGAAAACAATTCTCAACACTCGAAGTTGTTTTAAAACATTTACAAACACCTCAAACTTCGAAGAAAAACATTGTTTTTAAAATTTTGAAGAGAAAAGTCAAAATTGCGCTATCTGTACGTCATTCGTATCAGATACAAAACGTGACCAATGACGCAGTTTGTGTCTGGTTCAAAAGCGCGACAAGTTAACAGCAAAGGCATGATAAGAGATACACACAAACGTTTTCACACTAAGTGAGCTTACAAACTCCATCGCTAGTAATGCAAGTTAAACTCGTTCCACATCAAGGTAAAAGGTTTAGACACCCTTTATAAAGTCATCTGAGGTAATGGTTAAAATTGCGTTCACATCAAGGGTAAACTATAAATACTACATTAAATAACGATAAAAACACCAAAGGGTAACAATAAACTGAGGAGAAACAAGAATGGCTTGGATTGATGAAGATTGGAGACGATTGTAATTGACAAACTTGAAAGCTTTACATTAAGTGCGAGGGAGTGCACTTACGTCATAACCATGAAGCATGTTCACATACATGGCGTCGTTGGCACGTCTGGGAACGCTGAGCATAACATCCAAACCAGCCTGGAATAATAGATGAACAATCAATAAAACACAACGCGATAATCAATTCAATCACTTTGTCTACTGCAACTAGCATATAATTTGGCAGCCCGCTGCGCCAATGTGTTTGAAGATGAGAGAACTTAATTCTAATTCTCTGAATGGTTTTGTAATTGCGAAATCTGAAACTTTATCAAAAGAGCCCATGTCTCAAAACAGCTCAAAAGCGTCTATGGCTGTGTAAGGGTAACAACAACGACATTTGCACTTCACTCTTAGAGCATAAAGGAGTTGAATGTTAGTCCAGCCAAGAGGTGAAAAAGTAAACCAATTCATTCCATTCAAAGCGAGGAATGAATTGACAAACAAATCGTTCAATTAACGTTTCAAATTGGCTAACACTGCAACATCAACTACGATAAATATTCTTACAAACAAAACGTTTATTTTAACAGTCAAACGTTCAAATACCGCACAGAAGAGCAACGTAAGGGCTAAATCTTGGCGCAAAACGCTTAAGTCAACAAAACATGACTCGGATTTACATACCTGCAGACTATTTTCGGATCCCTCTTCACAGCATGTTAGAAGATCCTATAAAATACAAAACACCGGTAGTTAGTCAGATCTTTTTCATTTTCAATACAAAAGGGCAGCTTGAAGCCTTCGTGTTAAGACGATTTACGCCATTACAATATTACAGCTAACAACAGGCGATGATAAGAACGATTTCAAATCAAATTAACTCTGTGAAAATTGCGGACCACTTTACTCAACGGACCAAGAATCTGTTAGACGAATTGATACCCCAATTTTTCAACATCAGCAACAGCGTTTTAAACAACAGAGGAAAGCGAAGACTCGAGTCAAAAGAATGTTTAGAAAAGCGAAAATCTTAAACATGTCGTAAAATACCAGCGGTCAATTAAACATGTCTCGGAATTGCTCACCTTTAGAAGAAGCTGATATTTTGTGATTCTTTGCACTGGTTTAATGAGGTACGCAGAGATTGATAATCCATGGCCATAGTTCACTTGAAGATCCTATAAACACATACACACTATCTTAAGACTCTGAGAAACACAGCATGATAAGACCATATGGTTACACATTGCGTCTGGCAAAAATAAACACAGTTGGTTTTTCACACAAAGCACACATTTGCATGTGAAAAGAACAGCGCGCGAAAACAATACAGAATTATTTATATGCTCACTCACCGCAAAGAAGTTTCCACCGTGTTCGATAAGGAGCGAGTTTGAAAACGGCTTGTTCTTGCAATACGCCACATACATTCCGACAAATGCTTCTCCCTACGAAACAAAATGTTCATAGTTAATAACTAGTGAAGTCTTTGATGGGTCTAAAAAGGTGTCAGAACAATTGGCAATTCGTGAAGAGAAACAAAGACATTACAGTGAAGTCAACCACTTTAATAATGCAGTTATTTCTGGTAGCAGGGTAATATGCTCCCAACCTACCCAGTCTTGAAATGCTTCGCCAACGTCTTCCGGGTTCGTTTCATACTTTTCCAAAGCTTGTAGAAAGGTGCTGTAAAATACGATTTGGAGACAAATGAAATAATTCCTGATATTTTTTTCTGTGTTCGTAGATTTGTTCAGTGTTCAAAGTTTCGGACGACCTCGACAATGGTAATGAACCGAAAAGCGTCCCTTGGATTTTCGATGTCCCTTTAACGAGCCTCGCGATTCCAAATTCATTTTTCTTGGCATAAACGAAGCGACCTAGAGAATACATCGGTCTTCCTCGGCTAATAATTATTACACCCATTCTGTTCTTTATTACATCATAAAGAAGTGTCAATACAAAAACAAATTACAATACTATTGCATTGTTGATACATACTTGTTGTGGAAAGTGTAAATATCCTCAATGTTGCCGAAAATAATGCTTTCCTTTCCTACAAGACCTGGTGGAACATCAGAGTTATTGGACATCGCGCTAACGTAGTTCTGAAGGGAAGAAAGGAGCAAAACAATTAAACAAAGGTGTACCGAAGTTTACTTATATGAATTAATGGTTGTTTCGTCTACTTTCGCCTTTCGCCACTACATAGTATGTTCCTGTTTGACTAGTTCTCTTTTTTGACAAGCTTTGTGATTGGTTCGATAAGGGGGCCAATTACGTGCCAAACTTAAACGAATCGTTGTTTGGCAGATGTGAATTTTCCCGCGCTTGGTACCAGTTAGAAACAGTTAGTGAAAGTTACACATTTTCCCGCGCTTGGCATCGGCTACCAGTTTTCCCGCGCTTTGGATCGGTGACATGCTTTTTTCCCGCGCTTGCGACCGGTTATAAAATGTACTTTAACATGTGATTGTTTTTTTCTGTCGCTGTGTTCAATGGTTGGCGACTAGACTAAACAAGAAAAGGAAATATTCTCACCTCTATAACACAATTCAAATCAGCCACGTAAGTTCTTTCTGTCTGTAGCAGCTCGTTCATGATAAATCTGATAGAAAGAAGAAGAAATACAGATGTTGTATGCCGGCACCGCAGCTCAAAATATCAATACTACTTACCGTCTCGAGACATGTCTTTCAAAGCTATTTCTGACAATCGAGACAGTCTCTTAGCTGACGAATTTATTTATTCTCATTACATGTCTGCTTGAAAATGTATTGAAACGTAGGGAGAAATTGAATTCTGATTGCTTGTGGTAATTAAGAAAAAGATTTACTACTTATGCTACTATTAGAAAGAATTGACAAAGCTGTCCTTTTCAAATTTGGACATTGTGGACATAAGCTTCATTAACAAATGATTAACACCAAATTTAAAAAATAAATTTTACAACCGCTATCATCAGATAAAACACAAGATTTAAATATAATTCAAAACTGTTGTTATCAGTGGGTATGAAGTCACTTTGTAGATCTTTTCTTTAAGAAAATAGTTGTTTGAACCTGCTAAAACGTATAAAAACCGCGATCCGGAAAAAGATTATCCGACAAGAAATTCAGCCTTTGTTTTGTCATTCACCAACAGAAAAAAACATTCGCATTGTCTACAGGCACAAGAAAGATAGGTTTACAAAGGTTATTTTGTCTTTTTAAGAGAAAATTCTCGCAAAATATTGACTCCCTTGATACAAAACTCAGCATAAGCCCTCCCTCGTAAGTAGATTTTTAGACTCACTCTTTCCTCTTTGCAGAGCGCCTTTTCTCTTCGGTCATCTCATGGATACCACTGTCCTTTGATGTCTCCCTGAGCGCGAACGCTTGCTGTTGGTGTTGTCCTTGCGTGTGAAGTGACTGAAGGCTCGGCCATTCCACCTCATCCTGGCAATCAATACAAAGCAGCGAAGAGAAAAGCGTCAGCGATTTGTACCGTGCAAAGTCTGAATCCTCGTCGGAGAAATCATCCGAGTACTCGTCCGCTGCCATTACTCGGTGCCACCCGCTTCGACCGACAATGTAGACTGCCTTGTCTCAACGCGGTCGAGAAGCGAAGCAAGAAGTACGCACAGGAAACATCATCGCGGCTTTGTTGGTGATCTTTTTATCGCGCAAATCCACATTTTTGGTGCGAAAATAGCCCTAGTTTACGCCTTCAGATCTTTGAAAATTGTACAAAGTCACTTGAGTGTCAAAGACACTCCTATCCGTGCAAACACAACTCGTGCAATTAAATCGCTATTTTCACATGCTTATTAGCAGTGCAATTCCTGTTGAATGGTCCACAAAAGCTTCTAAGGTTTCGCTACGTTCAAACAATCGCAATCTGTCGCTTTCGGAAACGACCGAGTCAAATTTCCAACGTCAAAATCCTGAGTTTCGATTCGACACGAATCCGTGCCAATTCCGCATCACCCCCACACACACTGCCTCGCTTCTATCGCGTTAAGAAGCTTTTAGGCAAATCGCTTTAAATCTGAGCGACTCAATTTTGCGAGCGGCAAAATGGCGACTTATCCAGCCAACTGAAATTTCGTCGCTCGCGCATCACAACACAATGATTAACAGAAACAGCGCCGGGATATTAATTAGTAATGGCATGACCGGTGGTTCTTTTCTCTTTACTTATTCATCCGCTAGAGGGGGTTTCGCCAAGACCAAATACAATGACAGGAAAAAGAGCCACATGCGGTTTTTTCGAAACATTTTCCACCTGCAACCACTTAGCATTCAAGTAATACATGATGTCTGTGGTATTTACAATAAAAAACACAGCTTTACCATAAAGCAAATAAGATCATCGAAATCATTCAACTAATATTCGATTCGCGGACTTTATCAATGCCAAATGATTTTAAATTTTAATTTTGCCTTTGTTCAAAACTTTCATTGTGTCGAAAGCCTTTATATGCGCTAAGAGAGTATCTTTTACACTAATACAGTACAAATAATCCCTAGTCACAAGTTAGCATATACATATGGAAACGTGTCAAGTTGCGTGGAATTTTTTCTGCTCATCTTGCGTTAAATTAACCTTTTTTAAATTTTACGCCATTTGCATACGTTCGGAAATAATTTCGCTAAGTCCCGCAGAGAAAATAATCGAGTCACGTCACTATAATCTTAAGCGTTTTTGCGCACGACTCTTTTAGAACACAGTCAGAATTCTACAACCGCATTTTCAAATAGACTGACGACACAAAAACAACTAATATCGATGTACACCAAGCAGATCATGTACTGGGATACCAAGCAAATGTATTTTCAGTATGTATAGGAAACTAGCCGCAATAACGGCTAACCACAAGCTATTAGCAATATGAACTGAATGGACATCTTGAATAGAAATGAGGTTTTGTACTGTGTACAATTTGAGACGAACAGTGATACAACGTAATATGGAACTTTATCAAAGCTCGCTTTCTCTCGCTCGGAGTAAAAGTTTCCTAAGTTTTTATCTAATCTTTAGCCATGACTTTTACCGTTTCCAACGTCGTAAATTCAATAAAAGTAATACCGAAAACTAGCTTGTAGCTGAGTGCATCGACCACTTTAAATAAAGTTTTGATTTGATTCTGATTTTTTGATTTAATCACAGAGCGCTGATTGAAAACTGTGAAAGAGACTTCGCGCGTAAAAAGCGGACGCCAATAATCTTCGACCACACGTTCTTACTTTTCGCGGCAAAAAATAAGAACGGTTGATGGCAGGTTAGGACGCCAAAAGAAAAGAGGGATTGGGTACAGAGTTTGATCTTGGTCAAACAGAGTGGGAGGGGAAGGTGGGGTGAAAAAGGTAAAATGGTTACCCCGGGAGACGAAGTTGGGGAAAGAAGAAAGAAATATTTCAATAAAGTTTAGCGGGCAAATTCCATTATTGACAATAGGATATGATTTGGTTTTTAAGCGGAAACAACTGCAAACGATTGCTGCGTAGCTATTGGGTTTTGATGTGTTGTACTCGTTGTCTTTCGAATCATTTGTTTTACGTCATTGGTGATTCGTAGCGCAAGAAAATTGTCCAACAGTCGACTACACTCAACTCTCTAACGCGGACATCATCGGACAGGCATCAGCTGTTTGCCGTAGAGAGGTGTCCGGCTTATAGAGAGTTGAGATACATTAAAATGACTTAAAAACGGATCAAAGGGTCCCCCAACAGTTTTTCGTTTTTCGGAGGTGTCCGTCTTACAGAGATGTCCACTTAAGGTAATTTCCAGTCTGTACTGCGCAGTCTCGGGATTTAGTTTTTATTTTTGTTTTAAATTCGTTGAAACGCGTACATGAAGTTTTCATTCTGCCATTACAGGTTGTTTCGTTTATGAGTGCGGAGACTGCGCAGAACGGAATGGAAATAATCTTTCATAGAAACGCGTAAGATTGTGGTTTCAGGGGGTGGAGAGGGTGAGTGTTTCATACCTCCTGTTCCGACGCGGTATACCCCAGCTTGTTCTCCAGTTTAGCGCGGTATTTCTGCATCCGCCGCGTGAAATCCTTGTACCTCTTCTCCACCGCAGTGGCCCATTGTCTTATACCATCACCATGGAAACAAGACTTGGCGATCAGCATTTCGGCTTGATGTAGCATCGACTTGACTCTTTCTCTGATTTGCTGCAAAAATTAAGGCGGATTGTACGGGTTAATACAAATTACAGACAGGAGATTGTGGGAGCGGAAACGTGAAAACAGTTTTTGCCAGCCAACAAGCTCTTTAAGGAGTGAACACAGGATTTAAGGCCAGTAGACATCTAAAACAGCGTGACACTTACTGAAGAAATAAAGTGGTGGAAAGTTGAAGTGGTGGAAGATGAGAGCCACGTTTAGACATTTCAGGCTTATTTAAATATTACGACAAAATGGCAACAACAGTTTACGACAAGTAAACACACAAATAAATTGAAATATAAGAAAAGAAACAAATCCAAAGCAGAAAGTGAACCAAAAATGTTCCACACACCACTTCATATACCTCTGAAGCCTCTTTGAACTCTTGATGCTCATCTAAAAGCTCTTTTGTTTGGGCGTCCGTGTCTCCTTCGCCTGTCCGTGAAGACAGGTAAAACTCGCCATTCTCGTGAATCCAGTCTAGCGCCTAAAACGAACGAAAATTTGTAACGGATGCTCAATAGAAAAGTAGAAACAATGACAAATAAGCCGGGCGTACGTGGAGCGTTGTTTGCGAGAAGTGTACCAAATGATGTTTGTTGTGGCGGGAAAACTATTTCAAATGCACCAATAGCCGGCAGCCTCTCAGGTGCATTTCTCACCTGTGATTAGTTCATTCAAATACGCGCGGAATCTTTACGCTCGCGCCAAATGAAGGCCCAAGTGAACTCTCTGCGACGGAGAACTGACAGACTGACACGCGCCCTACGCCTGATTCCCGCCAAAAGCTTGCTCGTCATATCCTGATTGGTGATACTTGCCAATATATGGAACACGAGTGATTTTCCCGCGCTACAATGACGACTACCACGCAAAGAAGTTCACGGCTCTTTTTGAATGGCGAAATTAACGTACTTCGCTGGTTTTGTCGTCATGCTTCTGCACTTTACAAATGGAACTCACGAGATTATTCTGCGCTACGATCGTTAAGACGGCAAGGATTTCTGAATAGAGAAATCGGCGTGCTTCAATAGTTTTCTCGTCAAAGCTTCTGCAGTTTTCATTTTCAAATTGGTAGGTAACTCTAAAAACATTTTTGAGTAGCCTACCTCTTTAGCACACTGTTCCAACTCAAGATACTGCAAGCAATAATCTGCTAATGTTCGTCTGATGTTCCACACTTCCAACACTTGCTGTTCCTGGGTTCTAAGTTGTTCTTGAACTTCCTTCACTTGGCATTCCACTCGCTCTACCGTGACGTCAGCACGCTCGCTACTCGAAGGTGCGATCGTGGATAGGAACGAGTCAGCGTTGCGCTTCACTTCAAGCAGGCCCGTGGCGATGGAGTCCTTGTCCTCGTCGTAGCTCTGTACAATGGCTTTCATGGCGTCCAGGCGTTTTACAGATTCAGTTTCGATGAGTTTACTACACGGGTCTCCCTCTTCAAGTTTGTATTCACGGGTCAGGCGTTCCATCAGTAAGTAAACCTGTTTGATTATAGTTTACAACGTTGACTTTAGCGCAAATTAAGACTGACTGATTGATTGACCTCCCAACTGGCTGACTGACTGTCTAACCGTCCAACTAACTGACTTACTGACTGACGGACTGACCACCGACCAACCAACTGATTGACAGTTACTGACTGCCTGACTGACTGACCAAGTGACTAACTGATTGACTGACCGACCGACCAACCAACCAACCAACCAGCTGACCGACTGACCGACTGACCAACTGACTGGCTTAGCAGCTAACCAACCAACTGACTGACTTATCGACTGACTGGTCAACTGATGAACTGCAGCCGTTACCTGTTCAGCAGATTTGAAGAAGCTGTACGAGGCAGTGACGACTTTCCTCCTTTCCTCGGATTTGCTCATCAGCTGCTGCCATCGACGGCTCATGTTATCCGCGCAGTTCCAGATGGCCTCAGGATCAAAGTGGCCATCCTTCATCAGTTTATCGGCGCGTTGCCGCACTTCATTCGCACTCTGGCAGGTTTTCTGCGTACAGAACAAATGCCAATGGCCCTAAATCACACGGCGGCCATATTGGCCATAGACAATAGATTTTTTACCCCGAGCCTCGAGTTCAAATGTTTGGGAACGGGTTCCCGAGTGGCAAAACAAGTTTTCAATCCCTCGGGACTCAACATGGCCGCCGTATGATTAAGGCCATATAAGCACGTCTTTGAACACGCAAGTGCATTAAAGCCAAAAGGGAGAACGGATGATCAAAACTGCCAAAGATTTAATTGGATTATGTCGAGCTTAACTTTAAGCCTACTTGAGGAAAGACTGCAGGGAGCCCGTATCCGCCTTATTCGCATGGCGGTCACACTGGCCATAGACAATAGATTTCGTACCCGAGCCTCGAGTTGAAATGTTTGGGAACAAGTTCCCGCATGGTAAAACAAAAGTTTTCAATCCCTCGGGACTCAACATGGCCGCCGTGAGATTAAGGCCTATACCCATTCGAGATTTGCGCCCGATCAGGCGGAATCGCTATAACCGCGTGATTTTATCACGAGATTTCGTCTTGTCCTTGCTATTCTACAAAAATAAGTACGGAGTTAAACTATCGAAACAGTGGGTAGAGTTAAAATACCTCAATTGCCCTCTGGAACTCCTCATGTTCTCTCAAAAGAGCCTCTGCTTCAACCAGTGACGTTCCCAGCTCGGTGCTGGCGTAGAGCATAGCCTCGCCATTCCGAACCCAGCCGACCACCTGCCGATAGAGACACGAGTCAGAACGAACAGCCGACCATGAAAGATGAGAGTCATCTTTGGTAATGAATAAAACTGCCTTCAAATCAAAGAAAACCTTGAAATAATAGTTTACCAAGATAGAAAAACACCAAAGATGTACCAATAAACAGACAAGAAACAAGGATGGCTTCGAATGAGGGAGATTGAGAAGGCTTGGAATTGACAAACTTCAATAATTTAGGCTAATAGTTTCAAGTTGTAATTCTTTCGTTTGTCTCACACATGCAACCTTCATCCAGCTCTCGACTAGTCCGCAGTGCAACCGGGCGCGACACAAAATTCACGGTATAAACTGTTTACACGGCCGTCGACCCAGACTGGTCTTGGCCTAGAGTGCGAACAGTATCTCCTTTGCTCTAACCGTCAGTTGAGTCGAATGCGAAATTAGAGAGAGAGTGTATTACACAAGCGGCTCAGCCGCGAGGTACGCGCGCTACCGCTAATGTAACGCACGCTTTCACTATTTTTGCGTTTGTGTCCATTGACCTTAGAGCAAACGATAGACTGCTCGCATTCTACTCCAGAAAGTCAACTACCAAATTTTCACAACCCGATTGCCATCTTCATGTTGTCATCGTAGGGAGAAATTGTGTTTTGAACACTAACTAAAATAAGTTACTTGCTCACCTGTTTAGCATCGTTCTCCAGTTGCCGCAACAGTAGATTCTGTTCAAGTTTAATTTTCCGCTCCTCGGCTAAATCGCGAAGATCTCTCCTCTTGCGATGTAAAACTTCTAGTAAATTATGAATGTGAGTTTGCGCATCAATGTTTTCTAAAGTTAAAGGATCTTTGACCCGCAGTTCAATCTCGGATTGTTTTAAATAGTCTATGAGTTCTTCGCCTCGACAGAAAGTTCTCATAGCGGCATTTTCGATGTCTTTCATCTGTTCTTCATGATACGCTAGAGACTGTTTTGCTCGAGGAAGATCCAGGGCTAAGCCGCCTTTCTCTAAATGCTCCTCGCAAATTTCTAGACGATCTTTAAGCTGCAATGAAGGGAAGAAAACTATATTTTAGATTTTGTTAGAAAAAATAAACGAACAGTTGCAGAAGAGGCTTACAACGCAATCAGTTCATTTTTTCCTGAAATCCTGTGCGCCGCAACGCGATCTCGATTCACATGTGTTTTCATAACGCTTGGAAAAGATACTGTTTGCAGTCATATGAGAAGCTCGTGTTTGAAACAGGTTAAATATTTATTCAGATACGAAACTGGATATGATCTCCTGTCAGGCAGGTATGTTTTACACTCAGTAGAGAATCAAAATGCTACACTTCAACTAGCCTGTTCCCGGCTGTCGGTAAGTGGGGAGAAAAGAAGCGAGAACCGAACACGAGCGAGAGCGAAGGACGGAATAACGATCGGGACTCTCGGGATGTCCTTTAGCTTTAGCTCGCTCGTGCGCGTTCGCCCGCCTTTCACACCGACTGACCGACAGCCCGGAACAGGCCACATCATCTGCCACAGGGGTGGTCGTTTTCGAGAGGTTTCAAATAATACCAGATACCAGACATTGTGTTTTCCGGTGTTTAAAGTAGTCTATGTCTAAAAAGTTAAAAAAAACATGAAACTCAACGTTTACCTGCAGTGCACGCTCTCTTCTCTATATATAACATTCAAAATTTGGACGTTTTCGGAATGTACCGCGAGGTGCAAATATGCAGTTATCACCACAGATAGCCCAAGCTCGATATATGATTGTTCAATCCAGGTTGAATGCATTTCCCAACAGTACAGAGGGTCTTCAGTTCCTCTGCTTTGCCCTCTATCTATTGATGTTTTTCACCATTTTTAGTCCAACCGTTTTCCCCACACAAATTCTTATATTTGTATTGTTGCGAACAATCATATATCGAACAATCATATATATCGAGCTCGGGCTACCTGCGTTGTCACCTATTTCCTCATTCAGTAAAGGGATGCCATTGCTTTTCCACACGAGGTAATAAGAGACGGCAGAACGAAACTTATCCCCGTATAATGGTCGATAACGCACGCGCTGAACCGTCCTGACAACTCCCTCAAAAAAAACAAAAAAAGTTTCACGTTCTCATTTCTAATGTCGTTACAGTTTCCTTAAACCTTCCAGCCGATGGTTGAAGAACGTTTTTCACGGCCTTTATAAATTCAGTTCAAAACCATGCAGTTTAAAGTCGGAACATTGTTATCTTCGGTTGCAGTCAACCTTCTCTAAGAAGGGCACTGGTACCAACTGCACGTCTTATAGAGGTGTCCGGCTTATAGAGAGTATAGGTACAGAAAAATTACTGAAAAACGGCATGCAAGGACCAACACCAGTTGTCTGTCTTATAGAGGTGCCCATTAATTAAGAGAAAGGTGACTGTATGATACCCTGTGAATGCAGAACCAGACAGTGAATAAGATCGCCCGTCTTCGTCTGATCTCGAGAACCCGTTAATCTAGCCACTTCACTGTTTTTTAAGAGCTCCTTGTTGGTGGTCGACTTATAACGACTTTTTCATCTACTGCGAAAAGCCTCAACGTTTTACCTTGCAGACAAAAATTGTTTTACGTACATTCTTGTTGTATTTTTACGGGGATAAATGAGTGAAACAAGCGCTATGGACCAACACTTTCATGTTGTAGTTTTAAATTCCACGTCTGTCGATGGGACCCTAGTTTATGGCCATTCAAATGAAAGCTATTGAGCAGTACTTTCATGTTGTTCTGTTTATTATGCTGTACAAGGTGGTTCTAACTTTTGAGCCCGTCATTGAAACCCTAGTGTGAGACCATTCAAATGAAAGCTATCAATCAATAATTTCATGTGGTACTGTTTACTGCTGTACAAAGTGATTCTATCTTTTTTTGGACGAAACAGTAGTCGTCAGTTGTAACTTTCGAGTATGTTGACAGAAGCTGTCGAAGACCGCATCCAAGCCGCACACCATTCCACCACACAACTAGAACAAATCTCCAATCCTCTTTTACCAATCTTTAGCTAATTTATCTCTTCACGTCTAGGACGGAATAATTGGTTAATTCGGAAGGGTCGTTAACGGGTCAACTCAGACACGGCTGTTAAATCAAAATGCCTCTACGCAAATAAAGAGCTATTAATTTCAAGAGCGGGGAAAATTAGCGCGCCAAGTTTGACAGTGTCAGACAAAGTGGCACATCACTGACCTGTAACTGAATGAGAAAAACAAGACATTCCTAATCAGTATTCCAACCACCGTTTGATAAAAAAATTTCAGTTAATCGTTGATGATTGATTTAGCGCAAAATATTTGTTTCAATTTTGGTTGGATTACAGATTTATGGCGTTATCTTGAAAGTTATAGAGAAATAGAGTCACGAGTTTTCTTGAAACTTAACGGAAAACGAAAATTGGCCCGAGAAATGGGGGGGTTATTATCGCGTTCGAAGATTCAGTTTTACAACACTCGTGTTAACAAGCGACAAATTATACTGTTTAACAATGGCTAAAAACTATTTAGTTTGTGATAGAACCTAAGTGTGGCAATTAAAATGAAATTTGTATAAGATAACTACATTCTTCTGATAATGGTTTCATATTATCTGTGCAGAATTCTACAAGAAATTTCACGTTTGCATATCAAACACGAAGCGGACCATTTAAATCAATGAAAGCTGTTTATCTCATGTACATTCTTGTGGTAAAGTTTAAATGCGCTCTTCAAACTTCTGCCAAAATTTAAGTTTGTCAATTAAACAAAGAAGTGTGACCATTCAAATGAAAGCTGTTGTTCGTTTAGCTGTAGAATGTTATTTAACTTTGTGGCATTTTGCGTGTCTGTAGATAAAACCAAAACCTGAATACTGCGGCCATTCAAGTGGAAGATATTTATGAGTCATTTTTGTTTAACTGATATGACGACAAATAACAATAGTTGTCTTTACAAACTTTCAAAACAAGAAAACTCAACTTCTGAAAAAAACCGGCTAATAATCAATGTTGAGCGTTCTTTCTTTCTTCCTTTTAGCAATTTTTCATGAATGTTTGGCAACTTGAATTAAAACAAAGGTCAAACAATCAACCTCTTTCACTAATGGCTGAAAACAATGGGAAGCTTAACTCCAGAAAGAACAGCAAAGATGAAACAAACCGCATCGAAGTATAACAACGGCGTTTCGAATGGGTAGTGGATTTTCGAAATTAAAATCCCTTTGTAATTGTACATGCTAAATGAAGACATCACATTGCGTTTTGCAAAGAAAGCCACTCCAACATGCACTAATTCGTTGCGTCAAATAGCCAGTAAAAACATATTGATCATTTCGATTTCAATGTCCCATGGCTAGCCTTGCAGAGATCCTGTGAATTGTAATATCCACACAGAACCGCGAGGGAAAAAATTCATCCGCACAGACGCGATTTCACATAACCTTCAGAAAGGAGGCTACGCCAAGAGAGAACGCTGGAGGTTACGTGTCAGTACAACTACAGACATTCAACAACACATGATATGGATCAAATTACATATTATATAAATATCACAAAACCCGAGCTCAATTGCCGACTACAATGTTTATTTACTTTACTCCCTTTGGACAAAGATAAGAATTTTAATGCAAAATGGATGTTTGAGTTCGAAATTTTGTGAGGCGCAAATTCCTAGTGAGTATTTCGTAATTCTTGAATATCGCGCAGCAAAACGGCGTAAATTACATCACAGATGTCCTGGGTGCGATGTGGTGCTATTTAGGTGAAAGATGATTGTGTATTCGGGGTAATAAACCGCCAAAATGCTTCGCAAAAGAAAACATGGTACGCTAAACAAAGGGGCACAACAGAAATATTCGAACACGCAATTTCATTAATGTGACCCTTGACAGCGTTTAATCATCTTAGGAAAAGCACAGCGAGAATTCCACTTCGAGAAATCCTATTTGTCTTGTATATATACTGAGCTTATTCGCGTTTCGATCTTGTGATGTCTTACCACGCTGCGTTAAGTTCTCGCATCCGCTTCTGGCCATTGTCTGAACGACGAAGAATGAAAAACAAACCTGCGTATTTTCACACAGTGCTTTTCAAGTGCTGTTTGTATCGATTCAAAGTGCTGTTTGGTTTAAATGTTGCTCGATCGCGGAAGAATTTCCCAAGGAATTTCTGCGGCGATCGATTTACCAGGCACGCATATAACATTGCGCTTCGCTAGATTATTAGCGCTACATGGAATTAAGGCATAAATACTAACCAGTTTTGCGGAGCGTTCGAATTCACGTAGTTGTAACCAACACTCTAATTGTTGCCGTCGTCTCGTCCATGAATGCTCAATCGCTCGCCGCACTCGGTCAAGTTCCTTGATAACTTTCTCAACATGCTGAAGCGAGCTTGAATCAACACCCTCGGAACTAGCAAGCTTTAATTCCTCGATGATAGTTTCACCTTCATCGATAGCTGTGTGTATAGAGTCCAACGTAGCTTCGCCTTGATGTTTTAAATTTGTAAGCACGGTAGCTATATTGTCAGGATTGTCCGATACTTCTTCGAGCTCTAGTTGAGCTTTCAGTTGTTCCACCAGCTCAGACAGCTGAAAAAACAGCGACGACAGAGTTATAACAAAAACTACTGTAGAGTCATCGTCCGTTTGAAGGCACGCTACACTCATGTTTTTGCTCTGCCAGAGCGCAGCAAGCGCGCGCGAGGGGAAAATTGTACAAGTGTCACTTCGGGTCCCCTGAGAAGAGGGGGCGAGCGACAGAGCTGAAAGCCTGGCCTGCCGCGGCACATACACAATTCAATCATAAATGAATTGTATATCAGTGCATAAGATCAGCTATGTCAATTGAAGTCTAGAATCTTCATGACTGATGGACGTAAAATAATAGGTCAATAAACTAGAACAACAACATAAATGATGTCACCATGCGGCAGAGAGGTAAAGCTATGAATTTTACTCCATTTCCTGTTTTGAACACACAGCGCCCTTCAAACGACACGTAATGCGCTCAATGACGTTCCAGGACGCGACATAATTTATCACAGCGTTTTTCACCCAAGCTAAAATGGATAAAACTTCACGGTTGTAAAGACGATTTTAAGAAGATCGCATAACTTATATTATATTAATTTGATTTGACGTTCACAACTATACGCACAATAAATACACTATGACAGAAACACAACTTGCCTGAAGTATGCACGTATTGCATGAGTTTAAAGGTCGCACCAGAGCCGAGGGAAACATATTTATAAACAGCGCAAATCCTAGCCGTTTTGTAGACGGACTCACGGCGCGCACAAAACGTTACGTTGATGGAACCAAACCATGTCAGTTTTGAAAACGTTTGATTGAAATCCGACCGCGTTTAGTTTTGGCTATGACCTCCTGCAGAATGATCGATAATTAACTCCGAATTTAACATGCGCAATTGCGCGAGCTTACCTTTTGTGTCCGAGAATAGAAATTGACAGCTAAGTTCAGCAGGCTTTTCCGTCTGTTGACACGGTTTATAAACTCTTGGACGCGGTTTTCGAAGTGGTCCACGCGTTTTTGGATCTCCTCGGGGTCGCACTCGCCAGAGCTAGCCAAATGACGAGCAGCCTCGAGCAGCTTAGCCGCGTTTGTGTAGGTATTCTGAAATACAAGCCAACAAAACACAGGTTAGCATGAATTAAAATGCTTATTTCTAAATTAAGCTGCAGTGCAGACACCTATATCGCTTTAAATCGGATCAAAACACTTCAGATTTACACGGAAATATTCCCCACTCCCTGGCATAACCGACAATTTTTCGAAGGATATCGTTTGAAATTGTTTCTTGAAATAAATTTGCGGTCGAACCCGACGATTCGTGACCACACTACTGTGGAATACTTTAATAGAATAATTGACAATTACCCCCTTATAATTTACCATTGCGTTAATAGCATACAATCAAATTTGTTCATGTTTTCTATGCAATCGAGGCCTGTTATGGAAGGAAAGCTTTTTGCAAAATGGAATAAAATGCGTCAATAGCAATGTAATCTTGATTATTTTAACGTAACTTAAGCACGAATGCAAACATGCTGAAGTGCACTGAATGTTTACATAACGTGACTGAAAATATGCAAGGACAATAAAATATCAATATTCAAGCTAATTCCTCTCGCACAGTTTTCACACTACCGACAACCGTCTCTTGAGAAAATGAGACTAAGTCGAAAAACGGATAAATTCGCTATCTCACTTCAACACGCAATAAACGGAACTAAAAATAAACGATATCTCTGCGAAACAGAATTTCAATTAAAAAACACTCGATGGTGGGTAAACAGTCGCAAATCTCGAAGAAAGTTCAGCAGCAACACGCACGCAAAGAATGAATTTAAAGGGATTAACAATTAATTTGTTTTAAACCCAGCACCCCAATAAGTGGCCAACTACAACATTTAAAAAAAATTACTAAATTTCATTTTGGAAATATACTGAAACACAAACAGTACCACATGAAAGTACTGCTGGATAGCTTTCATTTGAATGGCCACACACTAGGGTTTCATCCACAGACTTAAAAGTTAGAACCACCTTGTATGGCATAATAAACAGTATCACATGAAAGTACTGCTCGTTAGGGTTTGATCCACACAATAAAAAGTTGGAAATACGTTAATCAACAGTTTTGAAAAACGAAGGACATCATTAGCAATTTAAGACTTACCAAAGGCTTACCCATTTTAATGCTTGAGTTCAGAGGGAGTGAAAAAAATGGAAAAATCTCGCTTCTCAAAACTCGGAAAGAACATTTAATCCGATTATCTCGCACAAAAGATTGTACCCATTCCGGTCGGAAAAAGTAATTAACGACACACGAAAAATAAATCAACGACTCTCGAACTGCACAATATCGACGAAGGAAAGCATTTCAATAAGCTACCACGCTTCAGATGAAATTGTATCAATTCCGGAGAGGAAAAGCGGTTAACGAAATTGACACAAAAATGAGATGAAAATTACCAAATGTCATACATAGAATTAAAAAAACAAACACCACAGTTTTGACAAAGAGAGAAATTTAAAAATCATTTCAAACACATTTAATAACAGGGGAAATCGTGGAGGAAATAAAAAACGAGGTTATGAATTACCTTGGAAATTCACTCAACCAGGGCGTTAATACCAACAACTGAAGGAAATAACTTCCCAGCAGGTAATTATTTCCCCATATTTGAAATTTTGCTTAGCCTTTCCAAAGGAAATACATAAATAAAACTTAATTAAAAAGGGGCATTTATTTTGATCTCAAATCTGTGATTCATGGTAATGAAAGCTTCCAAGCAGTTCTTTCATGTGGTACTGTTTATTATGCTGTACAAGGTGGTTCTAACTTTTAAGTCTGTGGATGAAACCCTAGTGTGCGACCATTCAAATGAAAGCTATTGAGCAGTACTTTCATGTGGTACTGTTTATTATACTGTACAAGGTGGTTCTAACTTTTAAGTCTGTGTATGAAACCAAAGTGTGTGACCATTCAAATGAAAGCTATCGAGCAGTGATGTCAGGTGCAGTTTCTTTTAAATGTTTTTCAAATGTCATGAAATTAGAACTCTACAAGGTCATGGAGTTATCGGCTTTTAATAACCCAAACTTTCTTTTATTTAATTTTCTTACTGTTTAAAACTCATTATTTAGTGATCCAGACAAACTTTGACCACACAAGTTAATAACATCACAATACATTGTTAGAGAAGAATCCAAATCTCAATCCTAAAATGTTGCATGTTATGGTGACATCGTCTACATCTTTGAATTCATCCGTGCACAGGTCAAATACCGATATCTGAGTGGCTGAAAGCCATAAAGATGAATAATTTCATGGTCTAAGTCTTGTCGAAGTCAGAGTGTTACAAATTCCAGAAGGAAGTAGAGAATGTATGGAATTCTATGTGAGTCCCAGGCTCAGGAAAGGATTTAAATCAAGTGGTTCGATTTACGGCATTGAACGAGGACACGGTTGTAGCAAATTATTGAAGTTGACAATGTGCCAACCTGTCAAAAGAATGACAAGTGGACGCCACCGGACTGAATGAGGAAACAATTAGTATTAAGGCGTTCAATTTTCTGTAATTAAACCCTCGACATGCATTATTCCATCTTTCATTCTTACACTTTAATTATCGTGTTTCTCTGACTTGACATTGACGTAATAGACCTTTTCAGTCATCGATACGAAGGCCGTTTCAAATTCTACTGTTTCAGTTATCTATTATGGGATGCCCAGGAAAGAAATACAAATTAATTTTCCCCTGAGTATTTCTATTCTACGTTTGCTACTTTCTACTTTTGCGAGCAGCAAAATACCAAAATCACAGAAAGTAAGTTACTTCCTTATCTTTCTTAATCAATCTGTCCATATCTAAGTCCAAATATATCCAAATCGATATATATCGATTCACATTGGTTCCAATAGATTTAGATTGATCCAGATCGATCCAGGAAGTGCCAGTGACTTGAAACCACCGAGATCATTAAAATGCCTGTGACTGGTACGATGTATTGGAAGAAACAACTGGAATGTTCTCTTGTTCAGAGTATGTGACTACAGGAGATCGCTTAAATTGATGCTGTGGTATTTTCACAGACAGAAAATCACAACCAAACAATGTACACGAATCTCCGTTGTGCTAAGTGATCACTATGGGATCAATCCCTAAGAGTGATCAACAACTAATTTTTCCCTACGATATCAACACATTGCCAAGCAGACAGGTGTTGAGAATACAGAAAATCATCAACTGGAGATAACATTTTGATGAAACGCCAAATTCTCCAATCTAGTATTCTTTATTCCACAGGCAATAGCGAAGCTCCATCTTTCTGTATATAAAACACACGACGCACAATTCCTTGATTCGCTCCGACGAAGGGCTAACGCTCGAAACGTCAGCTCTTGAATCTCTTTACGGTGGCCAATTGACATTATCAACCCAGTTGATAAAACCAAATTATATTGTTATACTTCCCACCGACGCAGCACCACAGTTTCTTTAGAAACTTACCCCCTCTAACATTAAAATAAATGTATGGCAATAAGAAAGGAGAATATGCATTTTGAGCCCGAGACTAACCTGAGCAATGCTTTCAAATTCTTCATGTCTCTTGAGCAAAGCTTCTGCCTTCACTAGCGACTTGCCAACGCCCGTGTGCTTCAGCAGAAATGTTTCGCCATGCTCTTCAATCCATTTTACCACCTGAAGAATGGAATTAGCATGGAATTAGCAACTGAATTATAGTTTTATAGGTTTCAACCCTGCTTTATCGGTTTCTGTCGTATTGTCGTCTCGCAAAGTCAACATTTCTACGTAGTATAAGCCTTGCAGTTATGTTTGTGAACCAGGAGAGCCCCCTGGCAGGGCCTCACAAGACACTGCTCTCACAGTACCTCTGTCCTCCCAGAAGCAAACATGGGTGCCCGGGAAGTTTATAGGGGAAGCTCCCGAACATGACAAAATACTTGAGGTAACCAGTTATGAACTAGCGACCAGTAGTATTTCCACTGCAGGGTAACACCGCTTGGTACCCGTAATATACCTGGTAGAGAGTGTCAATATGGCCTGACCAGACCCCTGTTTTGGGACAAAAATAACGTCAAACAACTACCCTGTTTAGGACACAGGAAAACGTTTATACTTGGTTAGGACGACTCCATACCCTGTTTAGCACAGACTCGCTTGAAATTATATTCCCTGTTCAGGACTGAGGGGTCAAAAACCATACCCTACCCAGCGGTACGTCCCCGTATAGCCCACATAAGGGAGTAGCCCATATAAGGGAGTAGCCCATATAAGGGAGTAGCCCATATAAGGGAGTAGCCCAAATAAGGGAGTAGCCCATATAAGGGAGTACCCCCACCGGGCGCCAGGAACGACCTACATCTGAAGCCGGCTTTGAACATCAATACAATGTTATGACAATGAATGCAATGACAATTGTGAAAAATAAACAGGATAAATAAACAAATTCGCCTAAATAGAACAATAAGACATGCTTGCCAATCAGCAACAAGAATTTCTCTTGTATTTACAACAATGATTAATTTATTTGAAAACTATGAAGTTATATATAAATTGCATTGCATGACCTTAGGAAATGTTGTTAGACATTAAAATTTTGTTTGAAAGATGACCCACAGAGAGAATATTAATTTGTTTCTTTTTTTTCTGTAAATTGACGTACTTCACACCAGCCCCCAACCAATTCAAATCAATAAAAATTACTAACAACACAGGTGTAATACCACAAGTGAGATTTCACATGCTGATAAAGTAATTAGATACCTTTAGATTCTACAACGCGGACGACTACGAGTACGAGATTTGACTTGAACATTTTTCGTTCGTACTAACAAAATAGCCTCAATAACAGCCTCCTTTTCATCATTTCCTTTTGAAAGCAGGTAAAGGCTTCTTCTGATCGCAAAAAGATAAAAGTACAGTACTAACATTTTGATAACTTGTTTTTGCCACAACGAGCTTCAGCGAGAATGTCGTAGTGGCGAAAACAAGTTATCAAAATGTTAGTAGTTTTATCATTTTCCGATCAGGAGAAGTCTAGTAACTGCCTTGACTTCAATAAAAATGACCGTGCTAACTTTGCCAATGATAAAAAGGAAAATGAAGTTTTCTGGTGAAGCTATTTTGTTTGTACGAGCGAGGGTTTGTAATCTGGGATGGCCATGTAAAATTATAAAACATAACAACACATTCACAAGTTCACCATTCTCTCACAGAGGCGATTATTTTATTTAGGTATTTCAGCGAATGAACGTCTTTGCCCCAGAAGACAAATGAAGGCTATTTATGTGTAGCACACGTTTGGTAGAACAATGTAATATGCATTTTAACGAGTATGCTAAAAGAATACATTTGGAAGCTCATGGTAAGAAAACAAATTAATAATATAGCATTGCTCAAAGGAGTAGGGATAAGTAGAAAACAATCAAAATTTGCCAAATTTGAACAACAAATCAAAAACTATACCTAGACACTAATAAACGTCAGTTTGGACATCAGATAAAATGATGAAAGAAATGTGGGCAATACACGAGAAAAGTACTATCAAGAATTAATTTTAGCTTACGTTTGTTTATGTTCAAATTCTGAAGTGCAGTGTAAACAAGGGTAACGGATATCCTGAGTGCTAAATATCAACACACTACACAAAAATATAAACAGCTTTTAAGACTATGAAGCAAATAAAAAAAATACGTACAAATAAGATTTGACAAGAAAAGGGTAAACTCATTCAATAGAATATGACGGAAATCAAAACATTTATACAGCACTTAGTGTCTATATAGCACACTAAGTGTCAACCAGGACTCTTTTTGTGGAAAAATCAAGGTCCTGGCGATTGATTCTCCTTTTTAAAACAAGGTAATAAAGTTGTTTTTGTTGATCTACGTAAAGTTCGATTGGAATGATGTTAAACCAAACAACCAGGAGATACGTAGACTCTAAATATTCAAATTGTACAATTTAAATGCACAGAGCTTCTTTGTCATGCAATCAATTCTGTTCAAGAACTTTTTTAGGAAGTACCAAAAGTCCCAAAAGTTAAATGTAATTTAACAAAATCTTAGGTTTCACTTCATGTTGAAACCAGTTTAAGAGTTCCTGCTTGTATGACAGGATAGCAAAGTAACCTATTTAAATATTCTTGTACGTTATGACAGTAAATATCCCTACAGAACTTGGCAGGCACTGGACAAATGATTCTGCCTTACAATAATGTAAAAATCTAACAGAGATATAAAGGTTGAAGTTCTTATAACAGAGAACCTACCATTTTCAGAGACATGCTAGTAACTACATGAAGATGTCTTGTTTCATTGCATTTCAATTCCTTTCATTGTTGCTTGACAAATAATTCTCGCCAAATTGTCATCCTAAAGCCTCCATCAATTTCTCAATATGAAACCCAGGTGTTTACCAAAGAACATCAAAAACTGAATTAGGTACGCCAAAGGACTCTCATGTTTGAGGCATTTCCTTCAGCATTGTGTTATAACATATTTTCAGTTTTAATTTTGGGTTCGCATATAGGAGCTTGGGAGAGATTTTAATATTTGTAAATACAAATACAGTTAGAAATGAAGCATATTAAAATTTAAAGACATTTTCCCCAAAACACCTGCTCTGTGACAGTGGCAAATATAACTACCTTTTTTCCCTGGGTTTTCCCTCCGATTATAAACAGTCTTTAAACTGTAAAAAAGTTCCCTTTTCAATTTGTCAAAGTTGACAAAAACTAATAAAAAGAATTCAATTTACATCAAGATACTGCAAGGAACCAATCACTCGAGACACACAAAAGAAAAACTTGATAAGATAGCTTAATAAAACAATACAGTCACGGCACAATAGTGCCAGGCTGTCACACTTCGTGTGTTTTCTGTCAACCACACAAAGATGTTATTTGCATAGTAGACGAAACCGTGAATAAATTAGCATATGTTGAGCATTTAAAATACAAGCTTTTCTGATGATATGTTCCTTATTCAACACCTGTTGAATAAAGGAACGAGCTGTATTTCAAATGCATATTGGTCTTACTCTTTGTCAATTGTGTTTGACTTAAAATCGAAGCCTGTTTCCTATGGTAAATTCATGAGTTTTAAATGAAAAATAGTTCTCAGAGCACAAGGAAGCCAGAATAAGAAAATACAACAGGAATAGGTTATAGCATCTGATAAAAGTGAAATACCAGTCCCACATGGCAAAACATGCAACTGGAAACAATTACCACATATAAAAGTGATCCTGTTGAATGCTGAAATTCATAACGAAAAGGTTTTATTAAAGACTGGAAAAATTGGACCAAATGTAAGGTTAGTGAATGATCTACCGAGGGCAAAATAATTATAACAATGACTAACAGTAAATTAATTGGAGGAACATAAATAATTTTCTCAGTCAAAGGACGCTCATCTGATCTACACTATATTTTTGTTTTTCTCTATAAATATACACTAGCCTTAAGCCCTAGTCTGTGATTAGCGCACAGAAATAATTTTATTCACTGTTGATATTAATCTTCTTCTACAACTGAAACTGTGGTGATATATTATCTCCAAAGAAACTATTTACACTTATGAATTACAGAGAGGATTCACACAGCACACAGTAAACTGCTCATAGACTGCTTCAACGAAAAAAGTCAATATGTTTAACTTAAAGTAAATGCTGGGTTCACATGAATCTAGGTTCCTCGTCTCTTGTGAAATTCAAAACAAAACATAAAATATTATGAATATACATCAGAATATTCGTGAAATACAATACTACAAAAAATACTCATTTCAGTTTCATCTGATCGCTTCAGCTTCCTTCTTAGAAATTAAATAAGTCAGATATAAAATAGATTTCTTCTGAAATACATGTGCATGTCAAACATTCAGCATTTCAAAACCTGATTACTTAAAACAAACCATGAATATAATATGACAAAATTATCACACTTCTCTTCTCTATATTGAGCTTCATTTCTATTCGTAAGTCTAAAATAAAGCAGAAAAAATTCTCACCATTCTCCCTATCCAGTATCTAAATAGAAGTTCATTTGGACGGTCTTTACACAGGACAAGCTCTAGTAAAACTTCACACATGACACAGACGGGAGAAACTCCCCGAAATGCAGGTGAAATTTATGAAAGCAATCATTCTATGCCACTTCTGTTGCCTTCTTGTAAATGAAATAAAAAAGCTTGAATATGATTGGCTATTGTGAGCTTGGGTGGGTAACAAATGTCTATTAATATAGTTGTCTGGAGGGAAAATTATTTCACTGAATTACTTGTTTTAAGTATAAAAGGAAAGTAAAAGATTATTCTTTCTAAAGCACAGATTATTAGAAATTCTACCGTTTTCTAACAGGGAAATGAGAAATTTCCATGTAGTGAAAAATAACACACTCTTCACACCTTCAAACCAAAATAAAATGCTAAATCCAAATTGAAAGCAAGCTTTTGCATAATTTACAACTGGCAATCTTACAAATCTGTTACTGGCAAATAATGTGACTAACCAAAGAGAAATCTTTAAAGTCAGAGTCAATTACTGAGGTAGGGTTTCTCAAAAGGAAATATTTAAGATTGAAGAATGATAAAAGACAAATAATAAGTGCCTGATAGAGGTCAGTATTGTTCAAAAAATTAACCAATTCAACAGGTGGAAAGCTTCTCTAACCAGAACAGGTTAACAAAATATTCCCTACGAGGGGTAGGTGAGGTAAAGGCACAACACAATGACCCCTCTAGGGCAATGTTTGAAGCCTAGTTAATTTAATAAGCTTATCAGGGAAAGGAAGCTTTGTGGTAAATAAAAATTAGTACGTACTTCAAACAGGAAATACATCAACTACAACATTTATAGCAAAGACTTGATTAAAAAATTAGGGAGGACAGAATTTTCCATTTTAAATTTTAAAGAGATGGTATCAAAATTAAATCAAAAGTTCTCTTCTTGTCCAAAGATTTCTATGAACCACTAAGCAGCTAATAACTGACTTTCGTACTGACAAATTGGTTCCATGCAAATATTGATGTTTTTGTCACAATAATTTGGTAAGCTAGAGTTTGATAAAATAATTTCATGACATTTCCAGTAAATAAACCATAGCCTAAAAACAGGATATGCCCAATTTCAAACATATTACGATTAATTTGGCAAATAATTTTAAAATGTGGCAAACAAAAAGGGTGATTTTTTGTGAGTGAGTGCTTAAAACACATGACATGATGGTTAGTGAAAAATGCTTTTGACGATCTGAAGTATTCACTGTATTTTTAGATGGTTCTTTTGATTAGCAATTAAAATCACGATTAAAAATCTCATATGCAGTTGATCTGTGACACATTAGGTTCATAAGCTTGCCACAATCTACAAACAGGAATCCAAAAAATTCAAAACAGATTCAGATTTAGATTGAAATAATTTATTAAGGGAAACCAAGGGAAAACACACAACACTTAATTATGCAACACTCTTATGCTCTAGGCTAATAACATGTATCCAGTTAAATAAGTATTATTTTGGTAGGCAAAGGCTTGCCTAATTAAATTAATAAAATAAAATCTTGGGAAATTAATAACCTCAAAAATCCCCCTCCAATCCCCACCCACACCTCCCTGGCCCCAAATCTCTGACTGAAGCCAAAATCCATCCACAAATAAGCTCTCCCTAAAAATATATATCTGAGCCCAGAAAGAGTTAACATTTCTGATTATAAGCCTCTATTATATCAAACAGTCCCTCTAACTTATATCAACCTTTTTTAACTCCCCTCCAGGTCATTTCTTACATAGGTTATCTTTCAAAAATCGAATCCCCCGGGAGGTTCGAGTTGTTGCGACTCAACTGTACTAAAATATAATGTCACTCCATAATTCTTACCTGGGAGCTGTCTTGATCAAACATACACAAATGAAGGTATTCTTTAAGTCTTGCCTTCCGTTTTTCCCACAACATTCCTAATTGTCTGTGATGTTCATGTACTTCAAGATAAATATCCATCACATGAGAGCCGGCTTCTTCCGAATATTCAGGATTTTTAAGAAACTGCTTTTCCATGACCAGGGGAGATTTTTGAAGTTCTGCTAAGAGAGCCTTGCTGTCTGAGCTGACAGTCTCAAAAGCATCTTCGATCTCTTGACGCAAGTTATTAAGATCTGTTAATAAATTTTCTACTGCTCCAACTTCTTTGATCTCTTGGTAGTCATTATTCTGTAGCTTGTCTTGCCAAAGTTTTACATTGTGAAGAAACTATGGAATGGAATATTAGTAAACCTGGTTAGACTCGAGTTTGGACACATGCTGTACCCATAATTTACATAAAATTACAGATACTTTTGCATAATTAACAGCAAACCACAGTTGTGGTTGGAATATGAAGATAATACAATGTGTGATTCCAGAAAATGTCAACACACCCTCCCTGTGGGGATCTACAGAGAAACACTGGAAATTCCGGGGGGGGGGGGGGGCAGGGTATTCAAGACAAAAGAAATAAGGGAAAGTATTAACATAAACTGAAATTAACAGAGAGGAGGGGGGTTCAAACCACTCCTTGGGGGAGTATGGATATTTTCTGGAACAACAAAACCATTATGCTGTACAAGGTAAGCCAAGAGATGACAAATTTGCATAATGAAAGTTCCTTGAATGTTTTTTTGGTCAAGTAAGAAAGAGGGCTCAAATAAGACAATAAGAAATTCAAAATTTAAAATGCACTTGTATATTGTGGGAAGCTGGCATGGCATTGAATTTTAAAACAAGCTTCCAAAACTACAAGTTTAAAATGCTTTTAATGAACAGAACAGTTTTTGAGTTATTGTAACAACAGCTGACATCCATATCAATTTTGTTTACAATGGTTTTAACCTCTTAGTTATCAAGACCACATTTCTCCCCACAAATTTAACATGTAATGCTCCAGGGTGAAGAATTTGATATCCTATGATCGTTTTCTCAAATTGTTGTGGTAGAAAAGCTAGATTGTCTAGCTTGGACTTCCCAGATAATTTGCACATCTTAGTATGAAACATCCAAAAACAGCAAAAAAGATGCTGATTAATTTGGGTTGCTGTCAGTTTTTTGGTAAACATACGATGGTAATGCCCAAAATCACTCTGACTTATATCAGAAGACTGGATCTTTACAATGTTAGCATCAATGCCACAGTTATGTCATAGTCCATGAACTGAAGTTTGAAATATTTAATTTTGCATAGCATACCTCCTCGCTGTGCTTGTGATATGCAACTGAGCGAGCTAACAAACAACTCCGTTGATTAATGTTCATATCAAATGACTTCCACTCGCGGCTGACAGCCTGTGCTAGAGCCTCAATTCGGTCAGATTCATAATGCACTGCCTCGCTAAGTTTATCTGCCACTTCTAGCACACGGCTGATGTTGCTGTACACACTCTGAAATAAAAAATAAGATCTACTGTTAATAATGCTATTGCAAATGACGACTTACATCTATGCAAATGGTAGTATCTAAAACAAAAACTTTAAGTATTAATTTCATATCACAAATTTCCAAGTGAATATCTTTTTTTAAGCCAGACAAGGATCACTTCTGAAAGTCTCCTAGAGGCGCAGATAAGGAAGTTGAACATCTAAGCATAACATTATTTTATGATTAAATATGTTAATGATGTATCTAAGGGCTCGCTGAACTTTTTAGTCTTGAAACCATTGTGCAGTTTCTCTGTGTGTGGTATTTTAATTCCCTCCTGGCTAAAACAAATTTGGCTTTCACTTCCCAAAAATGCTAATAATCTGATTTAGTTTCCACTGTAGTCCAACAATGGGAAAATGGAGAGAATTATAGGCAAGATGATTTCAAAATATACCTGAAACCAGAACCTTGAATAAGAAGAGAGAGACTGCAAACCTTGAAATAAAAAAAGTCTGCACTTCATCCTTAGATGTTTCATTTGTGATAAAGGATGATAGATGTCCAAAACATATACATTTTTAAAAATAAATAACTGTTGATTGTAATTGCCTATATAACTTGTAAATACTGGGCACTCCTCTCTTTGCAATACAAAAATATTGAATTTGACGCATTTAAAGTTAAAAATAGCGTTAAGTACTGTATATATGCCAAACATAAAAGGATGCAAATAACCTGCTTTCTAAAAATGTTATCTATGTATGGATATATCTATCAATTTCCTGACATCTTATCAATTAATGTTTGGCCACATACGACACAAAAATGATCCAAAAATGTCAAAATTTATCATTTATCACAGTTTGTCCTTAAAATAGAATGTGTGCATTTCCCAAATTGCTTTAACACAATAATGACATTATTTTACTGAGGCAGGAATTCATTGCACCATTTAAGCTACACCTGTATGCTAATAATAAAATGACAGCATTTCACAAGTCTTAAAATATTTTCTAATGTGATAAGAAAACACCCTTGGGGGAGATCTTCAGTTTCTAACTTACATTAATCCATCAATGTCAAAAAAACTTAATTAATTAAAGTTTTAAAATATCATTAAATCTGCCAATGCGTATAAACTACCTTTAACAAAACAACACTTGGAATAAAAATCTTGGATAATCCAACTCATTGCTATAAAGGTTAACAATAAATTTTGTATTTGATCTGGTATTAAAAAAATAAATTCTAAAATTAATTAAAATTGAATTCAAGGCATGGGGGAGAGCACTGAAGTTTCTTCCTTAGTCAACCTACTATATCCAAGAAACGCATCTACGGACTTTTAGTTCATGTTGAATTGCAGCCCGGGGAGGGCAAGGTGGAACTTTTTTGTGATTATATGGTGAATCTAAGCCCAGGTTGAAATTTCAGCTCCACTGAACCTTTTTTCATGACTGCCTTTTTGATGTGGGAGGTTCTAATGGTTAACTAGTGCGCTGGAGTCTGGATCGGACGATCTGGGTTCGAGCCCAGGCTTGGGCACTCCATTGTGTTCTTGGGTAAGACACTTCACTCTCACATTGACTCTCTTCACTCAGGTGTATAAATGGGTACTGGCAAATTTACTGCCTGGGAGCATCCCATCCAGGAAAGAAGTACTCTCTGTCACTTCACGCTAAGGCAACTGGGATAAGGTCCAGCCTGATGTGCCACTGGCCTGCATGCAGACAGACTTTTGTTTTGATGGAAGCACCATCACTGTATATTTTCACACTCACTATTCAGCTCAGGTTGAAAATTAAATGCGATTAAATGAGCTTCTTCAACCCTTCAGTTCAGGATGAAATTTGTGAAACTTGGCTGAAAATTCAAATCCGGACTGAAATTCAGCCCGGGCTACATCTCTCGCTATGTAACCACAAACACCTTTTTACAAGGATTTGTTCTGGAAGCTGAGTTGAAATCTCAGCCTGACTAGCTAGCTGGGTTGAAATTTGTCATGTAATCAGGCCCTAATTTCTCCTTGCGATATCAATACATTGTCAAGCAAACAGGTAGCAAGAATAAAGAAAATCATCTATAAGGGAAGATTGTCTTGACGAGACACCAAATTAGCAGGTCTGCATAAGAGCCTGGTGGCACATCAGGCTAGAGCTTATCTTGGTTACCTTAGCTGACAAAACTTCAAGCATTTCTATCCACCCCTCCCTGGACAGGATGCTAGTCCATAGGGTTAACCAAAGCACAAATTCGCCAGTACCTATTTATGCACCTGTGTGACGGGAGGAACTATGAGGGTGGAGAGGGTTGCTCAAGTCCAGTGCATTAACTGTCAGGCTACTGTGCCTTACATACCGTGACCACAAATTTACAGAATTAATATTAAATACAAATGTAACAGTAATGAAGAAAAAATTATTCCAGCTTCAAGACCCAAAGAATTATCTATGTCAACAACACAGAGTTTCACTGTTACCTGTACATGTATATTCCATACAATATTTTACTTTTCTTGACTTTCTTCACTTTCAAGTATATTACAGATATTTCCCACATAAGAACTATCTTTAAAGTCTGTGAATGAAACCCTAGACCATTCAAATGAAAGCTAATGAGTAGTATTTTCGTGTTGTACTGTTTCCTATGCTGTGCAAGGTGGTTCTATCTTTAACGTCTGTGAATGAAACCCCAGAGTGTGACCATTCAAATGAAAGCTAATGAGTAGTATTTTCGTGTACCGGTTAATTTGCTGCACAAGGTAGTCAAATGCCCTTCAAACAGTGTATTATTTTTTTCCAATTCACACTTAATCTATGACACTCAATGCAGTGAAAACTGTTTACTTTGCAGTACAAGGTGGTTATTGGTACAAGTACATGTATCCATACAATCATTTCACTTTAAGTCCAAAGAACTTCATGAACTAACACACATTAAAACAGTAGCTCAAATAGCATGCAACCTCATGATTTATGTGCACAGCAGTTAATAATTAATTCCCTTTCCAAGACCAGTGGTTAATTTTTTTTGTTTCACCCAGGTGACCTTATACAATAGAGAAATTTTGTCTGCTGGTTAAGGATTAATCCTTTGAATAAAAAATAATACCTTTTTAGTAAAAATGTCTCCTTTTTCAAATATGACCAGAAACTCTAGATTTGAATATACATACAGAGATTGCCATGAACATAATTGCAAGGAAATATCCTTGGTGATGAAAATTAAATGTAAAAAAAATCTTCACACATTTTACGCATCTAAAAATTACTAAGAGGCAGTATGACAGTTTTAATTCTGAATGAGATATTTTCCTGCACAATGTACAAATACAGTTTGCAGCAATAAAATAGATTTCACCTGCAATCTACAGGAAAACAATTTGTCTGACATATATGGTAATATACTCACTATATACAGCAAAACTAACAAACAGTTAAAGCACAAACAAGAATATTTTAAATTAAAGTAGTGTTAGTCTTTCCATTGAAGAACATTTGCCAGCTAAACTTATTTTTTGCCAAGAAAAGGAGATTAAGTGAAGGTAAAAAGGGAGTTGCTAGTGAAATCATCTGGACTTGACAGACTTCACCAGACAAGGAAATGAATTCCAATTTTCCTGGTAGATGATAATTTAAGATAACTCTAAATTAAACTCACCAGTTAGGTTTTCCTCTGTCTGAGAACAAAATTATTAGCAATATGAAAAGGTCTATAAAAAATACTTTGTAAGTTAATCAGTCAAATATTATACGACAAACCAGCCATAATTTAGGTTCATTGTCATTGCATGACAGACATCTAAATATTAGTATTCATAAGACCAAGGAAATTCCCAGAACAAATCAAGCTGAGAAACCAGACAATGAATTGTTTTATTTATGATTTGAGAAACAAAAGCAGAGATAATGAAAAACAATATTGCAAATTCTGCATAATGAAAATGTAGTAATGTTCTTGTAGAAATTAAAATAAATCATTATTTTTGGCAAAAAGATGGCCTTAAAGCTGGTGCCAAAATTTATTTTCCCCAAATAAAATCCTCTAATTTAATTTTGACACATAGAGGGCATAAGCAAACATTTCCTTACAATGTCATGTAAAACCATCTGATTATAATAATTCAATTTTATCTATGATTTTAGACAACTCTGTTCTATACACTCTTTATACCATAAAGCATTAAATTTGACCACGATCAAATTTGACTGTTATAATATCATTCTGCTTGAAAAACATTATCTCTGACTTGAACGAGTAATTGCATTTAACTATTATCATAATGACCAGTTGCAGATATAAGCACAAAATATCAGGCACTTCTTAAATGTGAACATCAGGTGCATAATGATCGTCTAAATCCATTGTTTGGTTCTTTTAGATTTCAGTTGTCCTCCAATTTGTGTGGACTCAAGACTTGCTTTCAGGGTCAACACTAAATAGATCAATAACTGACTGGCATTCAAGTCTTCTTTGAAAAATCCCTTTCTTTTCAGGGAAAAAAACTTTAATCAAAATTAAATAACTTGGACAAGAAGAACACTCACATGTACATATAATCAAAATAAAAATTGAATATTCTTATGGTTACGGTAAACTACCTTTTAAAAAAAAATCCATTTGTACTACTTTTTAAAACTGTTACAGGTTTACTGTATTAGACAAAATCTTAAACTTTTTTCTTGAACAAATAATTACAGCCATGTTTTTAAACTAGTTAAAAATCATTATAATGGTAGATATTTGCTTTGAGGAAATAAATACATTTGTATGAACACACTTGAGTACATCCTGTGCACACACCAAAAACTTCAAGCACAAATTAAGTACATTTTATAAATTTAAATGTTAAAACTAATGAACAAGATCTAAGATATTCTAAACATTTTCTTGAAATCTACAGTGCAGAAATTTGTTTGCTTCAGTTCACATCACAGAATAGACCAAATTTTAGTACAGTTAAAAAAATGACCCTCACTTTTTAAAGCACTTAGCAAAAGAAATTGGCACATAATGAAGCATGCTTTGGGCTTTGCCAAAGGTAATCTTTGCATCTTGCAGCTGCCACGTAAAATTAAATACTGCTGATAAAAAATTTGTGAATCTGTGCTTAGTGACCAAGCCTTTGAGTGGAAGTGAGGCTGAAGGTGACCTTGTTTTGAAACAAACCCTCTTGCTTGTGATATGTAAATCCGTGTTCTTATGCTAACTAGTTTCTGGTCTTTATCACGACAAGGTCCATGCAGGGGTTTCAAAACGTTTTGACGTAAACATAAGCAACTGGAAGAGTAGGCGGCTGTTATACACGAACTTTTTTGTTGCAAGCTGATTATTAAGTCAGATTAGAGATAGAATGTTGACCCCCTTTTAAGTAATCATTTTTAGACTCTGTAATTACAGGTAATTTCGGCAATTTCTATGTAAGTTTTGATTTATCACAGTAATCTAGAGGGCCACAAGTTTGTTAGTTCTTTTCAAATAATGTGTTACCCTCTTTAAATAAAGTTTGATTGATTGATTGATTGCTTGGTTGATTGATAGAGTAGCTGGGGGCATAACAGTCAAGAAACCGGTGGAACTCCGGCAGTCGTCAGCCTGTTTTGAAATCCCTGAAGGTCACCGCAAACTTTGCTTTCATACCGAGGCCTGGCTACATTTCACAGAACTGTAAAATAGTCTGTTTCCTATCCTTTACACAATATGTTACATGTATTCCAGAAAATAACCATATGTCACCCACAGGGGATTTTAGATTTGAGGCCCCACCACTCCAGAGACTCCAGTTTAGCTATGCCATGGTTTGCGCATTTTGAAAATTTAGCCTAAATTTTTCAAATTTGTCATTTGTAATCCATCTCAATCTTCTCCATCCTGAACCACCCTTGTTCCCTTTAGGTAAAGCTCTTTGGTGTTTTTCTTCCTTAGGGGACAATTATTGTCAGGTTTCTTACACATTTTAAGAGGGAATTTGGTCCATTGCTTTTGACACCCCCCAACTCTTGATGGGGTTTGGATATTTTCTGGAACCAAACAACAAGTTCTCAACCATGCTTTACATTGAGGACAATCAAACCGTGGACACTTGACCTTTTTTGTACATTTTTATTTTATCATTAGCCAATGTTGGCCATTCATATAAACAGAATTACCATTCTGAGGTACTGAAAACACCAATCTGTTGGACTATATCAAGAGCTCTCATTGGACAATCACAAAAAACAATGTAAAAAATAACTGTTCATGGTTCAATTGTCTGCACTATAAAGCCAAAGAAAGACAGTGTTTAAGCCAACTAAGGGTCATGGGTTAGCAGTGAATTTGTTAAAATGCTGGTAATTTCTGACAGATGAATGATGAACAATGCATAATCAATTCTCACTTTCTCCTTACAGTATCAAACATTATCAAGAAGACAGGTGATGAGAATAAAGAAAATCATCAACAAGGGTTACTGTCTTGATGAAACACCAAATTCTCTGAATTAACATTAAATGAAATATATAGAGGATATTATGCGGTGGCGAGAAGATATGAGTTTCGGTGTCTGACATTTGCAGGCTGCAGACCGCAGACTGCAGATCGCAGACCGCAGACTACAGACCGCAGATGGCAGACCGCAGACTGCAGACGACAGACTGCAGACCACAGACTGCAGTCTGTACAAGGCTTTCGTAAGGAAACCGCTCACTGGAAAAAAAACATTATAGTCTGCAGTCTGTAGTCTGTGGTCTGCAGTCTGCGGTCTGCAGTCTGCAGTTTGCAGTCTACAAATGTCAGACACCATATGAATTTTATGTTCAAGTGGCAAGAAATATATCTCTCAAGTGAGCACAGCGAACAAGTGAGAAATTGTTCTTGCCACGAGAACTTAAAATTCATATCTTTGAGCTAACGTGTAATTTTCTTTTTATTATATAGACAAAAACACAAAATGAATCGTGCAAGGCGGGAAATGACGTCACCAATATCCTCACTAGTGAAGATATGGAAAATACGCCACTACGGTCCCAGATGTAGTTTTGTATGCATTTTACGAGTGGTGTAATTCCCAGTGAAACACTCACGTCTGTATAATAAATGGTAATAAGTGAAGCAAAGCAAATTTTTGACAGCTTAGATGTTATTAAATGGTATTAAAATTATGTACAGTACATAACATCCACTTTTAATTAATGACACTCAAGGATTAGAGCAGTTTTCAATTGAGAATCAAAAGTTAGTGTCTTGCTTTGGTTTTGCATTACTATGCTCATGACCAATCAGAAGTAAAAAAACCAGTTGTGACTCATGCGTGCATGTCTTCCTGTACTTTGTGTCGACTACGTGTAATTACTTCAAGTTTTGATTGGATCACTGAATTGTCCACATCCATTTTGTGATTGACCAAAGTTATTACTTTGGTTTTGGTTATATGACAATCAACTGGAACTCACTCTAAAATATTATTGGATTAAATTTGAATGGGAATTTCTATTTTAATTATTTCTTTAGCTTCAAAAATAACACAGAGACATGGGAATTTGCATGCAGTGTCGTAAACATGTTGACATAAAAACCAAAGACATCTAAAATAAAATATTGAAAATAATATTCCTTACACATGTCTGCCCATGCATTAGGGCAATACACGAGTTAATTTAAGACAAAAGCTATTATAAAGTATAATTGCGGAACAAGAGAAATTCTACAATATAATACAGCCAATATATTAATAAATTGTGTTAAAAATACAATTCAGGTACATAAAATTCCAGAAAACCTACACGAGTGAATTAAAATATTTTAGACTCTATACCTGTCCCTGAATTTTTCAGGCGTTTTTATTCCAATTGCTTAAATTGGAATTTCACTGTGATGATCATATTTCTCACGTTCATATTCCAGTCTGTTCAACAACATCTTAATTCACTTCCACCCCTGCCAACACTGTCTGTGCTGTTTCCCGATAATTAGTTCCTGTATTTATTGAGGACCGCTCTGAAAATGCAATCCATTATTTTTTAGTTTTATATTCAAACTAAATAGGTGCAGTTTGCTTTTGAGCCCCTTGGAATACTGTTTGTTGTAACAAAGGACAAAACTCAACTAAAAAGTTACATGTTAGACAGTGGTTTTCAAAATGGTTTGGGAACATAGCGTTCTTAGCATGTGCCGTCACATGAAAGCTTATATTAAGTAAATGCACCAAAGGCTCAAGAAGTAATGTTTCTAAACAAAACCAGTCATATCATCATTGTATAAATGTATCTACACAAACTAACCAGAGGTGCTTTGCCCATGCTGAGAAAGTAATATGGAAAGAAATCATAAAAATATAAACATACACAAATACAGCAATTGATGCTGCCAAGATTATAGCTGTATCGAGGCTTATAAAAGAAAAGGCAAGGCTTGAAATGCCAGTGGTGACAAAAATTTAGTAGTGTTGTATATTGGAATATGTGTTCTGCCTAAAGGTTGCAGATCAATACCAAAGATAACTATTAAAACTAAATTCTGAGATCAACTATTAGTCCCACTAAAAAAAACTAAAGCACATGCAAACTGCTGGCCTTCAGAGAACCACAAAACATACAACGATACAAAGCAAACATTTTACAAAACACATGGAGAAAGGTATGACTGTAACAGAAAGATTTGACCTTTCATCTTCTTTTCAATGCCAGATATATTAAACATCAATGCCTACAGTTATCAAGAAAAGAATACCCCCAAGATAGGTAAAGCAAAGATAAAAACATACCTGACAACATGAATCACTACATAATAGCATAATAATTTGATGGAGAATATTCTAAAACAGTCATGCTTAATTTCAAGGGAAGAACAGACAGTCTTCCTGTCTCGTTTTTTTCTACAAGATAATATTCATTTCAAGGCTGAAGAATTTGATCAGTGGGCTAAATGACAGCGATCCATTATAATCAATTAAGTCTTTCACTTCAGGGCAGCCAATTAACCAAAAAACCAAACTTTGGTGGCATGTTTACACTGTATCACCAATTAACTTCACGTTCATTTGTATTGCAGAAAGTGTAATGTAAAGATCGTAATTTCACAGCCGTATCATCTTTCCAGTGAAGATCTTTATGTAGATACATGTTTACAGTAAAACAATATATGTGTTTTTGCCTCCATCCCCTGTATAACCTTAAGCAAACAACCTCTGCAGTAATTTAATACATCAAGACAGGTGTTAGTTTATGATTTACCATTGAAATTTTTGCATACATTAGCATGGATTTATTCATAATATGTCTAAGGCAAGTCACATACAAATTGGACATGGCAAATGTCGTCCAAGATGAACTGTATAATCATAATTATACCGATCTTAAAGGCAGGAATAAAATACTACAATTGTAGGTACAAATGTGGCTAAAAATATCGATAACAAGCCATGCTCAATTACCATTATTGCCTGCTGTTTAAGAATATATTAACTGTGCAGATATAATTTTGGGAAAATATCTACTAGTAGATGGGTGATATAGAAGGCTTGACCTGAGCTATGACTCATAAACACAAATGATAAAATACATTTTTTTAAAATATACAGCACTAAACATCACAAAAACCCAGTTTAAATAGATCTTTAGAACATAGCATTCATCATTCTGCCTAAAAAATAAAGAAACTGGTGCTTAAAAAAAAGAGAAACACCTACTTCCAAAATTTTCAGTTTTAAAGCTCAAAATGGCTTATAAAATAATATTTAATAGCAAAACAATTTATATTATTTCCAGAAAAAAGCTGAGCTACAAGAACTCTCTTCATCACGTTTTAATTTAAATTAAGGCAAATACAAGAAGCAATTCACCTTTAGTTGGAAATATAAAATTTCTCTTTGACAATTCTAAAAATTGTTTTTATATATTATGTAAATATGCCTACCATTCCATGCGATAATACTTTCCCCAATTCCTTCAGGCTGAGGGAAATTCAGGGTCATTCCGTAAATGCATAGTGTCACCAAAAACATTACTAAGACCTACTACTTGTCTAGAGGGCATGGAAAAATTCTGTTAGCATTGTTCTTATTCACGATCTGATAAAGATGGCCAAGTTGCCAATAGTAATAAACATTATGACACAAACTGACGTTCCAGAATGGCCATAGTCATGTATTGTTATTCATATGTGTTGCTGAATTAATTTTAATTATTAACATCCTAGAAAGTGTCAGGGATTCTTTAGAGAATCTAGCCACAAGGGTTTATATTTGAAATTCAAATTAAAGATTCTGGGTTTTCAGTGAAATGAAACGCGATACAGGTGTTCCTTAAAATAATAGGATAAGTTTTCTGCACATTAACGTGATATCATGCAAACTCAATATAAAGTAAATAGTCATACAGAGCCAAATGCACTTTCATTATTTTTCTCTTCAAATAGAAGTAGTTTTTTTAGCAGGCAAATGTTATAATATGACATGAGCAAATTGCAAAAGTAATAAAATACATCTGAACTCAGGAAGTCAAAGCACTCTACTGTCAAAAACGAAATTATGACAAATTCATAGTGACATCTACCCAAACCTGAAACATAGCATTGCATATTTGCTTAAATTCTGTTTTTGAAGGCAATGAAAAAATATTGCTCTTCATATAAATCAGAAACTCAATATATCACCTTAAGTGTATTATTTTTAAAAAAAGTTAGAAACAGGACTAGATGACATTATTATGTTCTTCACTCTCCAAATAAAGTTGTAAAGCCTGTCTGCTTTTGTTGTATCTTGTACATGACTGTTTGACTTGTTTGGTAAAAAAGCAACGTTACAGAAATCTTTTAGCAGTGAATACAAAAGAACTACGATAACATGAGAGAATATAGCAGCAAATTAAAAGTTTAAGCTCTGGTTGATTTATTTAAATTTCATAACTTTTCATTACTTTCTTGTTTTTAAAATTGCTACTCCTTTGGCAGCTTTTAAATTATTTTTTGTCCATATAGCATTGCTTGACATTATATTTATTTAAAAAAACTAACAAAGAAATAGCACTACTGATAGCTATTTCGACATTCACGTTAACTGCCAGGATGTGACTTGAATTTAAATAAGACTTGCCCTTTTCTAGCTATTTATTTACATGTAAATGTAGCATTGCCTCAAATAAATTAAATTTATAAATTCAACCTCACACCTCTGTGAATTACTTCAAAACATTTATTGTACAAGGAAGAGAGTAACACTGATGAAAATTTACATGTACAATAAAAAGTACAAGTTTAATTTTGTTGCAGCACTAATAAAACGTTTTAAAATAATTAGGGGTGAAAAAAATACATAAAAAATTGACCACTTTGACCGGTTATTTTTAAAGGAGCTACGTCATCTTTGTGCACTTTGAAAAATTTAGCATAATTTTTTTCAAAATCATCATTTCCAATCCGTTTCAATCTTCTCCATCCTCAGCCATCCTTGTTCCTTTTTGGTTTAGTATCACTCCTTTGGTGTTTTTCTTCCTTAGCAAACTATTATTTTAGGTTGTCAAAGAAATAACTCAAAATATCGTACTCTGCACAAAAACAATTGAGGTTATTTAACCCTTTCGACCACACTGGAATATTTATGTTGTTTATGCATTATATGAATTTGTACTGCAGGGTAAAAAGAAAACAAACTTCAGAGCTTCGGTAAGTTCAGAATAAATTATTATTAAAATTTCACTGGTGCAGAGAAGAATTCCCTTAGAATGAAGTTAAGTTAAATAAAAATCAATTAGCCGCATTTACTGGACACCAAAACTAAATGACGTAAGTAAAAGCGATCTTTGCTGTTGGGGCAAGTTAAATAGTTGCAAAATTAAGACGCCTAGGGAAAATAAATTATCTATCACCCTTGCTAAATTGGCGTAAATGTTTTTTTGAACTCTTGCATGATCAGTATAATGAGACGCCAGACATGATTTCCATTTTCTTGAGATGGCCTTGCTGTGGGATTTACTGTCTGTGGGAGGAGTGCTGGACACAGAATTAAGCACTCAAGGTGTGAGCTCCAGCCAGTCTTGATTGATGTGCTGTATTCTTGAGCAAAACACTTTATTCTCAATTACTGCCTCTCCCCACACCCAATTAATTAAATTAATTAATTAAACACTTCACCCCCAATTACTGCCTCCCCCATCCCCAAATGGGCAATGGTGAATTAATGGTGCTAACAGACAGAAAGGAAAGTAACAAAACTTCTAGATGCTAAATGCCACAGAATTCAGAGTGAAGCAAAGAGAGCCATATATGAGCCACTTGAGCTCTACTTTTTACTTAACATATGATTGGCCTATTGCTCCTGGTATACATCAGTGACACTATTTTCATCAAAGCGCCATGGTTGTGGATTTGAATCATGTTTGATGTAGTCTGCACTAGCACTGTCAGAACCATCTGAAGGATGAAATGACTGGTGGTACTGCTGCTACCCCCCCCCCCCCCACACACACACACACACACCCCTTATATACAGGGGAAAGTTGCTAGGTTACCCCTTAATTAGCATTTCATCACATTGTCGTAACAATGTGCCAAAAAATGTTTACATTGTGCACTTCTGATGGGGGCGAATGTTGCCTCCAAATCATCACTTATACATGTCCAGGATGGAATGCAGGTATTGTTCAATTGCTGCTTCATATTTGACTGGGTTATTTTCCGTTTTCATATTACTTTTCATCTGATTTTCAAATCTCGGGAGTGTTTGTGATGAATCCATAAGACTTGTTTTTTGTGCATCTCAGCGCATCTCCAATTTTACCTTTCACCACCCCTACATGTACTTCTTAGCGGAGAGAGTTAATATGAGAGTAAAGTGTCTTGCGAGAACACAATACAATTATAGTTATTAACCTGAATAGAACATAAAACATATTTCACTCGATCCAGAAGGCACAAGGCGCAAGCCATTAAACCATCCTGTACTTAGAGCTTCTAGGATTTTTACCAACCTTTCCGATAGCATGTGAATAGGCTACCCAGCGAGGGATAGCATGCGAATAGGCTCCCCAGCGAGGGATTTTGAGAAAAGAAATTAGCAAGGCAAGTCAAAATTGTTTGCAAGCGAAGCAACAAGCAGAACATGGCTTGCGGGCCATGCTTGGCTCACTTCACTTGCCAAATGTTTTTCCTCACAAAGCCCGCACTGAGAGCCTGGTCGCAGGCTAGCTTCTGGGGGCTTTTAATCAGTTTTCTGTGGCAAATGCATTCACTAACATGTTTCCCCAAATATCCCACAGGTCCAACATCCATAGCTTGTACAAGTAAGTTTAAGTAATTATGAAAACTTTCAAACTTAAACCATTCTTAACAATATTATAATGTAAGATGAAAAAAGCCAGCAACAAGTCATCATTTCCAATACAATTGTTTTCATGTACAAATACCTACAAGCATGATCATGAAATAATATCAGTTCTTTGTTACTTGACAAACTACAACATTTGATCAGCCTTATCACAATTTGTATCTTTTGTTTTCAAAAGAACATTAAAACATTTTACTTAAAAATGCTGATAACTGATGAACTATATTGGTAACACCACCAGGCTATTTTTGATACTCGAGCAACAGGTACCAGCAACTGAAAAAAAAAACTTGAAACTCTATCTGTACAATATTAAATTTTAAATACGAATAAAATGGATACATGAAAGCAAACAAAAATAAAAAAAACATTTACTTCACGTTTACCTAAAAGGGAAACTATAACTTAAATGTCAAGTTTAACAATATTGGATTTTCTTCCAGCAATATTGCATCTACAGAATGATATTTGTTGCTTTTATACACGTATATGTGTAAATCTACATCATTTTACAGACTAGGCCTATGCAATAATACTAATTTTAATGGTTCAAAAGAGTCTTGCAAAATTGTATTTGAAAATAATTAAGTGTAGTTTTGATATTATCTCAAGGGTGTGTCATGCTACATCATGCAAACTCAAAACACGCGAATTTGTTAGTCTAATGCGATTCTTTGAACCAATCAAACAGAGTTCACTTTAAAATGCTTTGTCTATGTTAGTAAAACAGCAAAGAAACAGGATGAATTTTGAATCAGAAAACACAACAAAATTGCACAAAAGTGCAAAAACAATATCACTCCATTATTCACAAAAATAAGGAAACAACTACCTATATTGAGTGATGGATACAAATGCCATACCAGAAATTCAGTTCAAATGAATAACGAATTGTATCCAAAAAATACAGCTTGAAATTATATAATACACACAGACAAAAACAACATTGCAAAATTGTGTCTTTAACTAAAACATAATATGATAACATAACAGATAATCATGGATTCCTTTTATTATTTATATGTAATTATATAGGATTTGAACAATTCAAGAACCCTGAAGTAAATACAACTTCAGTTGAGAAACAAAAAATGGTATTTTAAGATCTTTTTACTTGAATTTAACAGATGGTTGTTTGTTAAATAAATAGATCTGCATCCAGACACGCTCTTAAAATTCAAGTGCTGAATATCTTTTTGGCATATTTTGAACATAAAGTTCAACAACCTTTCATTGAAAATAATATTTCAAGTTGATCAGTTGAAATTTAATTCACTAACCATGCAACTGCTTTGGAAATTTTGATGCTCGTCTTCAAGTTCTTCTGCTGATGTGCTATCATCTCCAATTTCGGTGTAATTCAGCAAAAACTCCTGACGATTTTCCCTTATCCATAGCAGCATCTGCAACAAAAATTGGTAGAGAAAACCAAACTCAGTGCGAGATATTGGATTTAACCTCAAACATGATTTGTCCACAACGACAGTCCCAATATAAAAGTTGATGAACCCTAACCAATCTCATATCCACTTCTCAAGGTAATATAATTATTTTAGTTCAGATCACACTCACATCCATGATAACTGAGCCATTTTGTTATAGTAAGAGCTGCACTCAGTCTGATAAACAAATTATAGCATGACTAGGAAATACAAAAAAATATTTTTTGCTAAAATTATCAATTCATAACATCAGCTGGCTTTTTCAGACACAATTTTAAAATCTTCCCAACAATGTCTACATGTTAAACTGCTTTTTTGCAACGGATGTCAGACTGGATAATATTGATCGCATTCAAATAGAAACCTCCCCAGTCCGAAAATATTATGAACTCGGGTGTTGACAAATTTTTGCACCAATAAGAATCCAAATATTGAAATAAAATTTACATTTCCATATCGGTGACAAAGCAGGGAAAATTAGCCTTGACAGGGCTTTTTTTCAATAGACATAATTCCATACCACACCTGAACTGTTCCCATAAAGAAAATTAAATTTGATGTCAGTACTACATGAATCATATTATTGCACAGCTCTTTCAATTTCTAGTCTAAACAAACACAAAAAATAATAAAAAAATCCAACATTTTTTTGGAAAACATAAAGGTTTGTAAAAGGACCTTGGAAAGCATCATAAATCTACTTCTGATCAATACAAACAGGACATGTTTCCTGCGTTTCCATGGAACTTCTGCATAATATTTTTAATTCATTTCAGCACTTGTCAACAAAATTAAATTGACTACACAGCCTTGAACTTCAATAACCATGATTTGTAAAGGAAGAAAAATGCTTGGTTTAAAGCCAGCATTTTTTGGAAAAATATTTGCTGGACATATAACAATAACATAACCTCAAAGTATGGCTCATGCAGAGCAGGAAATTAAACTGCAGCAGAATCGATGCCCAAAATATTACCACTTTAAATTTCAAGACTCGTTCCACACAGCACTCCAGCGACACAAAACAGCTGTTATGTTTGCACCTTTAACTTGATCTTACATGTCGAAAGATCTTGTTTCAGAGATTCAGCTTGGCTTACTGTTAACCATCATGTTCTCCCTTATGTTTAACCTTCATGTAAGAATCATTAAATATAAGTTAACACAAACACAATGTGTTTGACTGCTTACTAACCTAATGGTGAATGTTACCCACTTCTATTGCAATGAAGCAACAATCCTAGGCTTCCTAACCCTCTTCAGTGTAAAATCACCGCAAATAATCTTTTTCGTTCCGGTAAGCAGACTGCTTGTCTGATCACAGACTCAGGCCAATAAATTTTTAATGAACTCTGTCTGTTTTCAAAAAATTGCAAATTTTTTGCCTTTGTGTACAAGCTCTGTCTATTGATTGATTTTAATAAACGGCCCAGTCAAAGAAAAAACAGCCCATTCTGACAGCTCTAATAATAATGTCCTGGGGTTTGAGGAGAAAAAGGAAATTATATGTTGCACTGATGCCATTCAGGTTGCAGGTAATAATGTAAGGCCATACAAAACACAAATTAAAATCATTGTGATGCTCAAACCAAAACAGATTTCCTTCCTTTCAAAGAAGCAATCTTCTTATCTTTCAGAAGCAATCAAGCTAGACCCACAGAAATCACAAATAAACGAAATTGACAAACCAGTAATGTAAACCACAATCTATCTTTTCTCATTTTGATTTAAAAAACCCAAACATGGCATTTTACTTAAGACAATCAACATAAAAATTGTGACCAGAAGCAATGTTTCAAACTGTATTGTCTAGCTGTAACTGTTCCAGAAATATTTAAAACTAGAATGTTGATATGCCACAGTTCTTTACAAAAGCTTCCAACTGTCCTCAGGGTCGGATAAGCCATTTCAAAGGATAAACCCTAAAAAAAAAACCCGCTAATGAATTTGTCAAAACAAAGGTGTCCAGCATCTGTTTCAAAAGGTTTACTAGTTTTGACAACTTAGTCTCCCCTGCTAAGAAATATAGTCAAGCTAAAAGTAAAATAAACCACAGGATTCAATTTAATTAACCAAGTGAACTTTTTGGAATTGCCGAAAAACCTTTAAATGCCAATTTTGCACATTTTCTGATGAGGGCCATTAATTTGAAGGATTTGATTTTTGTCCTCTCGTAATCAGTAAAATTCAGATTTGCAACACCAACTTAGGTCATTTGTAGGGAGTGTTTTATCTAGCACTCAAATAATTTGCTACAACCAAGCAAAGCTCTGTAACCTAATTTATGATAAAAAAATTAATTCACAGGGCAATGCACGCTTTAATACTAAAAGGATTTCATTTACCAGTAAGATTAACTCCGCAACAGGAAGCAAAGGATATTTGCATATAATTTAAGATACAATAATAAATATTTAAGCACACAGGTTCCAATTTTTATGAAAAGAGGAGGATATTAGGTAGAGATCATTTCAGTTTTATTTTTCCCCTTTGTTAAAAAAAATAAATGAGAGAGTCTTCAGTAGTCCTAAAATAACTGAGCTATTTATCATAACAAATGTTAAGTTATGATGTGAGGTGCCAGTATTTTGTGATGTAGCTAAATCCTGACTGTGAGAAATAACAAACTTATCAGACTGGCATTTGGCTGGCAAATATCGGCTAAGGCCTTGAGCAGACAATTTTCACTCTACACTGTAACAATCGTTTGATATCAAATACACGCACAAACAAAAAAGAAAAACAGGAAGACTTCGGCTAACTGCTGGAGCAGGTAATTTCAAAACAATCCACGGGCATAGTTAACATAAATTAATTAAAAGCAACTTAAGATAGTACTGCAAGGTAGAGCAAACAATTTTTCATTCTTTACAAGCCATAGACTAGTACATACATGTATGTACACACTGTTTCATGTGCCCCTAACAGCTTTCATTTGAAGTGCTTTGTGCTCACTTGTCAGTAGCAAAAGTGCAAAGCATCAACAAGTACAAGAACGCTATGCAACCAACATATGAAGGATATTGCAAAGTTTTTTTGGACCAGCATGTAGGCACCTTCATAGTATATTTCCAGGTAATAACTTAAAAGTCTCTGTTAGTACATGTACATGTGTTGTAGTTTATATCTGTTTTTGGAATATCAATTTTTTGAAACCAGTATTATTTTTCTTTCCCCTTGTTTCAGATAATAATAATGAACAGATTATTTTAGATTACAAAATAGAAATCATATACCAGCTTGAAAAATTTTAAACAAACAATAAATTTAAACCACAACATTGTCTTTTAAAACACCAATTTCATTAGAAATTTCAGAGCTATGTTTTTCTTCTGACTACTATTAATTTGTCCACAAGACTTCTAAATAATAAACTCTAGTATGTTTTAGCAAAGACGTTCAAGCACCAATAAAACGGACTTTATTTCAAGAAGTTAAATACCTTGCATTTTTGTGTACAAATTTAATACAATTCAAAGACTTAGTAACATAATAGGTTACCTTTTTGCAACAAAAATGGAGGAAAAAATTCTTCATTGGGAAGAGAAAAATATCCTGCCAACCAGGTCTCTAGAAAAAAATTTCTTGCTGACCAGAAATCAACCCCCCCCCCCCCCCTCCCCTCAAAAGTTCAATGGTCAGCCCCTAAAGAAATCCCTGTACATGTAAATTTAAATGATTAGCGGTAAGGATTTTTTCAAGAGAGTTGGTATAAGTTCATTATGTTTTAATTAAAATAATATCTTATTTTGGCTCACTACATAGCCCTAAAATTTCAGATTGCAGATTTCCTTCACACAAAGCCAGTTGTTTGAGTAAATGCTGATTTGTGTTAAATTCACTAAAGGCAACCTAATGAAACTTTCCACTGGATAACACTGGCATTTCATCCAAAAACTTTTACAGTCCAAAAGAACTATTTTGTACAGCATAATTAAGAAACATTAACATGTGAAAGTACTACTCAACAAATAGCTTTCACTTGAATTATCACACACTAGTGTTTCATCCACAGACTTAAAAGGTAGAACCACCTTGTGTGGATGACCATTCAAATGAAAGCTATTGAGCAGTACTTTCATGTGGTACTGTTTAATAAGCTGTGCATGGTGGTTCTAACTTTTATGTCTGTGGATGAAACCCTAGTGTGTGACCATTCAAATGAAAGCTATTGAGCAGTACTTTCATGTGGTACTGTTTGTTATGCTGTACAAGGTGGTTCTAACTTTTAAGTCTGCGGATGAAATCCTAGTGTGTGACCATTCAAATGAAAGCTATTGACCAGTACTTTCATGTGGTACTGTTTATTATGCTGTACAAGGTGGTTCTAACTTTTAAGTCTGTGGATGAAACCCTAGTGTGTGACCATTCAAATGAAAGCTATTGAGCAGTACTTTCATGTGGTACTGCACAGTATTGCAGAGTGCATTAACTATTGCCAGTAATATACAGCACACAGCAAGCTTATCTTAATTTGATGCAGTACTTATTAAATCACCAGTAGCGATAGTTACAATATGATTTGAAATCTCTAACTCCCACAGTGTGCATTTTTATGTCAAATATCAACTACATGTACAACTCCATGTCAACATATAAATAAGTAATCGTCAAACGCAATGACATTTCAAAAAGCAAAAATCTCAACCCAGCATTATCTGCTAAAACAGTGTTCCAAAATAAATCATGCAGTGTGAAACTGTTTTGACACAGTTTGTTTTTGTACACCAATGAAACATAAGGCATTTAGATCAAGTGGACAGCAAAAATATACATTTTTTTAAATTACGTAATAAAAAACAGACTTGTAAATTGAAGGCAGAATGTACTCCTGTTGACTTTTTACATGGTACTCAGCTTTGAAGAGGTGGTGAAATCAAAATAAACGAAGTAGCCAAGAAAATTTAGTAATCTTTACGTTGGCCCCTTCGAGAATAAAAAGCCCTAAAAAATTAAACACTGCACATAAATTTGTACGGCATTTTTGGCTTCCCGATTTCTTTTATAATTACTTACTGCATTCACAAGCCCTCTTCTACACAAACCAATTTTAAGAATAAAACTAGAAACAAATTCACTTTACCTTTTCCGCATCTTGTTGAAACACGCGGTATTGAAAACACTGATCCAGTTTTAATTTCCGCAGATTCCATAATTCTCGTAACTTCTGCCGTTTTGTATGCAACCCTTCTACCAACTCGTTGACCTGAAGCTCTGCTTTCTTTACATCCTCAGCTGTCAAACTATCCGCCTCTTCGCCATAACTTGGGTTTTTTATTGTGCTGCGGATTTTCTCGCCCTCCTCTTGCAAAACTTCCACAGGGGCTTTGATTATCCATTTCTTCACATGCTGATTATGTTTAATTTGATCTTTGAGCCCTTCAAGAGTGTCTGCAAAATCTTCCCGGTCTAATCCATTTTGTATTTCCTCTAACTTCGCTAATAACGATGATGCTTCATAAAGAAATTTTTCCAATGCCTGTAAAAGAAACAGCGACATTTTACACATGTTGTCGAAGCTTCTAAATAAACTAGTGCCAAGTTCTTGTAACATCACTTTACTCTTTTAGAATTTGAAGTCAACTGCGCTTGGAATGGTTTTGGCAATATTTGTTTTGTCACTGTATATTGTCATGTTTTAATCATAATTTGATGGTCTGTGTAATTACTTATCGCAAAGATAAAATCTTATGCTACTTTCCTAGTGGCTCCATAAAGACGTTAAACATCTGTAGATAAAAATATCTTGTTAAAAGTCAAAACACCATAATGATTGTAATTAAATTGAAATTCATATTATCTGAAATCATATAACTACAAATTACTTTTAAATTTATAAAATCATTGTCCAGAATATGCATCAGCTAAATTAATGCTCACACAGAAACCAATTTAGTGTTAATCTTGGTGTATAATGAAAATTGAGAGATTCTTATTAAATTTTACAAGAGGTACACTGTAAATTTGTGCATGACGTTTTACTTGATCCAATATGTATAACACATTGTGTATAAGTTGTTGCCATCAATGGTACAATAAAGATGATATTTATTATCTTGTTATGATTACTTTAATTATCTTTCCTCAGCTGTGCCAACAGGTGGTATTAATATCAGGTCTGACATCAAACTTATCTACCTTTCATTTATTATGTTTAATAACAACAATTTTTCCTATTTTTTTACAAGGTAAAAAATATACATAGTAGATATACACTGAGACAAGTAGAAATTAAATTAATGTCTATTCTTATATGGTACCAGTATATTAAATACACTAACAATTATTCCAACTCAGCCAATAATATAAATGTTTTTCAATAGTCCTGTTTGTATATTCATCACAGTGATAGCTTCAATCAGTTCTGAGACTACATACAGTCAAAGTATTGTACCATTACTGCAATATTTAAAAATTAACTATTTATGTTACTGAAGACACTTGACACCTTTTCAGTTATAGGCAGTTGGACAATTGAAGTAGTGGAAATTCTCTTAATTAAAGAATTTTAGTACAGTATTTATATGTAGTCATGTACCATCAGTTGCATCTAAGCATGAAAACATGAGGAGAAAAGATGTGCTTATTGGGTATCAACCATTGCTTGCTTGTTTGTCAAATTTCAAAGTTGAAGCAACATCAGGTAATGTTTCGCATAAGCGATCACGGAAGTGTATTAGAGATGATTTAATTCTTACGCTTTTATAAAAATTTTATGAGACTTCAACTTCAAGCCTTCTGCGCTTGTCAAGAGGATAAAATTGAATGATTTTCAGACAATTAATATCGTACAAAGCTGAGTAAACCAGACAAAAGGCGTGCCAGTGTTGGCAGCTCGTTGATCATAAAATTATCATTGTTTTTGTAACATGGCGTTTTATTCCAATGGTTTAGCAAAGCAAAGCCATTTTTGACAACTTAACTGCATAAGGGTTTAATGTGCATCAGTTAAAAAAACTGTTAGTCATGAGTTGTGGCAGCAGAAAAAAAATTATTTATCAGCAGTACACTTCCGTGATCACTCTTGCAGAACATCGCCTGAAACTGCTTAATTCTTGGTCTGGCCAGCCTGACAAGTCAAAGTATTCAATCCCCAGAGCCCACGTATTCCTACACAAAAATACCTAAATTCCAATGTTTCATTTCTGACTGAAATCTCTGAAAATTTTGGGTACTAAATTGAAACGACCCTGGGATTACTTTTGATTGCCACCATAATTTAAAGCTAGTGGGACTTCCAACGTGATGTTCCACGAGTTGGCTTTACCGAAGGAGAAACTATATGCGTCAGACTAGCCACAAAATTATGGTCAGTTTTAGAAGAAAATATCTGTTGTTTTATGTTTTCACTAGTCAGAGTGGCTAGCAGAAAAAAAAAACAAAACCTGTTAAGCACAAACTAAGATGATTGAATTTTTAATGAAATGATACTGAATTGGCCAAGTCACACATTCACAGCCTAATTATAAAAAAAAACTGTTAACAGATGTGCCCTCCCCTGTACGCCTGGTGGTTCCTGGAGGCATCCTTGCCCTATAGTCTTCATCGAAACCAGGGTTGTCAATAAGTGCCGGTGACCGGCAACATTGCCGGCTTCTTAAACGTTTTCACCAGCTACAATTTGGCGGAGGTAAGTGGGAAAAAAGAGGTCATTACAAAAATGCTTAAAAAGAGGGCCCCCAGTGCTGTGTACTTTCAAAATATCTCCGCAACCCTGCTAAACTGTTATTTTTTCTTTCTTTTATGTGGAAAATAATTTTAAATAAACAAACAAATAAATATTTAGCCCTTCACAAGTCTCTTGACTTACCATACGCATATTGATCCACTTAAAATGGTCATACTTATAAGAACCGCCAAGATCTGAAGTCAGTTGGTCCAGGTCAATAAACTTAGAGAGACCATCCAGGGATGTCAATGCCGTCTGCAACAAGATGATAATTGCATTAAGTTTTCATTGTAGTATCATCGTCATCATCATCATCATCAAAATTTGCATCTGCATACATCACACATGTTCATATAAAAAATTGTGCAATGTATTAAACATAAATTATGTGAAGTGCACCTGACTTCTTGAGAACTTATTTATAACTATATGTGATATAAATCGTGCATGTACATGTACATTGTAGAAATAAGTGATATATAGGACCTCAGCGTGGCTTTGCAATCTTGTACAATGATGCTGCTGCAGGCTGAAGGATTATTGCAGAAATTAACAGCAAGATTTCCATGGGATAAACTAAATTTCTGATGAAAACAACCTTTTAGCCATTCCAAGGACATTTAATTTCTGACATACCAAGAAGCCAAAGATCTTGCATTAATTTCTTTCTTATTGCACGATGGGATGCACAAGGCCTTGATTAATTTCTACAACACAGGGGCGGATCAAGGATTTTTCTTAGGAGGGGTGCACCACTAAGGGATGGCGTAATTTTCCAGGATTTTGCACAGGAGAGGGTGCACCACTAAGGAATGACGTAATTCATGGGTGACGTAAGCAGAATACTAGTTATATTAGAAAGTCGCAGGTCATCTCAGAGGGGGGCCTAAAAATATAACTTTGCTTAAAACTAAGCGCCATCTAAAAGTCAAACCCCGGGGAAACTCCATTAAATCATTAAAGAGGCAGAGATACTCCATGTCCCACTTAGGTTGTAAAATTAATCATCTGGATTTTGGTCTCACTTCTAAAGGGTGTTCAGCACCGAAAGGTAATATTTGAGCTGTCAAGGTCTTAACACTGTCATACTGCATTGTTGGGTAGAATGATCAGGCACGGGAAATGTTATTTCTTAGGAATTAGTAAAAAAGCTTGAGCCATGGTCTCCTTTAGGGGTCTAATTAAAAAAAAAATTCCAACAAGTGTTGGACAAGGTCTTTGCCACTTGAGCTGTAATTTCATATTACTAGCCTAAATCTCCGAGGAGCTAGCCCCAAAAAATATTACCATTTTAATCAATTCTAGACGCTTAAATATTACATTTTACTTTATCTTAAGAAAAGAATTGCATTGTTTCATTTGCTCCTATGAACTGTCAGCTAAACAAAGATGTCTGAAGTTTTTTGACTAGAAAAAAATTACAACAACACTGCTTTGCACATGCATGTCCACTTCATGCTTGCCTGTCTGGCAACCTGCAATAAGAAGACACTAGCCCAGATGATCATTTCAGTAGTCCTAGCATGGGATATCGAACAGCCTTTTTTGCATCCTGATTGGTGACCCTTTAACATGAAATCCCCCCCCCCCCCTCAGCAAATTCTTTAAAAATTATATTAAGTAAAAAAGTACTGCTAGTAGAGGATCCAAATATTACTGTCTGCATAAAACACACAGGATTTATACATGTATAAACAGAAGATATCAACAAAACCACTGTTTTGTTAATTTACAGACAAGGATAACCCTGCTTTTTCAACACCTGCAACCTGCACACTTTAACAGACAGTGCTTTTTGGACCAAAAAATCCTCTAAAAAAACCAACCTATTTAGTGTCAACACTTTTTGCTGTCCCTAAAGGATTGATACAAGTGAGATTTCATTCAAATAACAAGTGGCAATTATTGCTACTTTGTTTAGTTCAAAATGAAACGTTTCATGGAGCACCTAACATGCATTAAGCTAAGAGTTATATAAACTTGTACATACACTGTAAGTAACAAAGATTCAAGCTATCTGTACATAACTTCACTGTAAACACTACTGCAAGCCAATATACTGGTATATAACAAGGTAAATATGCTTTTCAAATATGAAAAAAAATAAGTAAAAATATCAGACCTGGAGGTTGATCAAATATACAAGTTAAGAATAATGCTACACACAAACAAAAACTATACATGTACATACACAAGTAGGTCTTAGCAAATACCAAAAGAACACACCACCTTCCCAGTGTGTGATGTGAGTTTGTTCATTTAGCATATATATTACCTTCAAAAATATTTGAATAGCACTTTACAGGTGATATATTATGCATACAAGTTAAAAGAAAAAGTGAAAATTTCTCCATTAATCAATTATTTTATTGTAAGCAGTGATCGGAACCCATGCTGAGCAATCAAGTGTTTTCAATATTTAAAATCTAGTTGGTCAAAACAATGCCCAAAATGTTCAGTCACATGCTGAAGTCTAAAAAAACAATTTAAACGTCTAAAAAAACAATTTAAAAAACTGACTAGCAAATATCCAACGAGTTTCTTTTTCAGTTGAGTTTCCTTCATGCATTCGATCAGTGTCCTTGAATTTGCTTGAAGGCAAAATATTAGGAAAAAATTATTGAAACCAAACAATGTAGCAGACAAGTGAAAATTACATTCAACCTTATGAGCAGGTGTTTAAGATAAAATTTTACAGTATCTAAAATTATTCTGAAAGAAATCATCTAAAAAGTAAAAAAAAAGAATAACTCACAGCTAACCTTTGTCTGCCTCTAATGATTTCTACCTCTTCACAGAAAAGCTTCATTTTGTCAAGATTTAACAAGCAATTTCTTTTATTGTTAATAATTTATTCAACAACAACCTAAGCCTGATCTTAGTGACAAAATCAATTTCTGAATTCTCCCTTTGATTCCTTAAACACCAAGTGAGAATTCAAATTTTGGTCGGTTATTTAGTTGTAGACATAATTAATTGAGATTGATAAGATCTAAGAACATATTGAATTTCAACACAATAATTATGCTGAAATCAAAAAAGTGTTACTAACATGAAGGTCTCATAAGTGGTTTACTCAACCTATCGAACCTCTCTTTCTAATGAATTAACTTTTGAAACATTCACTCTCAAATTATAAATTAAAGGAAACTTTTTGCCAGTAATTGCCAACTTGAAGGTTTTTCCTTTCATAATTTATTATTTCAACAACATCATAACTGCAGGAAACGTAGTAATTTTCTTACTCCAGGAGGCAAATCAGGACCAACTAAAAGAAAACTAAGTACTAATAAAAGAAATCCCTACCATTAAAATCAACAGCGAAACAAATTATCTGGCTTTACAACCTGTATAGCTTTCCCTACATCTAATTCCATTGAAAAACTTCCCAGTATTGTACACAAATTCTTAAAATATGTTACAGTGCTACCCGGAAAACCGTGAACACCTAAAATTATTCTGGAATGTTCTTTCTCGACCAATCAGATGAGAAATGAAACCACAAGACGTGAACTCAAGGGTTTGGATTTGTCACATAACAACAAGTTGGGTTTTTCTTCCACCTGAAATTGTCACTATTACAGTATTCCATTTCTGGGCTTATGCATAAGCAAAGAGTAATCATGACCGATATTTTTACTAAAAAGAGATGCTGCATTCAAATATAATTCAAGTAGCTCTCAGGCACTCTGTCTGGCTGTGTCTGGTCATGTTTATTTGATTCAACATCTCGTTTCAGCAAAATACCATTCGTAGTTACTTTCTGCTAATGCACAAGCTCTCAAATAGAACAATTAATAACAATTTCAGTGTTGTTAACGGTAAAATCGTGAAAGAAAAAGCCAACACATTGCTTCGCGACTAATCGAACCATTCAGCTAATTACTCTTAGGGTTTGCTGCAGTCTTGCAATTTCATCTTGCATCTGATTGGTCACAAAACAATTGAAACATTCCAGAAATAATTTTAGGTGTTCACAGTTTTCCGGGTTTTCCAGTTTTTTTCAAAGGAAATAGGAGAAGGCCAAGATCTTGGTAACTGGGCTAGCCCGGTCAACCGGGCTCATATGAGGAGGCCCTTAAAGTCTCTATGGCATAGCTACTAAATGGCAGCCTTCAATTAAAGCTAGACCTCATTTGCTTGAAATGTCTAAGAACTGAACAATTCTTAAGAGAACAAAGACTGAATAAGCAGACCATCTTAAGTTGTTAAAACAGAGCCTCAGGGACAATTGTCATTACACAGATAGAAACTCAAAAAATATATGTGTTTATCCTTTTACACAGCTGTAAAATGAAGCTTAGTATGAAATCAAACTCGAAACAGTTTTGACTTCTTAAATCAAGGACCCCAAAAATTTAACAACAGACATGGTGTGAGAAGCACATCTTTAAGTTACATGCTAGACAAAGAACTGACCTAAATATTTACAAACAGGAAGATTTCAAGTGTTTTTAAAATACAGCAGCCAGAAAAAAGCAATTGAAAGTAGAATTTGAATAATAACTGACAGAAATAGTACCAAAATCAGAATGAAATACAAATGTTAGAAAAAAGTGATGAACCTGCTTTCTGGTTACTGCCAGTAAATATTACGTGATCCATGCATGATTTGCTACAATGGGCCAAATGACAAATTATCAATCTTTCTTGCTTTAAAACCTATTTACCAAAATAATAAATTTACCTTAAAGATGAGTTGATTTCAACACAAATTGCTCCACACATAAAGTGTTTGGTTAATGTACTTGAATAAATAAATCAACATTTCTTCAACATAAGGCAAAATGGCCTGTGACAGCAGTCGTATTTGAAGACTCCTTCCTGTCTTAAAATCTCATCTGCATAAGCCACTACGAGTCAATTTTCTTTTGTCTTGATTATAAAAGACTTGATCATTATGCGCTGGCCTTAGGCAATCAACTGACCCATAAAGTGACCAACATGACAAGTGTATTGAAAATACGACTTAAAATAATAACTGCTGTGCTGGTCTACATGAAGCTTATGAAAATGGTCACTTCATAAACAGCTGTTGAAGCTAAGATTCATTAATTACGCCATCTTCAAATGGCAAACAAAATTAAAGGTAGGATTGTGAAAAGCATCTTACCAAAATACTTAACTCTTATTTAGCTGAAATTATAAGATATCAGAATTTTGGAAATCAATGCAATACTTGACTTTTGGCCTAAAATGAACTCTAAGCATTAAAAGGAGTGAATATAATAACAGATTTGAAATAAAATATAAATCTTATAAAACATTGACCGGTCTTCAACCAAAATAGAATAAAGTAGACTGAAAGGATCAACATTAAAGGCAGCTGTATGTAGATGCGAAATTCATGTTTATTACAGACTGAGATGGTTTTAAACAAATGTTTGTAAATGATTATTCTTCTGAAAAATGCTTAAAATTAATAAACAATGTATACGATGTATACTAGCCCCACTTAGAAAGAGTCACAAATCTGTATTATTTAAAGGATTTTAAGATTTCGGAATTTGCTTTTCTTCTCAAATTTTAATGAAGCACAAAGACAGCAAAAATAGTACAGTCACAAAAGATTTTGACAGATTTGAACCGTTTTTTCTGTATTTACAAAATGATATAGAAACAAACAAATTTAAAAAAAAAACCTAATACAGAAAGTGACTTGTAAACCATAACTACCTTCTTTTACATGTAAGTAATGCAGGAAGAATTTATTGCCTACTAAATAAGTACACATGCAGGTGAATATCTATATAATTAAATTACTGTACGCACGTACCCCATGACTGTTGTATAACATTACACACATATGAATACTGCTCATAACAGATGAAGGACGCTTACATGTAGACGTAAATTTCAAATGTCAACAAGATTTTTATGCTGTAAGAGTCACAACATTTGGAAGCAATATCACACCTTAATGAAAACAAAAATTACGTGTAGAACAACTTCATGGTTAATTCAATAATAGACCTCTCCAATAAAATACATTTATGTTGGCTATCCAATATAATTTATACCCATGCATCCAATCTGAAGTCAAGTACAAATGTTATGTCTGTACTGGACAGTAGCGATTGTTGTCAAACGGAATGTATTTCAACTTACAACAATGGAAAAATAATCAATTAAATCATTAAAAACAAAGGTTGTAGGCATACTTGTTAACAAGAAATCACAATCAATATCTACATACACAGACAAAGGCACTGTACTTGTTAATTATCCAGTCTATGCATACTAACCCTTATATAGTAAGTTCTGGAAATTAATCTCTAAATATCATGCTGACCACAAACTCACACAGCACATTTTCTGCCACAAGATTGTCTTTGCAGAAGAGATAAAGGCCTGAAAATATCTGACAGTCCAACATTTTTTGTTTACTTTATCAGCCACGAATCAAAGCCGGTTATGTTATTAAAGAAGAGAAAAGCTCATCTCCCTGAGAATATGATAGCCACATGGATGAAAAGCTTCCAGTGGAGAAGCTGTTACCACAAAAATTTGGAAAATGTCATGCAATACCTCAGTAACATGGACAAAGCTCAAATGAAATTATCCAGAAATTGACTCAAAACCGTAAAAAAAAGGACAATGAAGTTATCCCATAGCAAACGCACTATTTAAATCCTGGAAGAGCAGCTTGGTAAAAAAGGTTTAACAGACAATCTTATGTGACAGAACTTTTGAATCCAGACAGTTTGAACTTGAGTGAAATGGGACAATTGTCTTACACTCATGTCCTTGATAAGAGTTTCAAATTTCACTTGAACAATGTATGGGGCATTGTTTTTGATTTGTCAACAAATTCAGGTATGCAGGCCAACTGCAACTGCCAGGGCTAAAAGCTCAGAGAAGCATGCACAGACTGATGAAATCAGCAACAGTTCTTTTTCGAAGAATTACTCTGCTGCAAAATTGGATATTTGTTAATATGATCTGAAATCTGTAGCTGCTGCAATTCATAACAGCATACATGCACTCACAGTCAGCAAACGGCAGAAGGTAAAAATAATTTTGTGAAAATAATGTGTTGATTTAAGAGATATGCAAGGCATTGATGTTAGGTAAAAATACCTGCTGGCGTAAAGCAAAATAAGATAAACTAGATATAATATTATTTTATGACTTGAGTTTTGAATTTTGATAATAAGTACATGTAGTAATTATATGCAGATGCAGTATGTGTTTCAAATTGCATATGCCATAGTGTACTAAAATTTTAAGATACATAATTTTTAATCAATACCTCAAAAAGCAGCTTGGAACTTCCAAAGGATGCTCTACTTCTCTCCCAAAATCCGTCTGGTTTCAGTAGATAAACAGTGTGAATCTTAGCTATAAAACACTCCTGAAATTAAAGACAAACAAGCAAACTCTGTAAGCTCCAGCCGTGAATCACAAAGAAAACTGAAAATCTAAATTGAAACTGTGGTTTCATATACCGGTAATAGACAATTGAACTCACATTGTTTAGACAAAGGCAGAAAATTAATTGCTCAAAACAATGTGAAAATTACTCGGAGCTGGCAGAGGTCAGCTTTAACAGCTTCTCATAATTAATATTGGTCAACATTGGTCACAGTTTATTAAATTTTGTCTGACATGATACGTATGTATGTACAATATATTTATTGTGGGAAGAACAAATGTACAATTAACGTTTAATGCACACTCTTTGATTCACGGCAGTTTTGTTTAATTCAGTGTATCTCATATCAATAAAAATTTAAATTAAATAATCAGAAATTAAAAATAATTATTCTATTTTTACTTTAATAACAAATCACCACAGGTGGCAGAATTGTGGACAACTGACCAAGCATTGTTTTTGATCTTTATTAAAATCATCAATGAAGGCTGGTGCAATCACTGGTCATTACTTTTGTCCCACATGAGACAAAACAAATTTAAATTATTTAAAATTAGCTGCAATTTTACATCAAAGGGAAAACATTATTCTAGTGCAATTTTAAACGGGCACAGTCGCCATGAATAAATTCAACTTTGGCAATGTATAAAATTGCCTTCAAATCAAAGGAAACCTTGAAATAGTAGTTTATTGGGGTAGAGAAACACCAATGATGCACCAAGAAACTAGGAGGAATCAAGGATGACTTTGAATAAGGAAGATTGAGAAGGATTGTAATTGACAAATTTGAAAAATTTAGGCTATTAAACTTTTCAAAGTGTGTCATCTGTGACCAAGCTCCTTTAAAGACCAATCTGGATATGTCTAAATCAATACTGGTAAATAGGGGAAAACACAAGAATGCGAAGAACAGGAAGATCGTATCAACATACTGTGGTTTTATTATTTTTTTTTTTTTATTTGGTATTGTTTAAAGAATTGATTTTTTTTACATCATCTTTTGTCACACAGGGTGATTTTAGAGTGTTTAGGTCAACTTCAATAAAGTCAATGCTTAATTACCTTAACTCACACAAAGAAATGCTCCTGCAGAATTGTGAAGATATCAAATGAAAATTTAGAAGGGAGAGCAAACCATGGTTGGTTTCCTATTTTTTTCAGGAGATGGCTTGAGAATTTGAAAAACTTGGCGATTTTTTTAAATTTTCAATCCACTTTCATCCTCACCATCCGTGCCAACATACGCCAGGAAATGGTTTCAATGCAGTAATTAATTAAGTCCCAGGTTACAACCTCCCCTGGTACTGCAATGGACGTCCAGCAATACACTACCATCAGTGCTATCCTTTAGAGGAGCTGCGTCATGGTTTGTTCACTTCAAATTTGTCATTAATTTTGTAATCTGTCGCAATCTTGTTCCTTTTTGGTTTAGTATCACTTCTTTCCGGTTTTCCTTTATTAGGAAACTACTATTTTGAGATTTTCTAATTTATATGTTAAGGTTAATTTGGTCAGTCACAAAATATGCCTCAAAATATTGTGACGCAGCTTCTTTACGACCCCTTGTTACTACTTTACAATAACTAGTCCTGTGGGATTAGCTACAACCAGCATTAAAAGGACAACCTAGAACTAAATATAATAAAACTACAGTCAAAGCTCTAATAAGCGGACACCCTTGGGATGCGAATAAAGTGTCTGTAACTAGAGCTGGCCGTTAACGAGAATGGTTGTTGTAAGTAGTCACTAGCCAGGTGTAGAGGATAGATGGCCGCTTACAGCAGCTTGCCCAGCTAACAATAAATATTGGACAAGCACATCACCCCGGGGAGGGGTAGGACTCGCATATGAAAGGAGCTCGGGGATGCTCGTTGTCTCGCATAGGGGTGTAAATTTAAGATTTTGGTCTCACTTAGGGTGTTTTGGGCACAATGTCATTATATTTAGCTGTGAATATCTTGTTTAGGTTTGCACGCAAAGAAATCACATTCGTTTGAGGATGTTGGTGTTTGTTAGCAAGTGGGTAGCCTTCCACACAGACGTCCTTTGGGCTTAATCGCGCATTCCTTCTCCATGGACATCTGCTGACTCGAACATCCAGTTCCATTCACGGCTACGAACCAATCAGAAGTAACTTTCCAGTTTTGGGAAAACAATTCTCAGCATGTGATAGGATAACTGTCATGCAATGAGTCAATACCGATTGTTTTCTTTAATTGGATTAAGTGGCCTGTGAATGGTCGATTCAGCAGACGTCCGTGGGGAAGCCCAAAGGATGTCTGTGTGAGAGGCTAGCAAGTGGGGAACAAACAAACAAAAAGACTGTAATGTTGTAAAGGGAAAGTGACTGAACAGAGGAGACGGATATGACTAAGAAATTCCTTGCCAGTATATTCTTTATGGGGAGACTAAAATGTATCTGCCTTAGCTGAAATAGAAACTTGAGTGCCTTGGGTACACTGTTGTGTCACAAGCATTCATGTACAAGTGATGTTTTGAAATGTAACTGCATGTGAATGAGGACAAAACAAACACTGAAATATGGTGCTGTAATTAATACACTGTAAAACCATTCTGAGGAACAGCCATCTGAAACAAGATTCAGAGGTTAATAGGATTTCCTTTCAAGTGTTTGCTTACAGGAGCTTAAAAACAAAGGAAAAGTCTAGTATGGGTAAGTTGTAACTTCTGAAAGTGTCTGCAGCTGCTTTAGTGCTTACGGGAATGTCAGCTTACAAGAATGTTAAAATACATTTGTTTGAGTTTGTATGGTTTGTATGGGAGTTAAAACATGGCTTTGACAAGGCGGACTTATTAAGTAGAGCTGTCCATTAAGAGAGCTTCAACTGTAATACCTTTTGTACCTTAAAAATTAATTAAAAGCTCAAGGAACTCCTTTAATCTGACCACCGGGTTAATGCGACCAACGACCACCTGTTAGAGTTCCCAGCCTTTATTTTCTTTATAAATTTGTGCCATTAACCAGCACTTGAAATATGTGATACGTCAACAAGCAATTTGTTAAAAGGAGTTACCACAATGGAATCCTGATTCTCAAATCCTCAATTTTTCAAGCCTCCAGCTATTTAAAACCTAAGCTAATATTTTTCATTCCCCTTACTAGATGTTTTGGAAATTGTTATTCCACTGTAAATCAAATACATACAATTTGAACCTAACCTGTAAATACAACTTACTGTATTAAGTCATCCGTATTACAGGTGTCCATTAAGATACAGTTATGCTTGACTGTAATGCTAATTAAAATAATAACATTTGGGCTGGAGACTAACCTGTAAAGCTTTTAGCATAGGCTTGGCCGAGAGCCAAGTAGAGCCTCGCATATCCAGCACAAGACTGAATCCCAGTTCGCGTTCATGATCACTGAAAATTAACCAAAAAAAGTGAAAGTGAAATTCGTGAAAGTTGTTGTCGAGTAATGGACAAGGCCCACGCAGCAAGATTTTTAGTGGGGGGGGGGACTGAATCTCATGAGCCAAGTTAGAAGGGGGGGAGGGGGAGGAAGCTGGGTGCATTTCCTTTCCGTATGAAAAAAATTAGAAATAAGTAAAAAAAAGTCCCAATATACAAAATAATATAAATGCTTAAGGCTTATTTTTTGGTGCAGAGACTACAGTTTCAGACCACAGTTTTAGCGGATAATGTGACTACCGGATATCTACAAAGAGCAAAATAGAAATGAAGTTGAAAATTGGTTCAGAACAGCCGACTATAATTCTTACAAATTGCATGGTTGTACTGTAACTCCAAATGTGTTCACCTTAAAAAAGGTGTAAAAACAGCCCATAAAATTATTCAGAAGAAAAATTATTATGAAGAAAAGAGTGTTTTTAATTATTTAACAACATATTAACAATACATGTAGGACAGGGCCAATAAAAAACAGTAGTTGTAATAAAACATTTGGATATCAACAATGAAATCAAAGAAGTGTGACCAAATCGGTACATGTAAAAAATGCAGATTTGTGTCAGACTGTACAATGTACATTTAGATGTTACGCTGGTTCGAAGGCGTGAAATGCTCAAAAGATTCAAATTACTTGAAGGGAAAAAAGTTCTTGGTAACTTGTCAAAGCTTGCTGTCAAGCAACTTTTCCACAGTTCATAAATGAAAGCAAATTTCATTGATAGTGTTAGTAATTTGGTCAAAAGATCCTGGTCGACCAAGTGCATGGTAGAACTTGGCTGAGCATGGCATAGACTATGAGCAGTCCCCTTTTTTCTTAGTCCATCAAGGCATGTTAAGTCATGACATTGACAATTTTAAAAATCTAAGTTATTAGATACAACAAATCTCAATTTACTCTTTACTGTTTAGAATTAATAGCTACATGTATGGGATTGTTGATGCATATTTAGATTTGTTAATTAAAACATCACCATAAGCAAACAAAAACAAGGGTGATTTCTAGGTCATCTGTAGTCTCCTTCGCATTGCGTGACGACCCTAATCACAGCTGTGAAGAAGACTAGGTCATCTGGAACAAGCAGATTTTTCTACCCATGGAGCATGAACTTGTATCTTGTCATTCTCACTTGCCCAATAAGCAAGGACCCAATCAATTTGTTTGCTGACTAAATAATAAGAAAGCAAGCTCAGGCAAGCATGTAGCTGCCCTGAATAGAAACAAAATTTAAGTGCTGCTCATCCAACCTTGAGCAAGCTGGATTCAAGGTTTTTTTTTTCAAGCCCTGCTAATGGTACTGCAATTGTCAGACCACTTCAGTAAGCTAGCTAATACTTATTTAATATCTCCAACTTTTTTTTTAAAAAAATAAGTCATCCAAAATCATTGCTTCTATGGCTCTTTATATAGTATTGAAATCTTTAGCATTAACACTATTTTTCGGAACCATATCTACCTGTAGATTTTAACATTGTTTCCTTCAAAGTTGGCAGTAATGACAGATTTATGGCCACTTTGCATAAGCTGACCCTGCATAGCCACTTGTCTATATGGCCTTGTAACCTTCAAAATGTTTATGACTTGTGTGCATACCATGTACAAAAATACAGTTGTCTGAATTGATATTTAATCCCTTTTGATCATATGAAAAACCAGACAAAGGTTCTGTATTGACTAGTCTAACAGACACAGTCCTGCATGAATAATAACTCTTCGACAAAAGCTTCACCACCATCAGCTCTTTGAGGTACCCACTCACATAAAACAATGTGCTACTCATGAAATTTCACCTGTACAAAATTTAATTTCAATCTGTCGACATGGCCTCTTCATTTGGCGGATTTTAGAATTATAAGAATTTTAAAAATTATCACAGAACAGTGTAAAATCAAAATGTCTAAATCTTCAAGTATGAAAAGATTCTGAGAGGTGAATACTTAAGCTAGTCTAGCATGCTATTTCAACAAACATTTTTGAAAATCTTTCAATACAACCTCCTTGTACAGTAAATGTGTTTCTCAAATGTTACAACTGGGAAAATTGCTTAGAAAATGTCAAGAACTTTCCCCGACACTATCAGATGTGATCAATGACTACCCCAGAGTATGCTGCAAAGAATTTTCAATCTGCTGATCAATAATGAAGGCTTTAGACATTGGCAACACTCCAGAGCAGAACATAAATATGACATCAAGGGATTTCTCATGGATTGATGGATTACGTTGAATAAAATTTGATTGTACCTCAGTTACTTCACCTAATACAAAATAAAATCATTTTTGGTCGACTGTACAGCATAGCAGATTTGCTCGAGCTTTATGCCACACATCCGCAAAATGAAAAGACAAGAAACTCTATGGTGAATACGCTGTTCGCAGCTTGGTATCACAACATCAATTGATCAACATACATTTTACTAAAAGTTACATTTTTTTTCAATACACTTCGGATCAGACAACGCTTAATTGTGGGTTTCTACAACCTCCAACAGATTTTTAACCCATGTGTCATATCAAGAACAGCGTGAAGCCTTCGGAACTCCAACTTACTATACAATGTGGGCGACCAAAATTCAAAAATAAAGTTGACTAAACCTATTGAAAAATCCTACCATATTGTGTTAGCAAAAAGAACTTTCATAGATGTTTTTCCAGCATTTTGACAAAGTAAGTCTGTACAAAATAAACAGGTGTATTTCCTAAGAAAATTTTAACATGCAAATTTAGTTACAAGAATGTCAATAACATTGGTTACTTACACTGCAACTGAGGATAATTTGGGCCCTTTCAGCAGCAAACTGTTTATCAAAAACACTTGGACCTCAAAATAATTTCTTACTAACAATAATTGTTTGTACAAGCCGAAAAAGATTTTCAAGAATAAATAATTAATTCAATCAATCACTCTTGAATATTAACCTGAACAGTTTTTGGTACGAAGGTACATTTCTTGTGAGAGTAATTGTATTAAATAAATTATTTTTTTGAGATTTGATCTAACAACTGAGAGAGCTACGGGAAAGTTCAAAGCTGCACAAAAAAATGTTCGAAATTACGATTCACAAAATAGCTGGCTATTTCATCACGTGGAGCTGTAATAATGTGATACAAAAATTCTTACGCCATGAAAAACTTAAATTGCTTTTACTCACATAATTAAACATGATACGGGTTTTCGGCGAAAAACAAATTGGAAATTTAAAATGTAGACAAAAAGACTGATTGCGTGAACTGGACGAAGAAAATCGCGTTAATTATTTAATGAAAAAGAATTCATGATGGCAAAATATACAATACTACCACTTGCAGACAGAAAGCAAAACAAGAACGGCACCAAATATTCAGTAATCGCATTTTTTACAGAACCCCATTCAGATGTCAACGTTCTTAAAATAACAAAGTCCGCTAAAATAAATAGTGTGTGAAAATAACTATACACAATCCTGATTTTTCTGTCATGCAATGAATTTCTAGTTACATCGACCGCTCGCGAAAATATGTAATCAGGCGCTACGCAGATTTTTGACGAAATTGTGCGCATAACTTGCTCATTCTGCAGAGAAAAGGCTACAGAAATGCCTTCTAACTTTGCTGATGTCTACAAATTATGCTTACAGGACCGACCTTTTTGCCCCGAGGGAAAGTTGACAGTAAAGATCAAAAAATTTTTGACAACCGCTCAAAAAAGGTTTATGTGCATAAATCTCTTATTAGAATCATTCAGCTTGCATTAGCCAGATTCTACAAATAAATGCTTTCAGAGTGTTCCATTACAGAAATTACAGTTCTCATTTCCAAAAGCTTGAAGTCACTGTTTCTACAAAAGACAGATGGATATTCCAAGAGTGCGCGTGACAGTCAGACGGCCTTCCTATCTGTGAATTACGATTTCACAAAATAAAAACATCCATTAAACTAACCACTTTTCTTATCAGGCTTTTCCATCTCTCAACATTTTAATCGAATATGCGGCTCTTCAGAATGACAACTTTAGATCAACTCACGAGTTTTTGCCCAATATCAACAATACAGCGATCGACAGAAGTGGCGAAGACAAGACCAATATATATAGTGTTGTACTCTCATGTACACATCGACCAAGTTGTGAAACCTAAACGACCAACTCTCGGACAATAGGTCAGACAAAACACGCTAAAGAAAGGCCAACTCATCGCGTTATTAACCAAATTCAACAAACCTCGGTAAGCTCGCAAGATACGCCAATAGTCGACTCAAAGAAGAACGTTCGATCTCTGCCGCTTTGGACCTCGCCGGAAATGATATGATTGGACCTCCGCGACGGTCTCGTCCTCCTAAAAAACAAAATATTCCATAATTTACGACGTTACTACCGTAAAGCGGGCTTTTATGACAGTATCTTCCTTCAAGGCAAAGCACTAGCGAATCGGAAAAGAGGAACGCAAATTAGATATCACAAATCATTAGAGATTTGCGGTGGTGAACTAAATTTATTAAAATATCACCATAGTTATGGTCGACGCTCTATATTAGCGATTTATTTACTCCACACGCTTTTAACCGCGCATGTTTATCGCTTGGATAATCCAAAAATACAAAAGAAAAATAGATTTTAGAAGAGAACAGGCGTATCTACAGAGACAATTCATAAAATAGCACCGTTGAATTCGACAATGCTTCAAGGAGAGCGTTTACAACACTCACACCGCGAACGGTAAGTGAAGTCACATGGCTTACCGTACAAAATCGCAATTTTCTGCTGCAGCAAGTCGAGAATGTCCTTAGCTCTCAATCCTTCCCATCTGCCCTCTCCTTAAAATATGAATAATTCGATAAATGAGAAGACGAAACACAACGGAAAACACCATCTTCAAAAGTTGCGCCACGGCTTGGCTCCGCATGAGCCACTCAAAACAAACCCAATTTCTAACCGGCGTGCTCCGAAAACTGTGAAAAACTTTTACCTGAGCTGAATATTGAGGATAAATCGCTGTCCGATGAGGCAGTTGACCACCTTTCTGGGGTATTCATAGTCTGTTTTATCGCTCGTTCTTCATTCTATTTGCTTTACGATGACAGTTCAGCTGACTACGGGAAGCCATCTTTCCAGCAATACACCCGTATTGTAGTCGTGTGACGTCACGCGTAACGAATTTATGTTAATGTATGCAAAAGTCACAACTTCTCAACCAAAGTGTCATCGACAGGAAAAGATTTATTATTTTACACTTGACAAGATTACCTCAACCTAAAAGTGCGCTTTCTTCTCGCTATTAAATTCCCTTGATTTCTAGATTTTGCTGGAAAATAAGTTACTTTTTTGTGACAATCGGGCGTCTCCTTCTCATACGAAGTGAGAAATCCGGGAAAAGACAAAAAATCAATCGCTTTAGGAAATAAGGAGCTAGGTTTTCGCGCATTTCGGAAGTTAAAAAAATGTCTGCCCTTCGTTTGACCTATCGACTTCGAGCTGAAAGAAAGGCCGCTCTACATCAACGCATTGCTAATTGATACTTGAAGTTAAAACATTCTAGTTTTGAGGTAAATTTTTGTCCCAAAAACCAACCTACTCCCAACTGTTACTCCTTGGTGACGAATTGCGTGAAAGTTTGTTTGAAAAGTGCGTGCACCATCTCTGTTACGGTGTCGATGTAAATAAAAGATAATTATCTCTCTGTTAAGAGAGATTGATTGGGCTAAAAATAACTTTTCACTGTGGGTAAAACCATTGTGAAACTAGCACTCCCGGCTTGTGGCCAGACATGTATTAAACAGCCAGAGTGTATTTTTCGGGGAAAAGCTTGGCCCGCGCTCAAACTACAAAACAAACAACGGTCCAGAAGCGTTCCTATTACACTTGTGCAATTGGACGGTATAGAACTATATAAAATATAAAAACCGGACCTCCGATGTTTATGGCTTTCAATATGACATAACCGCAAGCGGTTTATCGTGTTTTAATACTGCTGTGGTTTTGACCAAAGAATATAAACCAGAACATTGACGATAAAGGCCTTAACTAGCTTTAACTCGATCTTTAACATTTAAAATATATTGTAAAAGATATTTTTATGTCTAATTCAATTGGCGGATCTTAGCTGCGGTGCGCATAGCGAAAAGCAAAGCTTTCGGCGTGATTGTAATAAGATCCGTCAACAAAGTATCTTTATTTTAGACTTTGAATGCCATAAAGGAAATAATCCTTTTCTTTAAACCTTTGTTTGTTTTCGATTATCATGTTGGTTACCAGCCAAAAAGTCTACCGTGTGCAGAAACATCAAAATAGCGGATGGGTGTGGGGGTGGGGTGGGGGTAAGTACGTCCAAAGAATGTTACCTCTAAAAAGAATCATACTGTAAGACTCTGTGAGGACGTAATAATTCGGCGCAAAATACGAGCGCGCGACGTCCGAGGAATTATGTTGCAAGCTGTACAAAATAAACTGCGGTAAACAGAATCAGTGTTTAAGGTATTTTTTTTTACCTCCGACCGACCGCTATGGAAGTCTGCCCTCCGGCGATGGTTGGTTCGTGATTGGTGAAAACGCGTTCAATATCTCACAGCCTAACACATACAAATAGCAATGAAATATAAGACCAATGACATATTTGCCAATTTTTATCACTTATAGGAAACTGAATATCAAAAATGCTTGCCAAAATTAATAGTTTTTTTCTTGGCTCTAAACGCACTTTTATCAAAGTATCTGATCGAGTGATTGGAGTTCTATGGCACCGAAGTACTCATCAAATGGTCGATCTTAAATTTCAACCACAGACGACTAGTTTTCAAGCGAAAAGAGCCCGCAAAAATTGATTACGATCATTTTAAGAATAGTTGACTGAATAGTTGACGGTTCAGACTTGAGAAGTCCTAAACGATGTAGAAACATTTTTAGGTTATCTAGTTAATGCACGAAAATTGGATTATAGTAAAAAATAAAAAAACTGAAAGAAAAACCCATGCTGTGTTTTGTGTTTACGTTCGGGGCACCCTGCTGATCTCACTAATTTATGCGAAAATAATGCATAATCTTCTATCGGGGATGTGCACGTCATTTGAGTCGGACGGCCCCGTCGGGACGGAACAAATTTGATGCAAATCCGCCGGAAGAAAATGAGTTTATCCAGCTTAATGACTGGCTAAAAAGAAGCAAAAAGTAGTGAAAGAAAGCGAAATTAAGAGAAAGAGAAAATCATGCAAAAAGTGTATAGGGGTGCGTGAGGGATCGCTAGATCACCCCTTTCTTATTCTGTGCAATTCACTACCTCTCTAGATTCTAAGATGACTCAGAAGCCTTTGTTTTTAACTGGCGTCCAGTTCTGTCGCGATTTTTTCCTGTGTTCAATAAAGGGTGTTTCAAGCGCAGGAAATAAGCCGCTTCGTTACCAGAGAACGTGATCCTTTCTGGAGAACTACGGTTTGCCAGCTTTGATTAGAGTATTCGAGTGTGCGCAGTACTAGTAAGCAACCAAGACTCTCGAGGGACGATATAGGAATTGATGGTTCAACGATTGAAGTAAAAGACGACAAAATAGGGGGGGGGGGGCTTGAAGGCTGCGACCGTACCCTCGCTTTCTCCTTAATTGTGAAAAGACCACCCTTTTTGGCTTCCGCTCGGTTTTAGAGGTTTTTCTTTGCGTAATCGGCGTAATGCGTAAGATTTTCGTGTGCGCATACATTATTCCGGTGCGGCTACGCGCTACAACATTTCACGAAAAATTGCGCGCGACAATACGGACATGTCTAATGGCCCGCGTGGAAACTATCTCATATTTCCTCACACGTGAGGAAAGAGTAGACGACAGCCAGCAGGTTACAATAATTTTAGAGGACTTAGCCAAACGCTGGAAACCGGGATAAGCTCCGTCCTGATGGGCCATTAGGCTCGCATGCAGACTTTAACTTACCTACCTAGCCAAACGGTACAGCGTTTTGCGCAACGAAGGTATCTGATTCAAGTGGATATAAGGCCCAACCGCATCTGTCTAGCGCTTTGGATCTCTGCGGAAAACAGTCCTCAAAAGAATCTGATTGGCTTTTGGGGGTTAGAAATCAACAGCTGATTGTTGTAGTACTCACAAGATTGTGGGCAAACATCACGGATAGTGGACACACGTTAAAATTGTTGCGCGCAATGTTAGTAGAACGACCGAGAAAGCCGGTCCAGTGGTGGACATACGGTGCAATTCAAGCACTTTGCATGTCCGGCCGGGGCCTATACTATACTCGTGACATACACGCGTCACGTGTCGAAGAATCACCTGGTTGCAAGACAAAACGAAAAGCTACTTCAAATCCCAGCAAACTCTGGTAAAATTACATATCCTATAGCGTTAATAAGACATGACACACTTTTCTAATGCTAATTACTGTCTTAAAATACAAATCAAAGTAAATACTCAGTAGTTCGGTTATGGAACATGAAACCCTCGCCAACGCGGGAAAATGCTTGGACGCCTCTTCAGAGTCATGTCACGATTATCCGGTTTCAGCTTTGATCCTGATTGGTCAAAAAAACAGGTTTTCCTAGCAATCCAAAGCCGGATCATTCGACATCCAATGACATAAATCTCAGCAGTTTTGGTCTTGGCTTTCTTGCCTTGGACTCTTCTTAAAAACGCCCATGCAACTCGTAGATTTACAAATTTCCTCCTTTAGAGAAGGGCGTAGTTCTCGTACACGCTATCAAGAAGATTAGCGCAAACATCTCCCATTTCCTTTCGAATCGAATGTTATGGTGCAGTCACAAAACTTCTCAGAGCGCTTTTCGCTTCAGTGTCGAAAGTGTCGTCGAAAGTAATTATGCGTTTGGTTTTGCATTACTGGGCGCAGCGATTGGTTTAAAAATCTCGCGTCCTTGTTCAACCAATCTGCACCAAAACCAATCGGGACTCGCGCGTGCACATTTTCCCGCGCTTTGTGTCGGCTACGTGTAATAATTATTTCGAGTTTTGATTGGATCACTGGATTATCTCCGTCCTTTGTGATTGGCCAAAGTAATTACTTTGGTCTTGGTTTTATGACACTCAATTGAAAGTCGCTCTATGCTCTGCGATGAAAGTTTCATTTTTGTCAGGAAACGTACGAAAGATACTTTTTTAGCTGAAAAATAGAAAATGTTTGTCAAAAGTAAAAAGCCAAAGTGCTATCTGCAGTCACTACAATTTGCTCCTTATCCTTTAGATTTCTCTCAGTTTAGACAAAACTATGTTCAACTGACTTACAGCTAGAAAAAAGAAAGAAGATTAACTAAGCTTTGTGGTGATGCAGAAAAATCGTGTTCTTAAACGTAGCTAAGCTTAAGAATAGTATAGTATTTTAATCCTAATACTAATTTACCATTTTTTTATTGACGATCAAAACAAAATAGGCAAACATGATGCGCAATGAACGAGTTCAGATAGTTCCCGTGAAATCATGTTTTGGGGATAATATTATGTTAAAGGTAGGTAAAGTGTGAATATACGAGCCCAGTGGCTCATCAGGCCGGAGCTTATGTAGGTTTCCGTAACATGAGGCGGCTAGGAGTATTTCTACTCCTCCCTGGATGGGATGCTAGTACATCGCAGAGTCCCCCCCCCCCCCGTACCAATTTATACTCCTGGGTGAAGAGAGGCACTGTGAGAGTAAAGTTTTTTGCCTAAGAACACAAACAATGCCCGGCTAGGGCTCGAACCAGGACCGCTCGATTCGGAGTCCAGCTGACTTTAAACTCTCAAAGGCGGGCCCTTGTCAAAATCTCAAATTCCGCGAAAACTTTGCGGAATCATTGTAGTAAAGTCAAAAGCAGACTCTATGTTTGCCACAATATCCACTGTCCAAACATTTAATTACCACCTGAAAATAGTTCACTACGACAGTCTCTAGAATTCGACAAATCTTTATGAAGGTATTTGACCGTGTAACACCACGTGAACCCCCCATTTCGTGCCGCTCAAAATCAATGACACATATTACCTCGAGATGGTCAAGAACATAAGATCTCCATAATACGCACAAGTACAAACAGATTCCATCGACCGTTCTATAAAGTTGCGGTTCGTATTCACAGCAATACGTCACATAGTCCAGTTTTCCATAAATAGTCTCCCTCAAAAAGCCGTAAAAATTGAAAAACGTTTTTTGACAATTTTTATTCTTAAACGAGGAGATATTTCGAGTAAGAGCAAGTCATAGTTTTGCCCACCATAAAAGCAATTTTTCAATCTAAACTTTTTCAGTCGCTATACAAGCGAATGAACGTTTTGCGTTGGCGTTTTAGCGTACGTGAGAGAACGCTAAATGGGGTCGGATCAAAAGATTCACGATCAATTGACTCGTGAGAGTCATTGTTGAACTTGAGAAAACGAAAATCCGGCCCTTCATTGTGCATTGAAGCTTAATGAATAAAAATAGGCGAATTATTGTTGCTATGTAGCTTCTGGGCTGTCTGCGTTGGGTTAATTACTCATATGTATTCATTTCTGACGATTTGTCTTTTAATAGAGGGTCGTAGAGAAAGTGCTTACAGTAAACATTTTTCTTGTGATCTTCTACCATTCAAACAAAACAGTCAGCACAAGTTTCTTGATAATTTAAAAATAAATGTCATTCTTTGAGTACCAAAATGGAGTAGACGTCGTGTGAAAACTTACCCGAAGTTGTAGGGCGATGTTGTAGTGTTGTTCTAAGTCGCAGTGCTAGCTTTCAACAAAACAAAACTATTTTCATTCCTACTTCGATAGTCAGTGTTTTTTAGTTTGATAAGTTTATATTTATCTTAAAGTTCCAAGGCAAAGCGATGACCAGATGGGTAGGCGGTGAAATTGCGGGGTTTAGATCGCCAGAAATTCGAACGCAAACTTACTTTTATTCATGTCGACAGAATATCATCGTCGAATATCGCATTTCCCAAAAGAAGCGAAGAAGTCGAAGAAACTAATCAGGATGTTTGACGCGCGTGCCGTCGTCTTGCGTGGGTTTCGCCGTTGCCCGAGATGTTATCACAGGGACATATCCCGGGTTTCCGGTATACATGTTGCTTAGAAGTGGGAGGGGGAAGCCATTGAGCTATCTAAATAACCCGCAACGCAGTTTTATCGGAATTAGTCTATTTCATAACACAGTTTGACTTTGATCGTGTTGATAGCAAAAATGTCCGTTTACGGAAAGTGTATTTTAGCATGAATTTTTACATCCCCGAAGCCGGCTTCGTATAATCGTGTTCGTCGGGATTTGACTCGTCCCCAGTTGTCTCTTATGAGAAAATATAGCAGGCGCGGGGAATGATGGGAAGAAGGCCATTTCGCAAAGGAGACGACTGGGAACGAGTTAGGGTCGGGATAAGGGTTCACCACAGGTTGCCGTATCCAAATGTTTGAGTACCTTGGTTTGATTAGCAGCAGTAGAGGATGCCTTCGTTAGCTCTTGTTATAAGTGAGCAGCCCATTAAAAATGTAGGATTTGGTTTAAATATTTACACGCTATGATATATATCGGCCCAGTTTATGTCAGCTTTGAAAGACAAGTGTCGACGAGCGATGCAGAAAACTCTGTTGCTCTGCAACTGTTCTGTAAGAAATTGGGCAACTTTCGTCTGTTTCATTGTCATTTAAAAGACGAAAAAAGTATGTTTAAAATAGCTCTGGATAGAAGTGCAGAAAATAGGCGGCTTCGTTTACAGAAATCGTGATTCTGAAGAAAGGGAACTACGGTTTCCCTGGTTTGATAAGAGTATTCGGGTCTGCGCACTTACTAGTAAGCAACCAAGACTCTCGAAAGGGCGATGTAGGAATTCGGTGAAGATAAATAGAGAATGAAACAAGAGCTATATAAAATAGCCTTACAACAAAGGCTGATTGCTCGCACATGTTTCGGGTCGACAAATTAATTAATTTGAAATTGGTCTCTTCTACGGCCTTTTTCTGCTCTCGGGTTTTTTTTTTTGGTTACTTTTTTATTTCAATCATTCTTCATGGAAAGGATAATTTCAAATGCCAAATGAGTAGAGCTTCCTTGAATCTTTGTCGAGGATGTATTGCCTTCCCTCTCCTCAAGAAAGTTAGTTTATTTTTTTTTTTGGTCTCTATACTTTTCGATCAAGGTGCTGACGGATTTAACAGCGATAATCTCCTCAGCTGATTGCTCAATAAGTCAACCGCAAATAGAAGCAAACACGGAAAATTCAACTTCTTGCTTTTCAGGAAAAACAAGCTAAAAACCTGTTGTTTTCGTATTAATGTGTATTAAACCTTCCTGTCCGAACAAATTAGATAATTTCCGAATGTGTTGACATAAACCGATATACAACCACCCAACAATTGTAACTGTTGTTGTCCGAATCCTGAGCGTTTTGCCCGAGAGATGCTGAATCAGCACACGCCCTGATTGAACACTTTTCACAGTGGCGAAAAAAAAACCGCGCCATGACCCATAAACAAAACTGCTGACAAAGGTGGAATTGTTCGAAGTGTCTCAGAGCAGTTGCAGCATTTTAATCTCCAGATCTGTAATAATCGGATTGTAAATGGCAACAATAAAATCCTTTACAGAAATAGTTGATCACGTAATTATTTGGTTGTAGCTGACTGTCATAAATAAACCGTGGTCGCGTTGTCCATGACTTCAGTTTCAATTCGTGATGAAATAACAGCTTAGAGCCTTCACCTCTTTTTTCAAATTTCACGCAAGAGAATTTGAAGTAAGGCGTGTGGCTTGCCGATTACGTGTCATGTGGGTGTTTGGTTCTTTTAGGGATAATTTTGTTTGGGTACGTTCCCAGACGATTCTTCCAGTGTAAATTGCCAGGTCATTCGAGCCGTGTAACTGTGTATATTTAATCGGTTAACAACTTCTTAAATCACCTAAGATAATTATAACAGAACCAGCACCGACTAATCACAGATAAATTCAAGTATGTACCAATGAAAACAGTTTCACGAAATTCTAACGGGTGTGAAGGGTGTGAACTCGCAAGTGAAGCCATTCTCTTATTTTTAAATTTAACTACAGTTTGATCTCTCGATTACGTGCGTAGTAGGTCTTAGTTCTTTTGTGGTCACAATTATTCACGGATCATCCGAGCTTCGTAACTCTGCAGATTTAAAACACAACGACTTTTTAAATCCTCCCAAATTCAGTTAACGAACAATGAATACAAGCTCGTAATATGCTTTAATTAATATCTAGATCGATTCTTAATCATATAATATACTTAATTTAAAAGTTCATAGCTCGTAGTGTGCGATTTTAATTCGGATACAGCTTATCCGCAGATAGTCTCACGTAACGGTCATTTCTTTATGCACTGTTGATCTCAAACGAAAGAACTTCTAAAGTAGCTTCTACCTCCTTTAATAAATCCAAGGTTTAGGATAGTCGTGTTTTCTAGTTTTTGATTGGGTAATCTTTGCTTGCCTTTTTTATGCAGAACCTACCCACCTGGCTTACTCTTGGCCAGAGTACCAGGCGTACCTAAAGTAAACAAAAAATCTTGTGCCTTGTAAGAGAAAGTTAGTTAGTTAGTAGTTGTTAGACGTTGTTGGCTGTTACTGTCAAGTTTTGATTGAAGAAGTCATTCCACAGACTCCCAGGGCCCTAGTCAGCCTCCGCCATTTTCGATGCCATCGATATTATGGAAATTGTATGGTGAAGCAAACTCTTATTGCATTGCTGCAAGTTATGTTACTGGAAGTATTTAAATTACTTTTGGCAAGTTTCTCAGCGATCTCTTTCGGTTTACAACACGCTCCGCTTAAAACGTAGTACTGAAGTGTTCGGATGTAAACAATAACAAAGGTGTGGCTGCAAGCGGATGCAAGCAATAAGTGAAGAAAACCATTGAGAGAAAATATTGCGATCAATTGCGATGGTTTTATGGCCAATTCCACTTGTCTTGTTCAGTTCCAAGTAAAAAAAATAAGTCCACAACGTGGCTTCAGTGGGACAATAAGAAATTTAATGAAATCTTTTAATTGTTGCGGGAGACGCTGTGGCCTAGTGATTAACGCGCTGGACTCTGGATCGGACGGTCTGGGTTCTAGCCTTTAGCCAGGGCACTGAATAGTCCATTTTAACCAGGCCTCTGTATGAAAGCGATGCTCAAGGTGACCTTGTCATGATAGAGACCAGAAACTATTTAGCATAACAAGAAAACGATTTACATATGAAAAGAAAGAGGGTTTGTATCTATGCAAGGTCACCTTCAGCCTCAATTCCACTCAAAGGCTTGGTAACTAAGCACTAAAATGGCCTATTGTGGTTTTGGACAAGGCACTTTACTTTCACAGTGCCTCTCTCCACCAAGGTGTATAAATGGGTACCGGCGAAATAATGCTGGGGGTAACCCTGCGATGAACTAGCATCCCTTCGAGGGTGGAGTAGAAATACTCTCTGTCGCTTCATGCCAAGGCAACCGGGATAAGCTCTGGCCTGATGGGCCACTCGCCTGTTCATTTTTATAACGAAAGAGGATTTTCAGTGAAAGCAACGCAAAAAACCTTAACGGTTGAAAATTTGAAAATTACCATGATAAACATTCATGTTTTGTAGTCTGCTGTTCTGAAATGATCTCTGTCGATGAATTGAAAAGTGTGAATAAATGAGAAAAAAACGTCTCTTTAGTTGTATTTCTAAAATACATGCAAGCGTATGTATGTAAGCGGGCAGTAAACTACCCTTCCAACATATAACAACTACAACCTTATACTTATTTTAATACGAAAGCTATATACCCTGGAACCTACGCAAGGTGGGGCGGGTTCCTGAGAGACACACATCCACATTCTCCTTACAATATCAATACAATTTCAAGCAGATCGACATTGAGAATAAAGAAATTGGTAATAAGAGGCCTATGAGCTGGTGGGCTTAATTAATCACTCAATAATTTTTAGCCTTTTTCTAATCAGGTTTCTGCAGTGGTGCAGTAAAAAAAAAACGTGTGTTATTTATTATTTCAACGATGTTTGGCATTTTTCAGTAATTAGCGGAGCTCTAGCAGCCCCCGCAAGCCGGCGGAGCCTCATAGCTATAGAGATTGTAAGAGGACCATGCAGTTAGTATGGACATCGATGTTGTGTAATTTTTCACGCTCATCCTCAAAGGAGGTCTGCTTTTAGGCTTGGCTAAATCTTTATATTATTAATTGTGTGTTTTTACGCGACTACAGCCGCAAGTGACATAAGTTTCCAGTCGCTAATCACTAAGACTCTTTGCTGGCTATTATCCGATTTGAATGTAATCTTCGTTAATGAGGATAAATGCAGCACTCTTTTCAATTTCTAAGTCAGAGTCCACTTTTCCACCACAAAAATTTATCGATTAAGCCTACAGGTATCAGCTAGATTTTCCTAATCAAATTACTTTACCAACTCCCGGAAAGATTTATCAGACATCCATTGTTTTGAATTGTTGCTGTGTATAAAACAGCACCAGAAAATTAACATATAATTTCCATGTTCTTGTTTCTAATCTAAAGCACCGCAAGAGGTGGCCGTAGGAGACTTTTTAAGGCGAAAGAAAGCTTAACGCTAATGAAATTTAGTTGTTCTCCGTTCGCAACTAACCGCGCGCGAAATTTAACGGCTAACAATTGCATCTTTTGACAATAACATCAGCGTTTTGAAGGACAATGTTTGGCAACTTTTGCTGGAAACCTTTTCCGTTTAGCCATCACACTGGGTGATAGTTTTTAATTAGCACTCTCGGGACAATGCAAGATTCCTATTTATAGCAGCGAAATAATTCGCGCAGATATACAGACGAGATATGTCAAATCTCGTTGACTACATACTTCTTTTAGTTTCAGCTCGAAATAGAAAAAAACATAAACATCATTTCACGGACACACCTGCTCTTATTGTAGTATTTTTTATTAATTCTCGCGTTGTCTAAACTTCGCAAATGCAATCTTAGAAAAATAAAATGTTTCCACAATTTGACTATCGGTTCGATCTGCAATCCACGAGCCAAATGGACGTTTCTTAAAACGCTAAGTACTTAGTAAGGATAAAAGTCCATAAGAGCTAAACGTTTCATCCGATTTTGCCGTAAGACATCTTTGACCTAAATTTAATCTTTGCATAGAAAAGTCACACGTTTCGAATACTTTACAAAGTCACGCATGGGCCGAAATTTTCCCCTTGCGGCAGACATGTTCCCTTTAAATGTTTGAGATTCTCTGATTTCTTGTTCGCCTGAAATTTCACTTTGGTGTCGAGCGCTACGCGCATCCGGTCAGAAAGAAACCGGTGATATATAAACCCACGTTTTTCAAGTAATGTGGATAGCTTGTGCGGCTAAACACGATCTTGTAGACGCACGTGTTTGCTCTTCACCCATGACTTTGCGGGCTTATGGATAATGTGAAGCTTACTATTTTCCCTATACAGAGCGCTTTTGTAAGAAGAACTTGAACGGCCATTTAGCTCTCAGCAAAACCCTCAGATTTGCCAATGATACATTCAAAGATTTGATATTAATGTGAAATGCTTCATTGTTTTTAACTTGTTAAGATTATGAATACATTTTTCATTTTCTCACCGTTTCAGCCGTCAAAGCCAACAGGTTTCCTTGTTATCGAAGACGTTTTTTTCGCGATCAAATTGAAGACTCCCTCAAAAATTACGTTGATCAGTTTTGTTTCACAGCGAGACGAATATTCTCTCAGTTGCAGGAAACTATATATCAAACAAAAGCACAGTCCACTTGGGGTGGCATTGTTTTCAGTGACACAATTCGCTTTTCGATTGAAGTTCAAAACTCAGTCATTGTTTGTAAGCATTAGTGTGACCAAAATAAACTTCGCCGAGGCGCGCTTGTCTTTTTTCCATAAATCGTTTGCCTGTCATTAATTTGATTAAAAACATGGCTGCATTATTACCCAGAGAGAAATTTTAGAAGGGATTTACAAGATAAATATGCAAAATTTGCAGAGGATTTTAAAGTTTAATGGGGCCAAATTGTCAATGTTGTGCGATGTCCGGCAATTAGTGAATACAAAGCCATGTCTCTCTGTGAAGAAAATAATAAATCCAGATTATCGACCGGCTCGGGCTTGTATGTGGAGACTTAGAAAAGCAATCATGTGTTAAATGTTAGCTTTCACGATAGAAATTTATTATTACTCCAAATCAAATAAATTATTTGAAATATCGCAAACATCCATATAAAACCGGAGACGAGACAGGAAACCATGTGACGTCACACGAGACCGCGAGGGACTTGGCTATTGTTGAAGGCGGATGTGAGTTCGTATGGTTTGGCTCTATGCTAATTCCCTCACGGGAATATCTTTATACGAAATGCTTCCTTAAAATGACACTTGCGGCGGAAATAATTAACTGAGCCCTTTGTGACATGTTGGTTCAAATTTTCAATTGTCTTTTTGTCTTGCAATGAGGGGCTTTGACCAAACTCGAAGCACCAATATTTTGTATTCTCTCTGAATTTGCACCAAAAGAACTGATGAATGTCTTTATTCTCATCAGCTGTCTGCTTGAAAATGTATTGATTTTGTATGGAGAATTTATAAGTTTAATAACTTGGTTAAGTTGATTTTTGGTCGCGCACAAACACACCGAGTCTTTGTCTAAAGATGGGACCTTTCCACATTTCCAGCTGTTTTGAGCAAACAAGATCATTTTAATTACGTTACCTGTAGCCACGATTTAAACTTCAAAGTCTGCGCCACTAACAAATATTACAGAAGCTCTAAAACTCCAATTTTCAAATTTCGCCCCTCTGTATTAGCAGCCCGACTCTCCATCCTTAGGAAAAAGACAATTTTTCAATTGGAAAATATATTTATTTTGCCTTACATCACCTAGACGAATTATTTCCTGTTACCTCGATAAAAATAGCATGTGTAAAAAGCGGGTAGCTTAAAAAACGATCTTGTATTCGCAGAACAGCTGGCAATATATGTACGAGATGGTCCCATTATTAGAATTTTGGCCAATTTAGTCAGCACTGACTTACCATTTTGTAAATATGACTGGATTTATGAGAACCTTGTCAAAGTCACACAGGCCGGCCTGGGAATTTTCCAGCAAAAAAACAGGCTTTTCCAATCAATCAATCCCAGCCAACCTGTCACCAGGTAGCATGCACACCCACCTTTTTTGAGAGCGGCAGGCTGTCACTGGTTGTGCTTAACCATGGCCCCAGGGACCATGTAGACCTTCCTGCCAAGAAAAAAAAAACACTTTTCAGACAAAAAATTCAGCGTTTCTACACACCCCACCCCCCCTGGGTTTGAATCATTGGTGCCCAACTTGGTACGCGCTGAAAGCCAGATGCCAGGGCAGTATGGTGATCAAAAGGCTCTTCGCTGCCATTGTTAGCAAGTCTCGATCTCCAGATAACAATCGATTTGAAATTCGACAACGCCCGCTAAACCGCAATTGACTCTAAAATTATTTATTCTGCCTTCTAACAGAAACTTGCTGGAGGACATCATTAAGTCCAATGAAGGTGAATGGTTGACCAACGAACAAGAAGCTTCGAAGGACAAAAATGGCCGACAAAACAACACTAACCGAAAATAACGAAACGAGAATAAAGGACAAAGGACCCTAAACCCAAAAAATTGCAGGGCCTCCGGCCATACTCTGGTTAGGTCAATGAACGATGATCTGAGTTAAATGTGTTTTGATCTCGGACAATGGCCAAGACTTGTGGGATGTGCAATTTGACCGGCTTGAAACAATTTAACGGAGGCTTAAGAATCCCTGAATTTGAGTCATTTTCAAGGTCTAGATTCTTGCGAAACATTAATCCCACCTAATGAAATTTGAAGTTTGCTGTTTTTAACCCATTTTAACTGTACTAACAGAGTACGCATTCTCAGTCACAACCCCTAATTTGCAAACTCAACACACCGACTTTTTATGCTAATATCCCCAAAGGATTACAGAGGTGGCCTAGCGGTCATCGTGGCGCGCAACGAGGACAGAAACGTCACCAGAGGTCTAGGGTTCGAGTCTCGCTCATAGGGATTATGCTACAACTGGCTTGGGGGCCGAATAATTCCTCCCCGGAGTGGAGATTTGGATCTAAGACTAAGGAATTACTCTCGATCAGGCTTGGGGGCCGGGTAATTCCTCCCCGGAATCCGAATTTTATTTTTTAAAAACTTTTTTGGGTTATTTTTTGCGTTATTTCTTTTTGCACTGCCTTAATTGGAACGATATCTATATTTTTTCAAAATTAGGCGGATTTTACATTTTCTTTTCTTCATTTTGGTAGCGAAAACCACTGTTTGGTAAAATAAAGATACACTTTATTCGAAAGAAATGCATTTTGTGGCATTTACAGAAGAATCTGATGACCAAATAGAAGTTCTCTCGTTTCTTTCTTCCTGAGCTCGAGACCATGCATGGATTTAGGACTTATTCAGGTCAGCTCTCGCGCTCGATTTGTCTGTATTTATTAGATGCCATTTCATGACTAGAAAAAAATTCAGTCTGCTCAACTGGCGGGAATGTTTTTTGTGCCATTCCGGAATCAAAACACTATTTCTTTTATGAAATAGCTCTTTGTTGCCATTGTTAGCAAGTGTCGATCTCCAGATAACGATCGATTTGAAATTCGAAAACGCCCGCTAAACTGCAATTGATCTCTAGAATTATTTATTCTGCCTTCTAAAGGAAATTTGCTGGAGGACATCATTACGTCCAATGAAGGTGAATGGTTGACCAACGAACAAGAAGCTTCGAAGGAAAAAAAGGGCCGACAAAACAACACTAACCGAAAATAACGACATGCGAATAAAGGAGAAAGGACCCTAAACCAAAAAAATTGCAGGGCCTCCGGCCATACTCTTGTTAAGTCAATGAGCGATGATCTGAGTCAAATGTGTTTTGATCTCGGACAATTGCCAAGACTTGTGGGATGTGCAGTTTGACAGGCTTGAAACAATTTAACGGAGGCTTAAGAATCCCTGAATTTGAGTCATTTTACGAGAGCTGGCACACTCCCGAAGGTAACTGAAATATCTCAAAATCCGCCCCTGGTTCCTATACAAATCAGAGGTTAAGTAGTATAACGGACTGTAGTAAAAGGTTATCAAAGAGTCTTCCAACCTGCAGCAAAACCTAAAAAAACGAAAAACCGATTATGTGACAAAACAATGCGAGACTAGTTCCATCTATAATTAACCTGGCCTGTCTTCTGATAAGAGCAGGCCTTCATCTTGCACCGTACCAGGCGTGGACACATTCTTTCAAGCATAATTTGACCTTTTTAGATGTTTTGGGGAGAAGGCATTACGGTGGTACAATTGCGAAATTGCCAGCGAAACTAATTTCAACCCAAGTTAAAAAAGAGGCAAAAAAGCAATATACAGAACATATTTCAAGTTTTAGGTGAAGGTGTTACTTGTTTCATTTGTTTATTCAGTTCGGAAACTATTGCCATTATATATAAACGAATAACTGTCACTAAAACACTAAGTTGTAAGGCGATTCCCTTTTTGCCATGGTTTCAAAACAAGGCAAGGTGAAGCAAGATCTACAAGAGGGCGATAGTCCTCGGTTCGGTCCTTGCTAGGGACAGTTAATAATGTTTAAAATAGCTCTCTTTGCCGCCGTTGCCACGCTTTGCTATTGATGCCCGTAGAAAAAACAAGAAAAATATTCAGCTCTGACTACTTCTAGCCAATCACAGCGCGCATTATATTTTAACTAGCGGTAGTATACTGATGCAAAAGCAGCAAACTGGTTGGCTGAGCTATCATACGCTATGAGCCATTTGTTTGCAGTCAATGGAACTTGTCCACGGAATGACGCCATTTCCTTGATTTTGAGAGGCGCGCGAAGAACATTTTGGCGCGAAAATTAACCCAACTTTCGGAACTTCTCTACCTCATCAATAATTCATCAGGTTAGATAGACTGGCGATTTTATTTCTTTATTTTTCTCGTAGTTTTATTTTGTGGTCGAAGTTCGTCAAAAATACTCTGCTACTACTCCGCTGCGCGTCGTATTTTCAACTCTCTTCTCGGTGTTTTGAAATGTGATGAAACAATGTCTCTCGTGTTTGATACATTACTTATAATGACTCCACACAAAATGACATTAAATACGTTTAATTTATTTTCTATCACTATTGCTATACGTTTGCAACAATGCTACAAAAATAATATTTACCTGACCACACTGTTCACTTTTAAAATTACACCGTTTGACGGCAAAAATCACTTTTGAGCAAAACCTTGCTTACACATGTAGTTACGGAGAGACACCTCTTTCATCCAGGTTATTTTCAGAATTGCTAAGTTTTTCAGGAGTTAATAATTTATTTATTTTTCTTCTTCTTCTTCAGGGCATTGCTTTTTTGTTGGATGACTTCTGATAGTGGAAGAGAGAAGTGGCGTCGATTTTGCCTGTTTCTGAGAGGGCTTCGGCAAACATTTTCACCACCTAAACAAAGGAAAGGAAACAGTTAAAGAACGCAATAACATCAACATGAATATCCACGCATTGAATCAAACAACGGCCCTCTACGAACTATGAATAAAAACTCGACAGTTGAACCCAAAACGCACGCAAGACAGCTCTCCCAAACTCACTAGTGTTGGAAAATGCTAAAACGTGTATACATTCCTTTTCAGTTTTGACCACAAAACATGCACCGTTTTTGACAAAAATCGATGATCAATGTTAAAAAAATAAATATAACTTCCTTGGAAAATGTATCCTTTTTTCAAAGGCTTCATACCCATAGTAGGAATTCTACATCTGTTTTCTAAACATTTAACTTGAATTCCCCCTTGAGTAAATCGGCCGTTCAGTATATGTTCGGGAAGTTTTAAGAAAGGCCCTTACAAATATCAAAATAAAATTTCCCCCGCGCCTATATAGTTTAACTAGTAAACTACCTATCCTTTCGTATACCCTCACCCCCTCAGCCTGAAAAAGGTAATCCCCCACCGGCGCAAGTCTTAAAGACAAAAGAAAACGTTTCGCTGGCCCAATGACACTATACCTCTAAATTGGTAATAAGTGGAACTCCACTGTCGATGGACGATCTCCGTATAAGGTAGTTATCTTTGATGTATTTTGTGTTCTGATTCGGTAAGTTGATAACCAGGTCCACTTCTTTATCTTGGATCAGTCTGCAACAAAGAAGAGTAAAATCACGAGCTGAAGTATTTCTTTGATCCACTGCAAGAGAGAATGCCCTAGTTCTTATATCGTATTTTTTAGACACATCTACAAGCGTTCCACCACGAATGCTGTCATTAGACCCCCTCTAATGCACATGTCAAACCCATCCCACGTGATTCGTACACGTCATTTCGCGCGCATTCATTCATTCTCGGAAAACACGCTTGCATTGAAAGAAGCAAATCTCTACCACAGAAACTATGAGCTTACAAGGTATGTGTTTGTTTAATTTTACATCAGGGAAGGGTCTATGAACGGTATGAAAGGAAAGAAAAGTATGGAATCCATGAAAGTCCCGCCCGGTTTCCTTAGCATGAAGCCGAAGCTATAGTACACCGCAATCGCGGTAGTAGTAACTTCGTTTTATAAACAAGAAATCGTCGTTCATGGCCTTCTGGGAAAACAGTGCACTTTGAGAGTGTCATATTTTGCCCAAAAACAGAACGCAGTGTCAAGGCCAGGGCTCGAACCAGGACCGCTCGGTCCAGAGTCCAGCGTACTAACCATTAGCTCACCGCGCCTCCCACCAAATTTCCAAAAAGGGTAATTTACGTACCCTTGAACTATGACGGCTTACTAAACGTAATTTTTACCTGGTAGCTGTCGGGTTTACACCGACACTGTGCAGTGGCCATTCAACTGGTTCAGCTGGAATATTGTGCGTGTTCAGATATTGCGCCGTAGCCTCTGTGGCGTACAAAGTGAACCCTAGTTTGTGAAGCTGGTTTGCCGTTGGTAGGAACTTGGGCTGCAAGGATTGCTGTTTAATAGAGAGAAGCGAAAGCAAAGGGCGTACAGTCAATTCTCTCTTAACGAACAACTCTGTAAAATCAAATCGTTAGGATTGTTTGACGCCTTCGTTCGCAAACTCTAGGTTGATTAGAGTTACTCTGTCAATCATCGTACCTGAATACCAATCAGAATGCCTTTCTTAGGCAGACGGAAGCCAGTTGACATCAAAGCCTTGAGAAAAGCGGCGTTAGCATTGGCTCCAAAGCAAGCGACCTACACAGAACCACACAACGTGCACATTAGGACAGTTCTTATTGTAGTTTTTGGCTCTCAAAGACGAAATGAAGTTTAAAGACGCGAGTCCTTTTATCTTTGTTTACCTCTCCAGTGGAAGCCATTTCACATCTCAATAGCGGATCAGCGTCACGCAGCCGCGGCCACGAAAACATCGGCGCCTACAGACAGAGAAACATACACGCAAGCGCTTATTATATTAGAAACAAAACAATTTACCACAGGGAGGTGCAAAAGCTGTTCTATATAACACTGCAACTTGCAAGTTAAAGGGAATGAATTTTTATTTCTTTGTAATGGGAGAATTTTGTTTCTTGAAAAGTAGTTGTTGAAGAACATTTCCTACCATTTACTGGCTAGAAAACCTGCCTCATCCCCAGGGCTTGCTCCTTTGTCATACAGGGTACGCTTTGCATTTTGGCATTGGTTTTGCGCGGTTCGCGTGTCATGGTGGGACTGGGTAACCATCAGCCCTTGCACACTCCTTGTTTTCCTGCCTTATCGCCTCGACCGAACGGCGCCTGGGGACGAGGCAGGCAGAAAACAATTCCTCAAAATCGACCAGTGGCAACCCGAGACCGGGTGGAGGGTTCAATTTCTCTTGTATAAAAGTATCATAATTGCTTTTGTTTTGTGGAGTTTGAGATAAGTCGACGTTAACACTGGAGGACAGAAATTCCACAAAAAAAATGAAATCAAAATTCACCTTAATGATGAGTTAGCTTAATCGTGCTTAAAATAACACGGCCCAATGGCAGGAGAGAACCAGTAACCAGCATACTGAGCTAACAAACCTTGATGCCGACATATCCAGACGGCTGTAGAGGTGTGGCCAGGTGAGGCAGATTTTTTTCGTCAAGAGGATAGTTCACCATCACTTTAGTAGCCACACTGATGAAGTCTGTGCCAACTGTTTTGGAGACGAAAGGAAACGAGCGAGACGCACGCAGATTGCATTCGATTACCTGTGGAATGGGAAAAGTAAAAGGTAGTTCTTGACTGTCACTTCTAGGAACTCTACATGCCAGAGATCCCTGGGGTTGCTCAAGTTGAGATATCCTTGGTGACCCTGAACACCAGCGCTTCGTTTTCCAGATGTTCCTAGCACCCACCTTCTCAGATATCCCTTGCCACAGAATTGTGAATCTTAAATGGCCGACTGTCTAGTATCATAACAGATTTGCATGCTGCAACCAGTTGCATAAGTAGTTGAGACATCCTACGTTAACGAGAGAAGACTCTTCACCGCGCTATTGCGCGTAATCTCTCTCCCCTCCTCCCCTTCCCAATGTTGCTAGCTATGCAATATGACGTACAAAACTTAGATGGACAACATTGAAACGGGGAAAGGGGTGCAAAATGTTCTTCTCTGACAAACTGGCAATTTGCGAACCATAGAAGTAAGAAAAGCCTTTTTTGGCACTAACTGTCTCAACATTTTTGCAACTGGTTGTCTGATTTATGCAAGGCACAAAAAATATATTCTTCTCTTATATATTGAGGTGAAAATCACACCTGTCGAAGCTTTTCAGGGGAGCTTTTCAAAAGAAAAAGTTTTAGGGTAACATGCTGGCTATCTCAAAAATGGCCAAGGAAAAACCTCTTTTTGGGGTGTATAGGATGACGTAACATCTACACAGTTCATTTACCCTGGGGAAGACATCAGCAAGTATGCTTGAGTTTCGAAATAAACACGTGTCAATTAAAAATCCTTTTTGTTTGAAATTTGCTGTGGGTTCGAATTCTTGCGCAAAATTTCCAAATATTGTCAAACAACTGCATTTACGTATGAAAATGGCGCACTACGTGTTCGTAAGATTAAAATGAGATAAAGTTCCTGGACGAAATTGCAATACAGACAATAACACCTTCTATTGTAATTGCTCGCTACTTAAAGGAAATTCAACTTTTCTAGAAATCATTTCTTCTAGTGATACAAGTCATTGGAAGAAAGGTTTTTACTCAGATCTTTTTCGGCCAGGTCTTGTTTGGATGGGTTGGAGCGGAAGATGCAGAATGCATTTTCTTGAACGACTTCCGCTGGTCGCAACAAGTTATACAATGGCATGATTTTCTTCTTATGCTTGAAGGTCAAGTAGTGCATCTCCCTGCACCCAAAACACACTACGCGAAAGACATTGTATTTGAAAAAGACACACCAATTTTCTGTACGGGAAAACAACCCTTTATTTACATTAAAAATGGAGTTATCGATCAGCGTGAAACAGAAATGATGCAAGTAAGGTGGAAAATCTTTCAATTTAATGTACAAATTGAACAAAACGATCAAAAGGAAATCCCGAAGTGTGCAAGGTGCTTTGCCTCGTTAGTGCTTAGCTAAAATGAGTCCTTTAGTAAGGCCAGGAGAAACAGTGTATAGGTGAATAGAAACGCAATCATCCACCGCGGCGGTCTACCACGGTCTACCACGGTCTACCATCGGAATGTAATTACAAAAAAGAATATCCTATTTCGTACCGTGGTGAGGGTAGACCGTGTTTTTATGGTAGACCGTTGGGAAATCCAAGTTATGATGGCTAAGACATTTTTGGACCACGGCTATTTTTTGGAATGCACTAAATCTTTATTTTTGAAATGACTCAATGCAGGAATATCTCATACGTTCAAGTTCTTTAAATTAGTCACGCAATAATAACATATGTCACGCAATATCCTGTCATTACATGAGATATTTTGTCGCATTGTAAATAAAAGATCACTTTTGCATTATTTATAAAGCTCCATTTTTTCCTTTTCGATTTATTTTTCTTAGTATTTTGTACGCCTGCCCCTATTTTTTGTGATTAAATCCAAGCGCTTAAACATTGAAGCGATGGTATTGTCAATTATTTCCCTTCGCATTGAATACAATGTACTTTTCACTCTTCTTGCAAAGGCCTCAAAACTCTCATAAGTTAAATTCAACCTCACAGCTTGTGTTCGGAGCTCTTCTTTCGCGGCATTAAAAACATTCTCGATAGGATTAAGATCTCCACTTCTTTTCGGAATAGGAAATAATTCTCCCCCAACCTCCTTAAGAGCCTTTCGCGCCTTAGCACAATTCAGTATGGGGCAATTGTCTTGGACGAATAGCTTTGAACATTTCCCGCTCTTTTGAAACATATTTCGGAAATTTCTGCGTATAAAATCTGCATAATAATTACCATCTAGTTTTTCATATTGTTCACAGTATATAACGCCTTTTCCATATGAAATGGCTACAATCATTTTAACAACTCTTCCGCCCGAGCCTACGTGCGTTCCCTTTGCAGTCACAGACAGTCCCTCCTTTCGTTTCCTCCAGATTTTACCTTTAGGGGCTCTAGCGTCGTCGAGTGGATTGTATTTATGATAAAAGCTTACCCCGTCTAGATAAAAGCAGATATCATTCATGAAGAAGTCGTTGCAATAAGTTCTTTTCACTTTACGTGCAAACCTTAAACGCTCTCTGAAATCTCTCTCCAGTAATATTACTTTTTTTCTTGCTTCCAAGAAGGCATATCCCATTCGTTTCAAAGTTCGATTGATAGTCCACAGTGAAGCATTGTGTAAACCCGCTTCTGCCCTTATTCTGTGGCATGAGAAGTTTCCCTCTTGTTCACGAAGTCTTCCAATTGTTCTGTGGATTTTCCTTTCCTGGCGCACATCGATTAATCGCGGCCTGCCATGCCTGTTACTTTCCTTTTGTGCTTGATTTGCAAATTTTAAACAGCGATAAACCGATGCCCTGGATATTCCACAACGCTGTACTATTTCTTTAACAGGTACATCACCCTGTTCTCGAAGGAATCTTACATAAGCTTTTAGTTCTGGTTTGATTTTCTCCTTAAAAACCATGTCGTTTGCCTTTATTGAACAAGAAATTCGATTGATGAATTTCTTTACGTCACAAAACGTAACTTAAGTATTAGCAAGATTCCATCCAAATCTGCGCGCTCTACCTTTTCTTTTCTCTTGAAACGAACGGATCCTTTCTTTTTTCAATACATTTCAGTATTTAGCTCGTTCTAAATCATCTCCATTGCCGCTGGACTATGTTTCATTCAATACACTGGAAAGACAACCAGTTGCATAAGTAGTTGAGACATCCTACGTTAACGAGAGAAGACTCTTCACCGCGCTATTGCGCGTAATCTCTCTCCCCTCCTCCCCTTCCCAATGTTGCTAGCTATGCAATATGACGTACAAAACTTAGATGGACAACATTGAAACGGGGAAAGGGGTGCAAAATGTTCTTCTCTGACAAACTGGCAATTTGCGAACCATAGAAGTAAGAAAAGCCTTTTTTGGCACTAACTGTCTCAACATTTTTGCAACTGGTTGTCTGATTTATGCAAGGCACAAAAAATATATTCTTCTCTTATATATTGAGGTGAAAATCACACCTGTCGAAGCTTTTCAGGGGAGCTTTTCAAAAGAAAAAGTTTTAGGGTAACATGCTGGCTATCTCAAAAATGGCCAAGGAAAAACCTCTTTTTGGGGTGTATAGGATGACGTAACATCTACACAGTTCATTTACCCTGGGGAAGACATCAGCAAGTATGCTTGAGTTTCGAAATAAACACGTGTCAATTAAAAATCCTTTTTGTTTGAAATTTGCTGTGGGTTCGAATTCTTGCGCAAAATTTCCAAATATTGTCAAACAACTGCATTTACGTATGAAAATGGCGCACTACGTGTTCGTAAGATTAAAATGAGATAAAGTTCCTGGACGAAATTGCAATACAGACAATAACACCTTCTATTGTAATTGCTCGCTACTTAAAGGAAATTCAACTTTTCTAGAAATCATTTCTTCTAGTGATACAAGTCATTGGAAGAAAGGTTTTTACTCAGATCTTTTTCGGCCAGGTCTTGTTTGGATGGGTTGGAGCGGAAGATGCAGAATGCATTTTCTTGAACGACTTCCGCTGGTCGCAACAAGTTATACAATGGCATGATTTTCTTCTTATGCTTGAAGGTCAAGTAGTGCATCTCCCTGCACCCAAAACACACTACGCGAAAGACATTGTATTTGAAAAAGACACACCAATTTTCTGTACGGGAAAACAACCCTTTATTTACATTAAAAATGGAGTTATCGATCAGCGTGAAACAGAAATGATGCAAGTAAGGTGGAAAATCTTTCAATTTAATGTACAAATTGAACAAAACGATCAAAAGGAAATCCCGAAGTGTGCAAGGTGCTTTGCCTCGTTAGTGCTTAGCTAAAATGAGTCCTTTAGTAAGGCCAGGAGAAACAGTGTATAGGTGAATAGAAACGCAATCATCCACCGCGGCGGTCTACCACGGTCTACCACGGTCTACCATCGGAATGTAATTACAAAAAAGAATATCCTATTTCGTACCGTGGTGAGGGTAGACCGTGTTTTTATGGTAGACCGTTGGGAAATCCAAGTTATGATGGCTAAGACATTTTTGGACCACGGCTATTTTTTGGAATGCACTAAATCTTTATTTTTGAAATGACTCAATGCAGGAATATCTCATACGTTCAAGTTCTTTAAATTAGTCACGCAATAATAACATATGTCACGCAATATCCTGTCATTACATGAGATATTTTGTCGCATTGTAAATAAAAGATCACTTTTGCATTATTTATAAAGCTCCATTTTTTCCTTTTCGATTTATTTTTCTTAGTATTTTGTACGCCTGCCCCTATTTTTTGTGATTAAATCCAAGCGCTTAAACATTGAAGCGATGGTATTGTCAATTATTTCCCTTCGCATTGAATACAATGTACTTTTCACTCTTCTTGCAAAGGCCTCAAAACTCTCATAAGTTAAATTCAACCTCACAGCTTGTGTTCGGAGCTCTTCTTTCGCGGCATTAAAAACATTCTCGATAGGATTAAGATCTCCACTTCTTTTCGGAATAGGAAATAATTCTCCCCCAACCTCCTTAAGAGCCTTTCGCGCCTTAGCACAATTCAGTATGGGGCAATTGTCTTGGACGAATAGCTTTGAACATTTCCCGCTCTTTTGAAACATATTTCGGAAATTTCTGCGTATAAAATCTGCATAATAATTACCATCTAGTTTTTCATATTGTTCACAGTATATAACGCCTTTTCCATATGAAATGGCTACAATCATTTTAACAACTCTTCCGCCCGAGCCTACGTGCGTTCCCTTTGCAGTCACAGACAGTCCCTCCTTTCGTTTCCTCCAGATTTTACCTTTAGGGGCTCTAGCGTCGTCGAGTGGATTGTATTTATGATAAAAGCTTACCCCGTCTAGATAAAAGCAGATATCATTCATGAAGAAGTCGTTGCAATAAGTTCTTTTCACTTTACGTGCAAACCTTAAACGCTCTCTGAAATCTCTCTCCAGTAATATTACTTTTTTTCTTGCTTCCAAGAAGGCATATCCCATTCGTTTCAAAGTTCGATTGATAGTCCACAGTGAAGCATTGTGTAAACCCGCTTCTGCCCTTATTCTGTGGCATGAGAAGTTTCCCTCTTGTTCACGAAGTCTTCCAATTGTTCTGTGGATTTTCCTTTCCTGGCGCACATCGATTAATCGCGGCCTGCCATGCCTGTTACTTTCCTTTTGTGCTTGATTTGCAAATTTTAAACAGCGATAAACCGATGCCCTGGATATTCCACAACGCTGTACTATTTCTTTAACAGGTACATCACCCTGTTCTCGAAGGAATCTTACATAAGCTTTTAGTTCTGGTTTGATTTTCTCCTTAAAAACCATGTCGTTTGCCTTTATTGAACAAGAAATTCGATTGATGAATTTCTTTACGTCACAAAACGTAACTTAAGTATTAGCAAGATTCCATCCAAATCTGCGCGCTCTACCTTTTCTTTTCTCTTGAAACGAACGGATCCTTTCTTTTTTCAATACATTTCAGTATTTAGCTCGTTCTAAATCATCTCCATTGCCGCTGGACTATGTTTCATTCAATACACTGGAAAGACAACCAGTTGCATAAGTAGTTGAGACATCCTACGTTAACGAGAGAAGACTCTTCACCGCGCTATTGCGCGTAATCTCTCTCCCCTCCTCCCCTTCCCAATGTTGCTAGCTATGCAATATGACGTACAAAACTTAGATGGACAACATTGAAACGGGGAAAGGGGTGCAAAATGTTCTTCTCTGACAAACTGGCAATTTGCGAACCATAGAAGTAAGAAAAGCCTTTTTTGGCACTAACTGTCTCAACATTTTTGCAACTGGTTGTCTGATTTATGCAAGGCACAAAAAATATATTCTTCTCTTATATATTGAGGTGAAAATCACACCTGTCGAAGCTTTTCAGGGGAGCTTTTCAAAAGAAAAAGTTTTAGGGTAACATGCTGGCTATCTCAAAAATGGCCAAGGAAAAACCTCTTTTTGGGGTGTATAGGATGACGTAACATCTACACAGTTCATTTACCCTGGGGAAGACATCAGCAAGTATGCTTGAGTTTCGAAATAAACACGTGTCAATTAAAAATCCTTTTTGTTTGAAATTTGCTGTGGGTTCGAATTCTTGCGCAAAATTTCCAAATATTGTCAAACAACTGCATTTACGTATGAAAATGGCGCACTACGTGTTCGTAAGATTAAAATGAGATAAAGTTCCTGGACGAAATTGCAATACAGACAATAACACCTTCTATTGTAATTGCTCGCTACTTAAAGGAAATTCAACTTTTCTAGAAATCATTTCTTCTAGTGATACAAGTCATTGGAAGAAAGGTTTTTACTCAGATCTTTTTCGGCCAGGTCTTGTTTGGATGGGTTGGAGCGGAAGATGCAGAATGCATTTTCTTGAACGACTTCCGCTGGTCGCAACAAGTTATACAATGGCATGATTTTCTTCTTATGCTTGAAGGTCAAGTAGTGCATCTCCCTGCACCCAAAACACACTACGCGAAAGACATTGTATTTGAAAAAGACACACCAATTTTCTGTACGGGAAAACAACCCTTTATTTACATTAAAAATGGAGTTATCGATCAGCGTGAAACAGAAATGATGCAAGTAAGGTGGAAAATCTTTCAATTTAATGTACAAATTGAACAAAACGATCAAAAGGAAATCCCGAAGTGTGCAAGGTGCTTTGCCTCGTTAGTGCTTAGCTAAAATGAGTCCTTTAGTAAGGCCAGGAGAAACAGTGTATAGGTGAATAGAAACGCAATCATCCACCGCGGCGGTCTACCACGGTCTACCACGGTCTACCATCGGAATGTAATTACAAAAAAGAATATCCTATTTCGTACCGTGGTGAGGGTAGACCGTGTTTTTATGGTAGACCGTTGGGAAATCCAAGTTATGATGGCTAAGACATTTTTGGACCACGGCTATTTTTTGGAATGCACTAAATCTTTATTTTTGAAATGACTCAATGCAGGAATATCTCATACGTTCAAGTTCTTTAAATTAGTCACGCAATAATAACATATGTCACGCAATATCCTGTCATTACATGAGATATTTTGTCGCATTGTAAATAAAAGATCACTTTTGCATTATTTATAAAGCTCCATTTTTTCCTTTTCGATTTATTTTTCTTAGTATTTTGTACGCCTGCCCCTATTTTTTGTGATTAAATCCAAGCGCTTAAACATTGAAGCGATGGTATTGTCAATTATTTCCCTTCGCATTGAATACAATGTACTTTTCACTCTTCTTGCAAAGGCCTCAAAACTCTCATAAGTTAAATTCAACCTCACAGCTTGTGTTCGGAGCTCTTCTTTCGCGGCATTAAAAACATTCTCGATAGGATTAAGATCTCCACTTCTTTTCGGAATAGGAAATAATTCTCCCCCAACCTCCTTAAGAGCCTTTCGCGCCTTAGCACAATTCAGTATGGGGCAATTGTCTTGGACGAATAGCTTTGAACATTTCCCGCTCTTTTGAAACATATTTCGGAAATTTCTGCGTATAAAATCTGCATAATAATTACCATCTAGTTTTTCATATTGTTCACAGTATATAACGCCTTTTCCATATGAAATGGCTACAATCATTTTAACAACTCTTCCGCCCGAGCCTACGTGCGTTCCCTTTGCAGTCACAGACAGTCCCTCCTTTCGTTTCCTCCAGATTTTACCTTTAGGGGCTCTAGCGTCGTCGAGTGGATTGTATTTATGATAAAAGCTTACCCCGTCTAGATAAAAGCAGATATCATTCATGAAGAAGTCGTTGCAATAAGTTCTTTTCACTTTACGTGCAAACCTTAAACGCTCTCTGAAATCTCTCTCCAGTAATATTACTTTTTTTCTTGCTTCCAAGAAGGCATATCCCATTCGTTTCAAAGTTCGATTGATAGTCCACAGTGAAGCATTGTGTAAACCCGCTTCTGCCCTTATTCTGTGGCATGAGAAGTTTCCCTCTTGTTCACGAAGTCTTCCAATTGTTCTGTGGATTTTCCTTTCCTGGCGCACATCGATTAATCGCGGCCTGCCATGCCTGTTACTTTCCTTTTGTGCTTGATTTGCAAATTTTAAACAGCGATAAACCGATGCCCTGGATATTCCACAACGCTGTACTATTTCTTTAACAGGTACATCACCCTGTTCTCGAAGGAATCTTACATAAGCTTTTAGTTCTGGTTTGATTTTCTCCTTAAAAACCATGTCGTTTGCCTTTATTGAACAAGAAATTCGATTGATGAATTTCTTTACGTCACAAAACGTAACTTAAGTATTAGCAAGATTCCATCCAAATCTGCGCGCTCTACCTTTTCTTTTCTCTTGAAACGAACGGATCCTTTCTTTTTTCAATACATTTCAGTATTTAGCTCGTTCTAAATCATCTCCATTGCCGCTGGACTATGTTTCATTCAATACACTGGAAAGACAACCAGTTGCATAAGTAGTTGAGACATCCTACGTTAACGAGAGAAGACTCTTCACCGCGCTATTGCGCGTAATCTCTCTCCCCTCCTCCCCTTCCCAATGTTGCTAGCTATGCAATATGACGTACAAAACTTAGATGGACAACATTGAAACGGGGAAAGGGGTGCAAAATGTTCTTCTCTGACAAACTGGCAATTTGCGAACCATAGAAGTAAGAAAAGCCTTTTTTGGCACTAACTGTCTCAACATTTTTGCAACTGGTTGTCTGATTTATGCAAGGCACAAAAAATATATTCTTCTCTTATATATTGAGGTGAAAATCACACCTGTCGAAGCTTTTCAGGGGAGCTTTTCAAAAGAAAAAGTTTTAGGGTAACATGCTGGCTATCTCAAAAATGGCCAAGGAAAAACCTCTTTTTGGGGTGTATAGGATGACGTAACATCTACACAGTTCATTTACCCTGGGGAAGACATCAGCAAGTATGCTTGAGTTTCGAAATAAACACGTGTCAATTAAAAATCCTTTTTGTTTGAAATTTGCTGTGGGTTCGAATTCTTGCGCAAAATTTCCAAATATTGTCAAACAACTGCATTTACGTATGAAAATGGCGCACTACGTGTTCGTAAGATTAAAATGAGATAAAGTTCCTGGACGAAATTGCAATACAGACAATAACACCTTCTATTGTAATTGCTCGCTACTTAAAGGAAATTCAACTTTTCTAGAAATCATTTCTTCTAGTGATACAAGTCATTGGAAGAAAGGTTTTTACTCAGATCTTTTTCGGCCAGGTCTTGTTTGGATGGGTTGGAGCGGAAGATGCAGAATGCATTTTCTTGAACGACTTCCGCTGGTCGCAACAAGTTATACAATGGCATGATTTTCTTCTTATGCTTGAAGGTCAAGTAGTGCATCTCCCTGCACCCAAAACACACTACGCGAAAGACATTGTATTTGAAAAAGACACACCAATTTTCTGTACGGGAAAACAACCCTTTATTTACATTAAAAATGGAGTTATCGATCAGCGTGAAACAGAAATGATGCAAGTAAGGTGGAAAATCTTTCAATTTAATGTACAAATTGAACAAAACGATCAAAAGGAAATCCCGAAGTGTGCAAGGTGCTTTGCCTCGTTAGTGCTTAGCTAAAATGAGTCCTTTAGTAAGGCCAGGAGAAACAGTGTATAGGTGAATAGAAACGCAATCATCCACCGCGGCGGTCTACCACGGTCTACCACGGTCTACCATCGGAATGTAATTACAAAAAAGAATATCCTATTTCGTACCGTGGTGAGGGTAGACCGTGTTTTTATGGTAGACCGTTGGGAAATCCAAGTTATGATGGCTAAGACATTTTTGGACCACGGCTATTTTTTGGAATGCACTAAATCTTTATTTTTGAAATGACTCAATGCAGGAATATCTCATACGTTCAAGTTCTTTAAATTAGTCACGCAATAATAACATATGTCACGCAATATCCTGTCATTACATGAGATATTTTGTCGCATTGTAAATAAAAGATCACTTTTGCATTATTTATAAAGCTCCATTTTTTCCTTTTCGATTTATTTTTCTTAGTATTTTGTACGCCTGCCCCTATTTTTTGTGATTAAATCCAAGCGCTTAAACATTGAAGCGATGGTATTGTCAATTATTTCCCTTCGCATTGAATACAATGTACTTTTCACTCTTCTTGCAAAGGCCTCAAAACTCTCATAAGTTAAATTCAACCTCACAGCTTGTGTTCGGAGCTCTTCTTTCGCGGCATTAAAAACATTCTCGATAGGATTAAGATCTCCACTTCTTTTCGGAATAGGAAATAATTCTCCCCCAACCTCCTTAAGAGCCTTTCGCGCCTTAGCACAATTCAGTATGGGGCAATTGTCTTGGACGAATAGCTTTGAACATTTCCCGCTCTTTTGAAACATATTTCGGAAATTTCTGCGTATAAAATCTGCATAATAATTACCATCTAGTTTTTCATATTGTTCACAGTATATAACGCCTTTTCCATATGAAATGGCTACAATCATTTTAACAACTCTTCCGCCCGAGCCTACGTGCGTTCCTTTTGCAGTCACAGACAGTCCCTCCTTTCGTTTCCTCCAGATTTTACCTTTAGGGGCTCTAGCGTCGTCGAGTGGATTGTATTTATGATAAAAGCTTACCCCGTCTAGATAAAAGCAGATATCATTCATGAAGAAGTCGTTGCAATAAGTTCTTTTCACTTTACGTGCAAACCTTAAACGCTCTCTGAAATCTCTCTCCAGTAATATTACTTTTTTTCTTGCTTCCAAGAAGGCATATCCCATTCGTTTCAAAGTTCGATTGATAGTCCACAGTGAAGCATTGTGTAAACCCGCTTCTGCCCTTATTCTGTGGCATGAGAAGTTTCCCTCTTGTTCACGAAGTCTTCCAATTGTTCTGTGGATTTTCCTTTCCTGGCGCACATCGATTAATCGCGGCCTGCCATGCCTGTTACTTTCCTTTTGTGCTTGATTTGCAAATTTTAAACAGCGATAAACCGATGCCCTGGATATTCCACAACGCTGTACTATTTCTTTAACAGGTACATCACCCTGTTCTCGAAGGAATCTTACATAAGCTTTTAGTTCTGGTTTGATTTTCTCCTTAAAAACCATGTCGTTTGCCTTTATTGAACAAGAAATTCGATTGATGAATTTCTTTACGTCACAAAACGTAACTTAAGTATTAGCAAGATTCCATCCAAATCTGCGCGCTCTACCTTTTCTTTTCTCTTGAAACGAACGGATCCTTTCTTTTTTCAATACATTTCAGTATTTAGCTCGTTCTAAATCATCTCCATTGCCGCTGGACTATGTTTCATTCAATACACTGGAAAGACAACCAGTTGCATAAGTAGTTGAGACATCCTACGTTAACGAGAGAAGACTCTTCACCGCGCTATTGCGCGTAATCTCTCTCCCCTCCTCCCCTTCCCAATGTTGCTAGCTATGCAATATGACGTACAAAACTTAGATGGACAACATTGAAACGGGGAAAGGGGTGCAAAATGTTCTTCTCTGACAAACTGGCAATTTGCGAACCATAGAAGTAAGAAAAGCCTTTTTTGGCACTAACTGTCTCAACATTTTTGCAACTGGTTGTGGGTCCAAAAATCGACTCTATGACAAAGTAGCTGCAGCTGGGGTTTAGCTCTAAGAAGCGGTTAGATTATGAGCTCTAGATTTCTTTGCGTTGCGTCTAACCTTTATGTTTCCATTTTTGGCCAGAAACTGCGTGTTGAATGGACCAGAAATGTTAAACTTCTCGGCAATCTTCCTGGTTGCCTCTTTCACCTGTCAGAAAACAAAAAGTTAAAAACTTTAGCTGCTTCTGAGAAAGGGACTTTAAAACTATCCCCTTCAGTAAACAAACTGTAACATAATCTCCTTGGAAGGGCTGACCAAGCCCATAAGTAAGATACCAGACCACCTTGAAAATGCCCCTACATACGAGGAGCTTTCAAACGGAGAAACGTGATTGGCTCTTGTACCTTGGGAAGCAAAACACACTGCCAAGGTATCACGGTAAATGTTGTGGGCGCTGATCTTTTTGACGTGTCCATCGATATTTACCACAGGAAATTTACCTCGGGAAATGTCGGCCGCACTCGCTAAATGCAATTTCTCGTAGTTAAAGGGTCATTTTACCACAGCAAAAGGGTCCTGTGTAACCGCACCCAATGCAAGCACATGACAGCACATGATTAGCCACATCCACTTTGTCTTAGTAAATTGCAAACGGTTGCTGTTCTTAGCATAAGAACGTCGCAGCACGTGCTGAGCCAACGCCCACTTATTTACACCCACCTGTGCAATGTCTTCATCACTGATGGTTTGTGGCGGTAAGATCAGGGTAGCATCTCCTGAATGAACGCCAGCGTTCTCCACGTGTTCCGAAATAGCATGAGCGACAACCTATTGAAACCAGAGAACAACCTCACCACTGTGCACAACGGTACAGGGTTCGTACTCTTTTGAGCTTTTGTAATTCCATTACTTTCTAAGACCTTTTCCGTGACTTCTCCAAGTTTTCCATGATTTAAATTTGACAATTTCTTGGAAATCATCTTTCATTTTGGGTATGTTATACCATTTTCTTTGCCAAGAACATAATTGATTTAATTTGCACTTTTTAAATGAACATAATTTTCCATGACTTTCCATGGCCCACACGTAAATTCCTTGACTTTCTAGGCCTGTAATCGGTGTAGTCAGTGTAGTCACTGCACTCGATGTCGCCGCTGTAGCCACTGAGTCGGTGTAGTCAGTGTAGTCGGTGTAGTCAGTGTAGTCGGTGTAGTCAGTGTAGTCAGTGTAGTCGGTGAAGTCGGTGTAGTCAGTGTAGTCGGTGTAGTCGGTGTAGTCGGTGTAGTCGGTGTAGTCGGTGTAGCCACTGAGTCGGTGTAGTCAGTGTAGTCGGTGTAGTTGGTGTAGTCGGTGTAGTCGGTGTACTCGGTGAAGTCGGTGTAGTCGGTGTAGTCGGTGTAGTTGGTGTAGTCAATGTAGTCGGTGTAGTCGGTGTAGCCACTGAGTCGGTGTAGTCAGTGTAGTCAGTGTAGTCGGTGTAGTCGGTGTAGTCGGTGTAGTCAGTGTAGTCGGTGTAGTCGGTGTAGTCGGTGTAGTCAGTGTAGTCGGTGTAGTCGGTGTAGTCGGTGTAGTCACTGCAGTCTGTGTAGTCAGTGTAGTCGATGTAGTCAATGCAGTCAGTGTAGTCAGGATATCGTCGACCTTCAAACAAACAATTCTTGTTTTACGTCAGGTTACAAGCAACATCACGTACCTTTCCGTTCTTAGCCACAGCATCCATTTCAATTTCTCGTGCGCCCTCGATGAACTTTGTCATTACAACAGGATGGTCCTGAATGCAGAACAAAATTAATGTTATTTATATCCGTTCTCACTCTTGCCCCAATCGTTCAAAAAACCGATAACCCTATACCGTGTAAATCACCATCCACTAAGTAGCGTAGTTTCAAATCAGTTTAAGCATTTAGCAGCTTGTGTAAGATAATATCTCTTGTCCAGCTGTCTTGTAAAATAGCAATTTTTTGTAAAGGATTGAAGGACACATCTTGCTGAACTTACTTGCGATACTCGAGCAGCTTCTTCTAAGAACTTTTTTAACTCCACTGGACCATACGCTACATTCATGGCTGAACCGCTGAAACAAAACAACGTTAATGTCAATCATGAATTGAGAATTTACAGCTGATTTCATTGCAGTGTGAAGAGCAACAGTCTTTTAAATGTTCAGGAAGACATGAACTTCAATTGCAAGCCTTTCGCGTCTATACATGACTCGTGTTCCTTGGCGAATGATGTCTGTACACACTGAACTGAATTCGCTGTAAGTCTCTGCATTGCTGCAATACACAGGTTAAGCTTTCTATTAACAACTCTTGAAAAACAATACTATGGATGGATTTTAACCACTCAGAGTAAAGATGACATCTTGTTAGCCAGTGAGGTGTAGAACCAAACCCAATTGCAATTTGACTCACGTAACAATCTCCCGCGTTGACCGACGTTTCAATAAGTTCCCGCATTTGCCACGAGTTCTTGTTTTCACCCGCTCACGGGCAGTTTATCCAACAAACAACAATATTGTTTTTGGCCTCAAGGTTTGTGCGGCTTAGGTTATACCATTTTTAGTTTCAGCATCAGAGCAGTTATCACAAAAGCGTCCTGTCCTGTTTACCTGAGAACGTAGGAAGGTCTCAGAAGACAGGGGTATCCAACAGTGGCAGCAAAATCCAGCGCGTCATCCTAAAACAAAACACAGCGAAGGTGAACATACGTACAGTATCAAATCCACAAATTTCTTGTATAACAAAGCAAACAACTCACCACAGATGAAACAGCTCTCCATGGCGCCTGTCCGACTCCAATCTCATCAAGAATTGCAGAAAATCGAGATCTAACGAGAAAGAAAAGACTTTTGTGACAAAGTTTACCCAAGACACAAGGTGATGGGCAAAGAAAACGCTCTTAAAAGAACTAATGCCTTTCTAAAGTTAAATGAAATAAAGAAACTCAGAAAAGTTCCTTACTTTGCTACTCTGAGAAGGAAGAATTATTTCCCACTAAATGTTTTCTGTGTTGCTATAGAACTGAGAAAGTTGAGAGAACTCGAAGAAGCTAGCTAGCCTGCGGGCCGGCTTCCCAAACACTCGGAAAATAGCCGCACCTACACGAAGCGAGCAGGAGCCGGTTCGCAGGCTACAAGGGGCAGTAGAAACATCACGAACGGCCGGTGTTCCTATAAAGTTATGGAAAGAACAGAAAGAACAAAGGCTGGAATTTCTTCAAGTGTGTTTGCAGAGATAAAACAAAAGTTCACGCACTGTTCAAATATTATATGAAGTTAGCTTGTCAGCGAGGATGCCTCATGATTGTTACATGCAGTGTGCCTTACCGTTCTTCCGCAGCGTCTATCATCAGGGGGGAGGTGCCCAGGACATTCACACCATTCATGTACAGAGGCAGAGCAAGGTTATTAGGAATCTGACCACCAACAGAAATCACAGCGCCATTACAAACCTGCAAAACACAAGCAAAATTAAATCCTGTTAGAATCTGAAGGAGGTTCAGTTCACAGTATTTCAGTGATAACAGACTCGCCACTCCCAGCCCCCCTCCCCCCCCCCCCAATTGGCTAATGTTTCCCTGCACCCTAACCCCCGGTTTACAGAGTGGTTAACGTTTTCGCGCGGATACAACGGATTCTGGCTTTCTCACGCTTGTGACGGAGGTTTTCGCGTGCTTTTCAGCTATGGCTACCGATGTTTTTACCGCTAGATTGATTCAAAGCTGGACAAATTAATCGTACAAATGCAGAACAAGACACATTACCTCTTGTTGGTAGATGTCCAAGACTCTTTCAAGGGAAAGTTCTTCAAAGTAAAGGCGATCGCACTCATCATAATCAGTGCTAACAGTCTCAGGGTTATGGTTCACTACAACCTAATGATGAAAAAACAAAATACAAAAATGTCTACAGCGAAAAGGAAAATCTCAACAAGAGAAACAACAAATAGGCCACTGATTTCTGAGTTGCCTTTCGTCTCAGTTTCAAAAGTAGTTTTTGTAGGAAACCATTCAAATGAAAATGATTTGTATGAAGATGAACAAGCATGTAAAACGTAGTTTCATATGAAAGGTTTTTGCAAGAATCATTTTGGCTCAGAGGCAAAAGGCAACACAGAAATGGTTGCTATGTGGTCCTATATCACACGCCAAAATTGACCACTGTTCTTTAACCTTACCGTATTGACACCAAGCTTTCTTAAAGTCCTGATACAAGACACAGCGCACCAATCAAATTCCACACTGCTGCCGATATGATAAGGGCCACACCCTAGCACCATGACACCCTGGTCATTAAACACCAAGTCGTGTTCCTGACCATTGTACGTCATGTAAAGGTAGTTTGTTTTGGCTGGATACTCTGCCGCCATTGTGTCAATCTGTTGAAGAAATAAAGCCCACCCGTGAATGCCATCCGACTCATAGTTCCAAAGAAGACTATTAGGCAAAGACAAAACCTGATGAACAAGCCACGTACCTGTTTAACCCAGGGTTTAACTCCTTGTTTGATCCTCTCATTTCTCATGTCATTCTCCTGGACTCCAATCAACTTTCCAAGTTGTCTGTCGGAAAACCCGGCTTGTTTGGCTTCTAACAAATCCTCCTGTTGAAGGGATCCCCTGTAAAAACGCAACTCATTTATTTCCAGAATTGACCGAGCCACCGGTAGTTGTCAGAGCAGTTGCTTAGCAACGTAACGTATCTTTTTGATGTCATGCCAACGAGACAAATTTCAGTGAACTCTGGAGTGCCTACACCGTGCTTTGATTGGATAATAATAATCGAGAACTATTCCGGTTCTCCAACGAAGATTTGACGAAAATGACCCTAATATTTCGCTAACACAGTATATACGTACGGCACCAGTACAGTCTACTAGGAAAGCATGTCTTTGGTAGAGCAAAAACTAATTAAAGTTTCTGACTGAATTCTTTCAACTACTGTCAGTTATGTTTACATATGTGAAGTACGCAGACAAGATACAATTACAAAAATAGTCGGAGGAACAAGCGCCAGTTTTGGCAAATCTTCTTTGAAGCAATGAAAGCATTTCTGACTTCTTTTACCCAATCAAAACCTTGTGCGAAAGCTTGCAAATACACCGAAAGTAATTGCGCAAGCAAACGCGTCAGGTTGCTTAGCAACTTCCACACCATGGACCAATCACTAATACCGAAGATTCAAAGGGTTAGTCACAACATTAATTAACAAATAAACCCACAGCTTACAGTTGCTGGTTCTTCATATCTCTTTCTATTTCCACAATACGATGTAATTTGTGTAAAAACCAGCGATCGATGCTTGTCAACTCGTGTATTTGATCCACTGAGTAGTTCTCATGCAGTGCCTGGAGATGAAATGAAACGGTTTTTTTTTATATTTATAACCACTGATTGTTATCTTATTGTTATTAGAGAAATTTGTGACTCTTGTAAAACCATAACCAAAATACAGCGGGCCAATCAAAACAAACGCAGTCACACAAGTACCAAGCAGCCGTTTCAAAGCGCGGGAAAACACACAACTGGAAGCAATCGCAAGAAGACGGAGAGCTGGGGCCAAGCACGAGAAAACACCCAAATGCTGGAGGCCAAGTTCGGGAAAATATGCAAATACAAAAGGGTAGGTTCAACAAGTTTTATGAAACTGTTACTAAACTCAGGAAATGCACTCAACCAGAGCAAATACGTAACAGTTTTCAGCAGTTCACTGAAAAGTGTTCTATTGAAAATCACTGCTATCACCCCTGTTAACATTATTGTTACATTAGCGGATGGGTATTACCACGTGTGCACCATGTGACTCTCTCACCTTAGCAATGGAGTACACTCTAGTGTTTGATGGAACACACAGCTCATCATCAAGTCTCCCGTCAGACAGCTCTTGATGCATGCTGGGAAGCTACAAAAGAACAAGCAAAGCGAGTTCTGGATGCGAACTACAGTTGTGATTAATTAATGCACTCCAAGCAATTTAAATCTCCCATAGGACGGCTAAGAAATATGTTAAGTACTGAACCTATTAATTGAAAACTCACCTTTGATACAAAACCATCAACCGAGGGATGAACCATACGCAAAGCCTTCTGGAAACTCTCTTCAAATGTTCGTCCAATTGCCATAACCTAATAAACAAAATCACCGGGAAAAACAGATTTTATGAAGTTGATTACATTTGTCAACTGACAACAGCAAGAAGTAGTTGTCAGGAAGTTGAATGGATAGTCCGCTTGTTTGAATAGACTGACAAAACTCAAGATTAACTTTTTAACCAAATTTTGTCATACTAAACTTTCAAACACTTTGTTACAGAATTCGATTCAGATTTCAGAATTGCCTGTATCCTATGTGATTGAGCAGAGTTACTATTTTGGTCTTGGTTTTGAGACACTCAATTAAAAATTGCTCTAGTATGAGCGGTTTTCAATTGAGTGTTGAACGTAATCAGCAAATTGCTTTAGTTTTGTATTTTTACGCTCAGTGATTGGTTTAAAAATCTTGTGCCATTCTTTTAACCAATCAGAAGTAAAACTAAAACCAATTTTGACTCTCGTGCGAACGTTTTCCCGCCCTTTGTGTCAGCTACGTGTTATTATTTTGAGTTTTGATTGGTCCATTGGATTGCCTGTGTCCTTTGGTGATTAGCTATAGTGATTTCTTTGGGTTTACCTCTCCAACACTCTTCATCGAGCTGCCGATCTGTTTAGAAGTCATTTGAAATCTGTCAAGGTCCCATCTGGGAATCTGAAATGGATAAAAAGATGCCAGAGTTAATTTTACCACATGAAAAACAATAGTTAATTATCTAGTATGCTACACAAAATTAAACCTGCCATCAGATGCCCCTGCAATAAAGCTCCCTCCAAGAGGGTCCTGAAGGGATCAAATAGCTTCAAGACAAGGAGGTCATACTTGTAACCTCACAAGGTTACCTATGTGGCCAAATACGGTATAGAGTTACTGGGAATCACAAAAAAAGGAATGATTTGAGCAAAACAGGCTGGGAAATGGGATTTGTGCAACAGTAAGCATGAAGTTAACCTTCGTGACGATATAATCCAAGCTAGGTTCAAAGCAAGCGGTTGTTTGCTGTGTAGTTGAGTTCTTGATGTCAGGAAGTTGTACTCCGAGGGCGAGTTTGGCTGCAATGAAGGCCAATGGATATCTGCAAAATAAAACCAATAGGGAGTTTTCACCCATGTCAGGAACGGGAACATTGTTCCACTTGCAATATATGCAACATAGTCTATACACATCTTAGTCTGTCATGCTTTACAAAGAAGGATTGCCTTTTCGAATTTGTCCATTAGTATTGCAATCCATTTCCATCCTCGCCACCGTCAGTCATCCTCACTTGCTAAAGGGTTACTGTCATTTATTGAGTACTTTTCAATAAAATTAAATCGCTGTTGTAAGTTATTGTTCGGTTTTCTACATGAAAAGCTCACGTTTTCATGTTTGTCCATACTGCAATCCGTTTCCACCCTCTCCATCATTATAATTAGTCAGCTTCACTTCTTAATGGGTCCCTGTCATTTGCTGCATTATGCTCAATACAATTGAACTATTATTGCTGGGTTTTCGACTGTCCAGGTATGTACCTTCAAGTCTTGAAATCATTCTAAAAAATTCAGATGCCACAACCACTTACGTGCAATCATTAACGATTGTTTTTTTTAATCAGATATCATTGAATATTTACCCTGTAGCCTTGGATGCAAGTGCAGAGCTTCTGGACAAACGAGCATTGACTTCAATTATACAGTATTCCAATGATTTGGGGTGAAGAGCATACTGGATATTACACTCACCAATTATACCAAGATGGCGCACGACCTGAACAGCAAAATTACAATTAAATAATCCATTAGGATTTGAAAGAGAATGAACTGGTCAATACTCTTGAAATAACCTCTAAGAACATTATGTTTGCTCCAGTCATTTTGAATTAATGAAAATCTTTAACTTTAATTAAAACAATTAAGTGGAGTGAATGAAATCAAACCTTGAGGGCAGTTTCTCGTAACATGTGATACTCCTCATTGGAAAGAGTTTGACTTGGAGCCACAACAACAGAGTCACCTAATTGCAAAGAGAGCAAAACACATTCAAATGACCTGTAGCTATTTGCTGTCTAAGATTTCCACAAACTCCATTAATTGCCATATAGTCCAGACAAAATGAAGAGCCCTTTCTTAAATCTTCCAGACAGACAAACAAGCAGAGAATTGGCACCAATTACCGAGCCACATTTTGACGCATTAAATGTATGTTATCAGTTGTATTGTATGGCAAAAACAATTTCAGTTAGAGTTGTTTGCCCTTGACTTGTTATTTCCCAGTTTCCACCATTTCACCAAAGTTTTCTATATATAGAATCACAGGCCAGTGATGTTATGAAGGAGTTAGTGTGTGGTGTCTGTATGAGTGGCCAGCAGCTCTCTAAAGGTCTCACATTAGTGGCTCACTACCCTTTGATATAACAATGGAACAGACAACAGGAACAATGCCGCAAACCCCAAACACTGCTACACTAGAGAACTGGTAGAATTACATTACAAGAGCTGTTACACTACTAGTACTGGTGCGTTTTAAGCAGGCATCTGGAAAATAAGGACTGTCTGTTACTTCATGTCAATTCCGTTTACTTGACTGTAACATGAATAGCACTGTACCTGTATGAACTCCTAATGGATCAAAGTTCTCCATATTACACACAGTAACACAGTTATCAGCTGCATCTCGGACCACTTCATATTCAATCTCCTTCCAGCCTAGCAAAGACTTCTCTATGAGAATCTGATTTGATAATGACAGTGCCTAGACAGAAGAAACACCACAGCATCAGTTTTGTTTGTCTGTCCTCTCAATGATGAACTGCATTTCAGGCCTCAAGATTGCGTTACACTGGCCATACATCCACTAAATCTGTCTGCCGAAACCCATGGCCACTTCTTTGAAATCCTAACGCTATTGCTAGACCCAACCCTATCTGTCCCAATTCTCAGTTAATTAATGCAAATGAGGTGTTTGTTACTGGAGGAAAAGAAACTTGTTTTAAATGCTTGGGTCGTGCTTCTCATTAGTCTATCTTTCAAAAAAGGCTATAAAAAGAGGTAAAAAAAGTACGACAAATCACCTGTCTTGCAACTTCTCTCAATTTCTCCTCATTTTCACACAGGCCAGAACCTAATCCTCCAAGTGCGTAAGCAGCACGAACCATAACGGGAAAACCAATGCTCTTGGCAGCCTTCACTGCTGATTCTACCTACAACAGAAGGAAGGTCTTCTAATTTGTGATACAGTAAAACCTGTGTGGAAGAACCTAGTGGTTTAAGAACCTGCTGGCACAAATTTGCCATTTTAACACCCCAAAATAAACTGTTATACCAAAACGCAAGTAAAAATGAAAATCATGGCTTACTAAAAACCAATGAGCACAACCAGGAGTGAATGGTTCTCTTGCTTTTGTTCAGTCTGTCAAGCTCTCGCACTATCTTAATGACTCTTGACAACTCACAGGTACTCTTACCGAATTTAAAACCTTCAAAATTAATATGAGCTTTTCTTGTACCAAAATGATAGCCGATAAAGATTCAACTTCTGTCGAATCTGAGTCTTGGGAACTTTACACTCTCGCTTGGCTCAGGCTTAAAGTAGGAAACATTAGAGACGAAATTTAAACCAAAATGGAACAGGGATGGTAAGGATGGTGAAGATTGAGATGGATTGTGAACAGTGAACTTGAAAACTTAGGGCTTCATTTCCACACTATCATGGCATCCGCGTTATATCTTTCTTTTCATAACAAGTGAAGGACGAAAACAGGAATGGCTGGTTTTGGTTTTACAGGACTCAATTGAAAATCTCTCTTTCCTTTCCACAGCAGTCCCTTGACTTACTGTTTCCACAGCAACACTTGGTGCAATCTTTTCGTCAATCTCTGTAAGTTTGTCAGCAAAAATCTGTCTGTCCTCTGTGGCTTTGATTGATTCTATTTGTGTCCCAAGGACCTTGAAATGTAAAAAAAGAAAAAAACAAGAACAAATTTTAGTATAAAATACTTTTATAAGCTACAAGCTCGAGCATTGTTTTTCACGGATGGGGTGCCAGTCTATCACAACAGTTTACATTTTAAGATAATTTGGTTTTATCAACTGGGTTGATAATGTGTATTGGCCACCGTAAAGAGATTCGAGAGCTGAAGGGAGGCACTATGAAAGAAAAGTGTCTTTCCTATGGTAAGAATGGAGACAAAAAAACTTCCATCAAGCTTCACAAGATGTTACTGTAAAATAGGTCAGGTAGCAGGTCTTGCATGCGTCACATGAATGGCTAACTATGATTGGAAAGAAAGGAACAAACAACAGGAACAATGCCCCTAGCCCTGAAGACAGTAGCAACTGCTACACTAGAGGACCAGTAGAACAATAGAACAAACAACAGGAACAATGCCCCTAGTCCCCAAAACAGTAGCAAGTGCTACACCAGAGGACCAGTAGAACGATAAAACAAACAACAGGAACAATGCCCCTAGCCCCCAAGACAGTAGCAAGTGCTACACTAGAGGACCAGTAGAACAATAGAACAAGGAACAGGAACAGGAACAGGAACAATGACCCTAGTCCCAAAACAGTAGCAAGTGCTACACTAGAGGACCAGTAGAACAATAGAACAAACAACAGGAACAATGCCCCTAGCCCCCAAAACACTATCAACTGCTACACCAGAGGACCAGTAGAACGATAAAACAAACAACAGGAACAATGCCCCTAGCCCCCAAAACAGTAGCAAGTGCTACACTAGAGCCTGACCAGTAGAACAATAGAACAAACAATAGGAACAATGCCCCTAGCCCCTAAAACAATACCAACTGCTACACTATAGGACCAGTAGAACAATACAACAAACAACATGAACAATGCCCCTAGCCCCCAAAACAATAGCAACTGCTACACTAGAGGACCAGTGGAAAATGGTATTAAAAGTTCTTTGTACTGCATCTCTAGAAACACTGTAAGTCTCATACATAAGATTTCTTATTCCTTCATGCAAATTTGAAAGAAGTTGAGAAAGAACTGCTTGATCAAGATGAAAAAGATTGTCACCTGGACACCATATCTTTGTAAAACCCCTTTGTCATTCAGCGCAACTCCTGAAGAAACATGAGAGAAGGAAAGTCAGTTTCTAAATGAAAAAGCTTTGTTTGTTCTTAGGATGTCATAGCAGTAGCGCTTAATTGCAGGAATGGCTCTGGGCTCGGAATGCACTGGGAACAAATTTGGTTAGCTAAATTAGACTACAAAATCACCCTGGTTAGCCTATTATAACACTGCGGTTAGCCTACTAAGCAATCCGGTTAGCCTACTGAGCACTGCGGTTAGCCTATTAAGCAATCCGGTTAGCCTACTTTTGCATTCCAGTTAGCCTACTAAGCACTGCGGTTATGCGGTTAGCTCTCAAGCATGGTAAGGGCAACATGATAAAATCTTAAAATTTTCAGTGTTCGGCAGCCGGGCCTCGGTAGTGTAGTGGTTAGTAGGAATAGCTCATGTTCTGGGTGACCCGGGATCGATTCCACCTCTGTGCTTTTATAATTGACTTTGTTTTTTTTCTCTTTATTAGACGAAAAAAATCAAAGTCTAAAAAAATCTAAGTGTCCCGGAGCCATTCCTGCATTTAACCCCATGTTGTCATAGCCATCATCCTCGCACTTGTGCTCCACAATAAACATTTTAATCAAAACTATAACACTCAATGTGATTACAGACTCAGTCCTATTACCATTATTAGTCACTGGTAATCTTAAGAATTAGTGTTTTTTACGTACATACCACAGTTCAAGGCTGTCTGTCCTCCCATTGACAATAAAATTCCATCAGGTCTTTCACGTCGTATGACGTCCTCAACAAATTCTGGTGTTATGGGAACAAAGTACACGACATCTGCCTGTGTTGCGATCAGTGACAAACATTGATCAGTAAAACTTAACATGTTAATTGATTCATTAGGTTTGTATCAGGGAATGAAAGAGTGCTGCAATATTGTATGAAATAGAACAAATACCTGCTTCTCTCCTTCAGCATTAGTTTGCACAGAGGCAATGTTTGGATTCATCAGAACAGTTTTGATGTTTTCTTCCTGCAAGACACAATTGAAATAAATTTTAAATTAACAATTTCAGAAGCAGCACTCGATGCCATAGCATGGTGACCAAGTATGATTGTTGTTGGGAACTTATATGAACGCACCATTTTGTACAGCTGCGCCAGAATTTGGGTACTTGGGTCAAAATCTTGTATTTAAAAATCTTGTACTTAATTAAGGTTGGCAAAAAGTTTGTGTTCACACTTTGTGCCCAGGAATGGTGCTCTAGTATCATTCTTCTGGGCACTAAATTAAATGTGAACAGACTATTGTTTCAAGTGACCATGCCAGCATTCAGGTATGGTGCCATTACAAGATCTATCTAAGATCTAATGGAACTATATTGATCTCGATTGAGATCCTTGATATAGGGTTAACCTCTGGGTTTCCTTTTTCTTAATAACTACATGTACATCTATATACATTATTCTGAAATAAAATATTGTATTGTATGGTATCATAGCAGGGCACTGAAGAGTAGAGGGGTTAAGTTCCTAAAGAAACTGTGGTGCTGCGTCGGTGGGAAGTATAACAATATAATTTGGTTTTATCAACTGGGTTGATAATGTCAATTGGCCACTGTAAAGAGATTCAAGAGCTGACGTTTCGAGCGTTAGCCCTTCGTCGGAGCGAATCAAGGAATTGTGCGTCGTGTGTTTTTATATACAGAAAGATGGAGCTTCGCTATTGGCTGGTGCCTGGTAACGTGAAAACTTCGGAATAAATTAGTTGAATGAAAAGCGTTCGTTGATACCGTGAGGATTAAGAGTGCCGATTTGAAAAATAAATTTTTGTTCTAGAGTTTTACGGCTTTCCGTGTTTCCTTGGTGAAGGGAAAGGCCGCAGACTGCCATATGTTGCTTAGAATGATTTGGGAGATTGAAGTGTCTCGCGACCGGTTTTGATGCATTTTTGTCGTCTTTCTCTACGTCACGAAGGTGTTCTCGGAATCGGTCGCCAAGTCGTCTCCCTGTTTCGCCGATGTATAACTTTTTGCAAAGAGTGAAAGTTATACAGTAGATGGCATTGGCTGAGGTACAGGTGAAATGATCAGTGATTTTGATAGATCGCTTGGGTAACCATTATAATGTCTGAACAAAGCAAGATTTTGAGCCGCTGCCCAGGAACTAGTGCCACAAATATGTAGCACAGCATTTTTTGGACCTACTGGCCAAAGCCTGTCAAGAAAAACTAGTATTGAGAAGCTATTGAAAAGGATTTTGTTGTACCCCAATGGAAAAGCCCAGTTGACCGAAAACTAATTATTTATAATAAAAATATACCTTTAAAGCTTTTATAGCTTGGGATCCTGAGTAATCAAACTCGCCAGCTTGACCAATTGACAAACCACCAGATCCGAGAACTAACACTTTGGACACCTGTAAATTTGACAAGAATCAGAAAGTAAAATCATAAGTGCGATCCACATATTGAGTCTTATGCACTGACAAGTTGTACTGCAAGTACTCGTATCCTGCCAAGATCAAAGCTTTGCAAAGCACTACATAAACACAGCTTTTCGGACTGTTCTGTTGACAATTTGTTCAATAACACAATTTAATCCTGCTCAATCTTGCAGAACATTGTTTGATTTTAGCCAACTCACTCGGCCTGCAGACTCGTCTGTCTAACTATCAGGTAATTATTGTTAATCATATAAGGGACACTAAATGGCGTAGGGGTGATAGGATAACTAAAAAGGATACCTTTCTTTCATGGGTGATGTCCACTGTAACATGTAGAATATTGACTCATGTTCGGAAGTGGCACAGCAACAGGGATACCATACTTGACGGTGACAGTAAAGTCAGAGATCTATACCTTACCTTGGGGGGTAGTGGAACTTTGAAGGGTCTTCTGATAGCACGATCTACTGATGTTTTTCCACCTTTCACAAGATCCATGAATGTGTCAAACAGGAACTAAAAATTAATTAAAATATTAAATAAATGCAAAAGTTAGCTCCTTGTTCATCAGCATACTATAATTGGTATCAATCCCAAACATGCATATTTAATCGCCTGTGCCAAGTGTCAACAGTTTTTGCAAAAAAATAATACCGGTATATATTGTTGACTGACCATCACACGCGTTGGCATTAATGGTTTTGGTGCATCCTTTGAAGGACCTGCAGACCATTTTCTATCCCGGCCAGGGACAAAAGTGCAGTATTATGGTGGCGAATTCTGTGATTCCTACCTGGAGCTATACAAAATGATACAAAAAATACCTCTGTGTCTGTTGGTCCACCAAATGCTTCTGGATGAAACTGTGCTGTGAATATGGGTTTTTCTGTGTGCATGATTCCCTAGAAAATGAGATAAAGAAAGGAAAGAATCAGGTGTTGGACATAATAACATTCTATAAATGACTACCCACTTAAGATTTTTCCATTCAAAACCAACAGTGCTCCACACTACCTTTTCAGCTTACTAGCCTCGTGGCTAGTGACAACGTAGATGTTACTAGCAAAAACATTTTTACTAGCCCAGTGTTGGTGTTGGCTAGGTCGGATAACAGTTGATCCCTAGCAAGACTTGTAAGCACAAAGCAAGCGACTTTCTTTGAACACATAATGTTGGTAATTGCATTGTTCTGAAATCAGTTCCAATAATAAAACAATTTTTGTGGAACTGCTAGCATGAAATGTCCATGATGAAATTCTGATCTTCAGTTTTCGAGGAAAAGTGTTTGTGTTTGTCTTGCTTGAAGAAAAACTGAAACAGCTTCGGCCAATTTCATTTTGTTTTAAAATCGAAAACCTACTAACCAAAACTAAATTTCTACTAGTCTGTGGCTAGTTGGCTACCATTGGTGTCAAGCCCTGACCAAAACGACAAACTCAGCCCAAATATTACGCTGGGGCCGGGAATCGAACCTGGGCCACATTGGTGGAAGGCGAGCGCTCTCGCCACTGTGCCAACCCTGCTCCCCAGCATATAAAAAAATAATAATTAAAAAAAATTAACAAATAAAGAAAAAAAGACAGGGAAGAATGGCAGGAAGGTAGACAGACAATTAAACTGACAGGCAGGCAGACAGTCAGTCAAACAAACAGACAGGCAGATAGACAAACAGACAAACGGAGAGACAGACAAACAGAAAAACAAACAGACAGACAAACAACACAGACAAACAGAAAGACAAGGCAGACAGAGAGGAGGGAAGGAGGGGAGAAAGAAAGAAGGAATCACCTGAGAGGAGAGAAAAACAAGGGAAAACCATTATACTGTACCTCGTTTGTCTTGTCATTGGCATTAATAAACAGTGATTTCCATTTTGAAGGGAGTGTTTTCTCATCAATTGCATATCCATGATTCTGTGAAGTGATGAATGCTTGCCCATTGAGCTGGTTAATGACTGGTTGATTGTGTCCTCTAAAAGAAAGGTCAGAGTCACATAATCAAATGCAGTACATATAAGCGGGCAGAAAATCCAATGGTGCACGCTGATAGCACAAGCAAATTGCTTCGCCAGACATTTTTTCAATGTGAGTTTTAGGGCTGGTTTTGATCAACATTTTTCACCAACAATGCACTGTCAGTTATAAAACAGTTGGTTCATGCTTCCACCTGCGCAATAAAATTCTGCCAGTCTGCAGGTTGCATGGGATGCCAAATCTGACAGGCCAAAAGAATGAGCGGTAAGAATTAGTAACCTACCTGTTTCCAAGGGGCAGCTTGTAAGTCTTCGCACCAGCTGCCAGACCTGTTAGTTGGTTTCCCATGCAGATACCAAATATCGGCTGGCTACGATTGCTGTTCAACACCTATAAACACCGGCCAGAAAAATAAGTGATTCTAGCAGGCACTTCATACACATGCTCCTTGGATGTCAATGTCATGGGACGCATGGTGGTCAGTGGACTGGGCACCATATCAAGCATTATGAGTTTAAGTGCAGACTGAAGTACTCTTACAGTGGCCCTCTCTTGACCAGGTGCATAAATGGGTAAAGCAAATTTAAAGCTGGGGGGGGGGGGTAACCTTGGGAGCATCCCATCCACGGAGTGATGACTAAAAGTGATGGCTGACAGGGATGTTTCTAACTGTGCACAGATTGAGCTGCCTTACAAGAAGTGTGGAATTGTTGGAGCCTCAACCCTTTCAGTGACACCGACACTCCAACGATTCCATGCTTTGTGTAAGACAACTCAATCTGTTCATGTTTTAGCCACCACCCAGCCACGAAGGAGTTGAAATACTCCTTGCTGCATGTGCATATTGTGCATAATGCAGCTCTAGGCAGGACTGCAAACAACATCAAACAATGGCTGACCAAAATTTGCCAATGTGAGACGAAATCCCAACCGTGGCCTTCCAATGTAAACACCAGTGTTTTGCATTGACTTGTAATGCTTTATTGAGGAGGTCTGAAATATGACGCCCAACATCCCTGCTGTTTTCTCCAGTCAAAATAAAGACTCGTCCTTTAATGGGAAAATAATTATTTGCAGCTCTGCTATCTAGGCACTTCAAAGTTGGATAACTGTGTAAAACCACCTTATTGTTGCCACCACGACAACAAAAATACAACTGTATTAGATTGTAGCATTATAATATCGTTTGTAACAGACCAAATAATTTTGCAAACCTTGCGTAGATTCAGAACTGCGTCCCATGCCAAGGCAGGGTCGCCAGGGCCATTGGAAATAAACAAGCCATCATAAATGTCATCCGAGTAGTTGTAATTCCAAGGTACTAAGTGAACCTCTGCACCACGCTAAATAAGCAACAGAAAGGTTATCAGTCTTAGTTCCTGTGCATGTAAAAGGTAGGCATTATTTTTGGTTAGTAGAAAGGTCTTGATAGTAGATGATAGTAGATGGGACAGTAAGGGAGAGTTTATTTCAAACTACAAATCAATGCTCGTTTAACATAGTATTTCCGGTCCACACATTGTCTTGCGTTACTATCCCAGTTAAGGGGGGGGGGGGAGGGGTACTCCCTATACATGTAGTGGACTATATTGGTAGATACAACCCAAGGGGGTGCCTTTCTCCGGCAATCTGGGTTTGAGCTTTGGACAGGCTGGGGTCACCGCATTGTGTTCTTGGGCAAGAAACTTTTCTCTAATAGTGCCTCTTTTCACCCAGGCATATTAATGGATACTGGCAAAAATAACGCTGGTAACCAGGTTGTGATGAAAAACCAACCCATCCACGGGGGAAAACGAAATGACCTCCAGCCGGATGGTAGACTGTCAGCAGTCTCTATTTTGGTCCAAAATCCGTAACAAAAGTGAAAATTTGCGAGTGCTATTTTCGAGGGACGAGCGGCAAATCCACAAGTTTAATGGGTGCCAACTGGAGTTAAAATAGTTACAATTACAGTATTACCATCACTAAGTTCCTTATCATGTTCTGCTTCACTCCACAGTCAACGACTATCACCTTGTATGGATTTCCCTTGCCAAATATTCGGGTTTTCTAGACATAAAACATAAAGGTTTTGAATATTTAATACATGCCTACTCTATATTTACATTTCCCAAGAATCTTCATTCATTGATGAATTATGTGACTGTTAGATAGCTCACAGAGCAAGCAACAATTTCGGCCGCCACAGTTACATGTACCCATAATTTGGGTACAATTAACTACAGTTAAAAAATGTATTCTATGGCAGGTGGGACTCTTAAAGCCAATCACTGTCATCCCTTCAGGCTAGATGGCCTCAACCTGACGACTGAAGTAGCATGTTACCAGCACTTCTGGAACCCAGCTTATAATTAGTCAGTAGTCATCACATTTTTCAGTTCCACAAGGAACAAACCACAGAGAAGGCCAACCTCAACTGAAACTTCAGCAGTCAAATTTCTCTGGTTGGGATCCACAAAATCCACAGGCTGGTCTTCAAACTCAATTTTACCAAGCACGGTCCCCTGAAAAAGAAAAACATAAAATGTATAAAATTAATATTTTACTGCCAAAAGTAACTGCTAACTAGAGATCTTTTCATAGTAACATTTTGAAACACCATATTAAAACTATCAAATTCTTTTACACCATTAGTTAATACTGGCTTGTATATCTGATCCCCTTAACACACAAAATTATTTGGTACCTTGTCTCTAACAGTCTTGGTCAGCATTCTTGTATCAATTCCATACAAGGCAGGAATCTATGAAATACGTTGCACATAAAAAACAGTGCAAGTGTATTATTATTATTTCAAAACTGCTCTTTGATTAGTAATGTGATTGGCTAAAGTGTAATTTATCTGCATTAATGTCACATCACGGTGAAGTAAGTTATTGGAGGAATCCGTGGCTGCCAGATATGCAGCAAGGCAAGGTGATGGTGAAAGTGCTTCTTGAAGGCAATCCGGTCAAACTGTGATATTCATTGAGCTGCACTGCCTAATTACATGGCAAAGGCTGCAAAGGATCACACTTGCCTTAACTAGAAACTGTCTAAATTATGACATATGACTGAAACTGATGCTCAAGTGACCTTTATTTTTATACCAACCTTTTCTTCATGTAACCATTGTGAAAGAGATTTCACTGCATTCCAGTGGCTGTAATTATGAGAATAATCCTGAACAAGCAATCCTGATACCTGGTCAATAAAAAACACAAATGAAAATAAAATTTTTGAATGAATGGCTGAGAAATGAATGCGAAATATTTTAACTGAACTTGAACAGGAAAAGGAAAGATCATAATGAAATACAGAAGTTCTACTATGTCAGTAATTATTAATAATATCAATGGGTTCTAATTTTTTGTTTTCACTGCAATTGTGCTTTATCTGTACCTGGATTTTTTCGGACTCTACATATTTCAGTAATCCATATTTATCTCGTTCAGTTGTGCTTGGGACTCCATAATTCCCCACAATAGGATATGTTAGGGCAAGAATTTGCCCTCTATAGCTGGGATCTGTCAGAGCTTCAGGGTACCTAGAATTTGAAGAAAAAAATTACACTACCAATTGATAATGCTATATTATTCCAAGCAGCATTTCATTTGTCCATACAGCTAAACAAAACTCAAAGGAGCTATGTCTTCGTTCGCACCTAAATTATTCAAAATCATCATTTCCAATCTGTTTAAATCTTCTCCATCCTCAGCCATTCTTGTTCCTTTTTTGTTTAGTATCACCCGTTAGGTGTTTTTCTTCCTTCGCAAGCTATTATTTTAGGTTTCCTAAATTTTAAGGGTAATTTAGGTTGTCAAAGAAATAACTCAAAATATCGTGACATAGCTCCTTCAAGAACAGAGGATGCGATATAAGAGGTAAAGTCGTCATATTAGTCTAGTAGCCAATCAGGCTGGAGCTTATACTGGTTTTCTCAGCATGAATTTGAAGTAGCAAGGAGTATTTCTATTCCCCATTTAATGGGATGCTAGCCTATACCAGGATCACCCTCCAGTATTAAATTTACTGGTACATTTTGTTTACATCTGGGTGATGAAAAAGGTCAAGTCTGTGATGAGCCCAGTGACCCATACCACTTGAGCTTATCCCGGTACCCATAGCACGGAGTGACTAGGAGTATTCCGCTTCCCATCACAGGGTTTCTCCCCTGTACTAAATTCATTGGTACCTATTTGGGTGAAGAGAGGCACGATGAGAGTACTACACATGTGAAGGGTCTTGCCCAAGAGCACAGTGCACTACTCCAGCCAAGACTAGAACCCAGGCCACTTGATCCAGAGTCCAGTGCACTAACCATTACGCCACTGGGATTGGAGTCTATTGGCACCATTCACTGATACTCAATATTACTAATATTAATTAACTCACCCAGTGAGACCGGTGTTAAAGACCACCTCCCCAGCTGTGGATTTGCTGTGTCCAAATGAATATCCCTTCAGCCTTGTACCATCTTCTAGAACAAGTGATGCTGACAAACTCTGAATGTAAATGAATGTAAATTGCAGGTCAGAATCTTATAATCAGAAAATAAATTTAAAATAGCATTCTTGTACGCTATTATTGATTCAGGTAAAATGATATGATCAAAGGAATTTAATTAATTAAATTATTTTTCGCGGTCCTCGTGTGGTCGGATAAATTGTGCTGGCAGAATTTCGATTCAAGTTCAGTAATGGCACTATATCTTATACATTATTGGTTATTTTTGGCCGCCGAAATATAAGACCTTTTATATCTCTCTCTTTCCTAATAATAAACCCTTTTGATTCCAAATACAAAACATCAATTAGCATTAGAACTGGCGGAATCCAAGCAACCACGTGTATAAACAAAATTGCATCATCCGAACAGCTTTTATTTAAAACTGTGAATAAAACTAAACTAGTACAACTAATTTACCTTCTACAAAATAAATTTGCTTTCATCGAAAGCAGAACCACTCTGATCAACCTATTGCATCAACAAGTGTCGGAAATCTTTGTAAAATGTCTCGTGAAGAAGAGACACTATTTCTTTTTCTGCCAGTGACATGCAAATTTTTGCAGTACCTTTTCGCTACAATGTCTACACTGTACGCGCGAAAACCGAAATCAGAGACAATTTTAATGTACATGATTAACAAACGAAACTGAAGAGGACAAAACTAAAAATAGCTTTTGTTCAATACCTTCCTTGATCTTGTATGTGAAGACGCAAATCGAACGCCACAGAAGGCACAGTTTCCTTTTCGTGACAGAAAACTTGAGGCTCGTAGAATCACAGACATTTCCCACAACGAAACGAATGTTATCGTAAAACTGTAGAACTAACTTTCTCTCTTAAGCTTCGGGCTATAAATCCGATAACACGACACGTCAGCATATAAACAAAAACAGAACTAGCGAGGTCTAGACTCAATATATTCACAATATTGTTTACATCGGTTGATGTCCTTTCCACACAAAGTGTACTTTATTCAATATGGCGCGAAAATTCAATATCGATGTGAACGGCACGTGCAACTGGCACGATAACCAATCAGAATCAAGGTAATAGACAAGTTGCGGGAAATTGGGAACGACTGCTTGCGGCCATTTTGTAAACAATCATAAAAGTTTTTGCCGGTTGATCTTTGGCTCGATCTAATTATAATCATTTATGGATGCAGGAGGGATTTACATCTTCAGTCAACAGTTAAATTATTGCTAGTTGCCTTTGAGGGTTTCTAGGGATCGCGATCGCAACTCGTTGGTACATTCCAGCTCGCATGATGCAATCAAACCTTTGCGATTCATATCTCTGTGGTACGTAACGATTCTCGTCACTGATAGTCGCAAGTTCAGAGTTGAAAAAGGTCGCAAGAATATAACACGTTTTGATAAAGAGGCACTGTACATTATTTGCGATAGGGTTTGTGCCTTCAAAAGTCGATGTTTTTTGTCATAAACGCGGGTAAACCAACATGAGGAAAACCCACGTTTTGGGGCGCCCGTTTCGGCGTCTTGTTCACTGCCAAGCGTCAAAAACAGTCAAAGATTGCAAACTGAAACATGGAAGTCATTTGGGTAGAAAAGTTCCTGAAAGATGGATGTTTACTTCAAGTCAAAAGCGGTTTCACGACTCAAGCAGACAACAGGATTTGAGACGATTTCTAGAGGAGGTAAGTTGTGTACACAAATATAAATCATTGTCTTGCGACTGTCAAAATTTTGTACATTTTGATACCAGAAACTGAATGTTGTACTGAACAGTTGCTATCAGTGTATGGTAATGCTCGATCTTATTTGTATAAACCTCTACAAGATCATCTCTGAGTTAAATACGAGCAGCGTCACCGAATTGCACAATTTGGTCAAATTTAACACTTTTATATAGCGAAGGGTTTTATAAAAATTTTTGGCGTTTGGCAAGCGGTCGAAGTTGAATGATTTACAGAAAATCAATGTCATAAAAAGTGAGATAACCAGACAAAAGTCGCGCCAATGTTAAAATTAGTTAGTGTATTTGCTTTTTTTCTTTTCTGGTGGACGGTTTTCAAAGACATTTTTGACAACATAACTGAATTTAAGCCTTTGAGGACTTTTTCCGTGTTTGCATACTAATCAGTATTTCAGTTATTTTATAAAAGGGTTTAATCTGCACCAGTTAAAAGTGCTACAAAGAGTTGTGTGGCTGCATAAAAAAATTTTCACCATAACACCATCATCATCATTCAGGCAAAACGTGCATTGCCTGACATTGCTTCAAACTTTAAAATTTAAGAAACAAACATGCAACGTTTGATAGCCAATTAGAACATGTTTTTTCCTCATGTGTTCATGCTTAGATACAACTGACGGTAGCCATGCACGCAAAAATGTTTTAGTAGACCTTATATATGTATATGGTGTTGGGTTATTTACTTACTGCCCATCATCCCTGGTACATAGGGCAGCGTGGTATTGGGTATCTGAGATTAATTGCCCTCCCTGTGTCTCCCACTTCCCTGACTTGACGTTGTGTTACTTTTTTGTCACGTTGTTGCTAAGTGACGTCAATTTTTCGTGGTTACTATGGGCCACGTGTGTAGTGTAAAATTGAGAGATCAGAGTTTTTGCTGTCAGCTTGTGTTGAGAGTAAACAGTGTTACAAAAACGAACCAGCTGTGAATTTTATTGTCACCCTGCGACACTCCCAAAGAGGAAAAAGTTGTCCCTGTCAGCTGAATAATAGTTCATCCTGGCTGATTATTCATAAAGTATGTTAATTTTCAAATTGTCACTTGTCAATCTTCCTTTGAGTGTCTCAAATTCATTAATTATTCATGAGTTCAAGAGCCAATTAGTGACGACCATTTAGGTCAGATGGATGAGTGTTGATACCCAATGAAACACCAGATTAAATTCTTAAGGGTTTTGATCTGAGATCAAACAAGGTTTTTGATCTGACACTTGCATTTTTAATGAGATTTTAAATAATAATACAAATTATTTGTGAATCAGAAATAATTATGATAACGACAATGTCTAAAATACAGATAGAGTTGGATACCATGTACCTTTCTGTAAATGGTCTTCAGTCAGGGATATTTTTCTCCCAACATTTTTCTTCACTCTCATGACAGATTTTTTACACCAATGATTAAAACTCCACACATAACTATTTAAATACCTGAGTAGAGAGCTTCGCAATGTTGTGTAAACCGTAATCTTTAAACAGGCCTCCTGGCTCTAAAATTGAAACATTTATAATAATCACCCAAGAAATTTGCCATTCGTTAAACATATCAAAGCCTACTTGTTCTTATGCTTCATTAAAGTGTCAATAAAGATAGTGTCTTTATTGTTCAAAAGACAGGCGATAGCTTTCTTGACCAAATTCTCTTCTTTGTAAACCATATTCGACTCGCCAATATTTGCCGCTTCTTCAATTGTTGGATGCTAATGAATCATACATGCAAACACGGTCTTGTGGGTGAAAATTTCACGTTGCATAATTTCTTATTGTTCATTTGAGAAGATATGTCAAAAACTCAGGCTTCATGCTTCATCACGGGTTCCAAACACCTCAAAACAATAAAAGCATACAACAGTTAGTAAACCATACCCTCCAATCCCCTATCCCACTCCTCCCCCCTCTACATTAGTGGGTGAACTTAAGTTGCCATCCTCCACTACCCGCCCCTCCCACCCCAACATTTTTGCAGGTTATCCTCGATATGTATTACTAGTTCCTTTTGGAGAGAGAGAGAGTCAATTTAATCCACTGATGAAATTAAGTCATTTTCATTGCCGTTTTCAACAGATTGGTACTGACCCAAAGGAAGCTCGTTATTGGCTGCGGCAATTTCAGCAGCAGGAATCTACACCTGAACAGCCATTTGCTGTGGTACAGGTTGACTCGAGGATATTGGATGACAAACTTATGGTCAGTTGAATCGTCAAACTGGCATCATTCAATTAATGAGTTGGAAAAATTAAATAATTTGCTTCTTTCAAAAACATGGTTATTTCCATGCAAAATTTTTGCTGAGATCTGGCCAAGAATGCTAAGATTTTGGTAAGATCTCACTGGAAGGCTGAGATCACAGTGAATGCTCAGAGACCTTGCCAATGTCCCCAATTAGGACAGTAGTGCTAAATACATTGACACTTAAATAAAGTTATTATTATTATTAATGCATAATCTTGTCGAGGTCTCACCAATGCAGAGATCTCGCCACGGATAGATGAGATTCATTGTGAGATCTCGGTGAGCCACATAAAAATCTTGATGACCAAAAACTTGCCGAGAATCTCGCTGAGAATCTTGCCGAGATCTTGCCAAAATCTTGGGAAAAATTTTGTTATGGTTTCAAGATTTTAAATTGTTTGAGTTTTAAATTATTACTGTTTAGGATCAATCATCGTTTCTGGAAAAATCTTCACCCACCCCACCCCTAGCCCATGTTTCTCAGTAACTTGTGACTTTAGAGCAGTAGAAACATGAGTTAGGGATGGAGTGGGTGTGATTTTCCCAGAAACGATGATTGATCCACTGTTTTAATAATCTTAGGAGTTGTTTAAGAATGAAACTCGTACTGATGCAAGTTTGTTGGCTCATGCAGCAGCACACTGTGTTGGGTTTTCAATGATGTATGGCACTTTCTAAATTCAGTAACATTTGTGCTCTTGCAGTTAGAAAAGCTTGCCTCCTGTTTGGCATTCCTTCATCGTAATGGTATGCCTGTGATCATAGTACATGGTTTGGACACCAATGTTGATCTTAGGAACAGGGATCCCAGGCAAAGAAAGGCTAAACTGATTGAAGACAATATAGACCTTGTTGATCTGTTAGAGAAGCATGGCAGCAAGGCAAGACCCTTCATGAGTTCTGGCCATGTTTTATCAGCACTCGAGCAGGATAACCCAAGGTATGCATTGTTTGGAAAGCTCATAGTCCTCATGTAAATGATAGTGGTGATGCACACTGCATCTCCCACAAGAATCTTTTCATGGACTTCAAAACATAAATTTTATAGGTTCAGTGTACTTCCTTCCTTATGATAATTCACTTATTTTTTCTTTCAGTGATGCCTTTCTTGGACGATTAGACAAGGTGGATGTGAAACCTTTGCAGTGGTGCCTTAGGTAATACCTAAAGTTTTGTTTCTTTAGACAGTTAAATAGCTCTGAGTTGCTAGAGGATCCGTCCAGTGTTTGGTAGGTCATGTGTTCGATTCCTGTTAGGGATTTAGATTTTTTCTTTGTCCCACGTTTGTGACATGATGTGTAATATTCACATTTCACTAAGCTTACCATCTTCCTTCATTATTTTAACTTTAATTCTTATTGGACCTCCATGTATGAAATATCAAGTTCGTGTTACTTATTAATTCACCTATGTCGATATCCCCAGGTCTGGACATATCCCAGTCTTAACAGCAGTCGGGGAATGTCCTTCAGGTCAAATACTTTGCGTAGACTCTAATCATGCCGCTATAAGGATTGCGCAAGTCCTGCAGCCCAGAAAAGTCATGTTTCTCAATACCAGTGGTGGGCTGGTTGATAGACATGGAAATGTGAGTGCTTGGTTAATTTTTATAATCATTAGCTCCCAATCTTATGAGGTTCTTTTGTGCCATGTTTTGTCAGTTTTCTATCTGTTAGCAGCAGGCTCTGGATACAGTTTACTGATACATCAATAGTAACTGTGAGAGGCGCGTTGGCGTAACAGTTAGTGCGCTGGATTGAGCAGTCCAAGTTCGAGCCCTGTCTAAGTCTTGTCACTGTGTTGTGTTCTTGGGAATGATACTCGTTTCTCTCCACCCAGGAGTAAAAATAGATACCAGGGAAATCTAGTCTGTCAAGTATCCAAACTCTTTGGTTTACTCGGAGAAGAGCTATTCATTTACCCTTTGTCACAACTTTGGAGTCGAAATTAAGAGCAGCACAAAGTTTTAAACTGCATTGTTTTCACTAATTAGAAACTTTTTCATTTCGGCATTTTGCAATCACCATAATTTTGCAGGGGGGAGTAACCTGCAATGGACTAGCATCCCATCCAGGGGGAGTAACCTACAATGAACTAGCATTCCATCCAGGGGAGTAACCTGCAATGGACTGGAATCCCATCCGGGTTGGTTGGGGGGAGTAGCCTGCAATGGACTAGCATCCCATCCAGGGGGGAGTAACCTACAATGAACTAGCATTCCATCCAGGGGGGAGTATAACCTGCAATGGACTAGCATCCCATCCAGGGGAAGTAACCTGAGATGGACTAGAATCCCATCCAGGGGGGAGTAACCTGCAATGGACTGGAATCCCATCCGGGTTGGTTGGGGGGAGTAGCCTGCAATGGACTAGCATCCCATCCAGGGGGGAGTAACCTACAATGAACTAGCATTCCATCCAGGGGGGAGTATAACCTGCAATGGACTAGCATCCCATCCAGGGGAAGTAACCTGAGATGGACTAGAATCCCATCCAGGGGGGAGTAACCTGCAATGGACTAGCATCCCATCCAGGGGGGAGTAACCTGCAATGGACTAGCATCCCATCCAAGGGGGAAGTAACCTGCAATTGACTAGCAGCCCATCCAGCGAGGAGTAACCTGCAATTGACTAGCATCCCATCCAGGGAGGAGTAACCTGCAGTGGACTAGCATCCCATCCAGGGGGGGGGGTGCTGCTTCGCTCTAGAGAAACTATGAGTTAAGTGCCGACAGCTATTAATAGTCAGCGGGCTAATAAGGCTTTACTTACTTGTTTCTTTAGGTAATAGGCAATGTAAATGTTGCCGATGATCTGGATTGTCTGCTGCAACAGCCATGGTACACTGACATGACAAGGAAACAGGTATATTTTGAGATTGTATGATCCATGCACGGGTGCCATACGGTAAGAGTACTGGATACTGTTATCATAAGGTAATGGTCAATCAATAGGGGATTCAAACATCATACGAGTTTGGCTGAACGACAGAGAAGTAACTAAATACAATCATCCAAAGAAATTAAACAAAAAGAACTAACTAACAGAACACAAACTTACAGAATGCTTGCAGAAATGTGTGATTGACAATAGCACAGTTCATGTAGATCGGACACTGACAATCAGTGCTAGCGTAGATTTGATTCCAACATACAGCAATTCCAATTAGGAAACATTTTTTGAGTAACACCAGTTTGACACTTGGCTTGAATACAATCTTGAATATTTAAATGTGCATGTGTGTGACGTCACAATTCCTCAAGGTGGTCATCATTCAATCTCATTCCAGGGTAATGTGGGATTGGTCGTCATCAGCAAGGGAAGGCATCCATGAGCCATTAATCACATAATTTTAGCGCAAGCACGTGAACTTACGATGCTTATAGCAAAATTTGGAAGCAAAATTAAGAAGGGAGAAATTGAGAGGAAATAATGCATAAAACAGTCTACCTCTAGTGTAGATCTTAACCTTAAATATTCAGGGGTTTCCTTAAAATTTCCACATTTTAAGACATTCCCTCGTTTTTAAGCTGTGTCGGAACAAGTGGCTCTGGGGACACATGATGTGTTTGGCTAGAATCCATCAAAGGGACTCCAATCAAATCAACCATTATAAAATCTCTTTATTGAGAGATTTTAAAATGATTGATTTGATTGCCAGTGCCTGACCAGCACTCAAACATGGACCGCTTGACCCAGAGTCCATTGTACTAATTGGTTGAACTGACAGAAGTACTTAACAATCAATATGATTAATTTTATTAGGTGATTTCAATTGCAAAGTTGCTGAACACTTTACCTGAGTATTCATCTGCTGTTATCACAAGTGCAGACTCCTTGATACCTGAATTGTTTACCCATAATGGTAAGCCTTGCAATTTGATCGGCTAGACAGATTGCCGTCATGCATGTAGAGTCAAAATAGCAGTTAGTAGTGTTGTTAAAGCCTGATAAGTTGCACCCACAATGACGGTGACGGTGATCTTTACAGAGCAGTAAGCCTCTGTCAGATCTGGCATTCAACTTTGAGTCATTCTATGGTTTGAGATGGGTTATCTGGTTTGCCTTCCTCCTCATAAACCAATTTTACAACTGGAATAATGTCAGCGTCATCATCGTCATTGCCATTGTCATCAACACCACTACCATCATCGTCATCATCATTTCCATCATTATCATCATCATCATGGCCATCATTTTCTAATTTATTCTACTGGGAAAATATAATGATTCTTATATAAAGTATTTTTCCTTAGGTTCTGGCACAATGTTTCTGAGACCAGAAGTAATTCATAAGCATCATTCACTGGATACTGTTGATATTGACAGACTGCAAGACCTTTTAATTAAGTGAGCCAACTTCAACACTGTATATTACATAAAGGGTAGCACAGTTATTACATGTAGAGTACTCAGACAACCACATCATGGGTATTATCTGGCATATAATTTGGTTTTATCAACTGGGTTGATAATGTCAATTGGCCACCGTAAAGAGATTCAAGAGCTGACGTTTCGAGCGTTAGCCCTTCGTCGGAGTGAATCTCTTTACGGTGGCCAATTGACATTATCAACCCAGTTGATAAAACCAAATTATATTGTTATACTTCCCACCGACGCAGCACCACAGTTTCTTTAGAAACTTACCCCCTCTATTATCTGGCATAGCCTCCTACAGATGCAGGACTGGTGATCTTTTGGCTCGCCGTACAGTTATAGTTCCTTTTTTTTTGCGTGACAAACCAAAAAGATTTCTGCATATAATTTTGCTGTTGCACTGCGAGGCTCATGGCTTTGGGGCACCTCAACAACAGCATTTTTAAAGTTTTAAATATAGAAAAATGTTCATTGCTTCACTTAGTACGTGGTCCAGCTTTCTCCCCTTCAGAGTGACTTGTATATATAAATTTGCAAATAAAGTCAAAGCCCAATGAGAAAGCATAACATACACTGTATGTATTGCTTTTTAAAATCTATTTGAGGTTGCTTTGGAGGTACTGTAACCATCTGTGGAATAAAGTATTTTTGTCTTAAAATTTCCAGGTCATTTGATAAACCTCTAACTACTGAATACTTTTCCACATTGGAAGGTCGCCTTCACACTTTGTATGTGACTGAAAGGTTAGTCAGATGTGAAAACAAATTCTCCATGCTGTCTCAATGTGCATGCATTAGTAGAAGAATTTCAGCATTTGCCAAGAACTCAGTTTTAGGACTCTCTACACCAAACTCCAAGAATGCATGCCTTGTTCCTTTCATTTGAATGATTAATTTGCCTTTTCTCTGATGGGTATTATGGGGGAGGTGGTGGCCAAATAGTTATTAGGCTGGACTTGTATCCAGTAGACTACAAGTATTTAGTCCATTGAGCGCAAAGCAAATAAAATGGCTGACCGTAACCTGGGAGACATGCCCACACATGAGCGTGGTTCCCAGGTTTTGTGTGGACATTTTATTCACTTTACACTCAATGGACTAACAAAAAAAGGGGGCTGTTTGTACTCTATCTATCAAGTGATCTGCCATGTTCGAGCCCTGCTCAGGGTCATTCTTAAAGGGGCGCGGTCAGCTTTGGGACCGCGCTGACCTGGACGCTAGTTTTCTCACTTTGAAAAAAGTTGACCTCAACCTGTAATCAAAGTTACGCGTCAAGTACATCTAGAAATCTGCTTCAATCTTCCCAGTGTTTTGCTCGATTTTCAATTGTTTACTGAAAACCTGTTTCTGAGTGTGCTTTTATTCATCCTATGACATTATTTTTCATATTTGGTTAACACAGTATGGATCGCGTCTCCATAAGTGATATGTAAATTAGCTATGAAATGGTATCTAATGTGCATGTGCACCAGCTAACTGTGTCCCTTTAAGCAGGAAATTTACAATAACCCTTTATAATACTATACACCGCTCTACCCAAGCGTATGAATGCTAACTGTGAACTAAATGCTGGCGATAATTTTGTGATGGACCACTGTCTCACTCGAGGGGGAGTAGAAATACTCTGAACCACTTCATGTTATATATGGTTCACAATAATTGCTATTCCAATGAGCTACCAAGCTCAAACATTGAGAAATGGGAAATAGGGCCTGAAACAAAATTACTGCAGTTTGCCAACATGCCACATGCTATTCTTTTAGTTACAGTGCAGCAGCTGTGATAACGAATGAAGATGGGGTGGACGACATCCCATATCTAGACAAATTCACAGTTGGAACAAAAAGTCAGGTATTTGTATAGGGGTGTAGAAAATGGTCAAATCAGTGTTGCCAAGAATGGCACTTCTACAAGAGGATTTTTGTAGCAACCAAAGTATTTGAGGTTCCCAAAATTTAATGATAGGAAATAATTGTATTAGCATTATTAACTCATTGCCCACACAGAAGAAATGACTGTTTTGAAATTGGCAAGACATAATTGTAATGTCATGTGAATGATAATAAAAAAGACCTCACATTGATGTCACCAGTGTGAACAATACAACATAACAAAACAAGGGAAAGACTGTTGTGATCTTTTCTTTGTCATTATATCCATGTTGTTGTTGTCTCTTGTATGAACCAGGCTTAAACGTGGCTGTCTGATGGCACTTGAAAAATAATAATATTTGTGCCAAAAGTATAATTTTGTGTTGAGATTTTGTTCCAACCATCTTCTGATAAGGTAAGCATGGTATTGCATAACTCTTAATCATTTATGATAAGCCACAGTAGTTTTCCCTTTGTTACTGACAGGGTCTTGGTACAAGTGATAATTTGTGGAAGAAAATAAAACAGGATTTTATCAGTTTATTCTGGCGATCAAGAGGAACAAATCGAATTAATCCTTGGTAAGTTTTTAATGTTCTTTTTTTAGTGTAAAATGCAGTTTGAAAAAAAAAAACGAGGTAACCCACATAAAGTTATGGCAGGGTTGTCAAAATAAACCGGCAACCAGCGCATTTCACCGGCTATCCCGAATACTGCGCCGGCTACTCCAAATGTTACTAGGTTAGTTCTGAGCGTGATATTGGAGAAATATAATGGAAATAGCCACCTACTTTTTGGATGGAGCCTGCTACTCAAAAACCTACTGACAACCCTGTTATGGACTTGTTGTACGCTAAGCTTTCATTGATTTCCAGGATTGGGCCTGTACATTTTGCGTGTGCAAATTCAATTGTCAAAAGCATGGAAAAGAGCAATCATCTGGGTCCCCAGTGGGGGTGGGAAAGGGGTGGGATTTGAATCCATGACCTCCCCTACATTGGCAGAGGTTATTACCATGTGTCATTCATCCACGAAAATGCCGTATATCAAGAATATTTATTTCTGTGTTTGTTTCACATTTCTTATGGTGGTGTCATTTTTTCCTGACAGGTATTTCATTAGATGTGATGGTAGCTGCACAAAAGTCAACTGGACTGTATTTTGGTAAATCTTTTAATTTATTTTTTTTTATTATTTTTGTGAATGACGATTATTTCACAGGAGTTACTATAATGTGGTTTAGTCCAAAAATATTCCTATTTTAAGATCTTGTCGCCAGTTCCTAGTTCACTGATCATTGGTCTTCTTTGTTCTTGTTGATTCAGGTATGGAGTAACCGATCATGTCTTGACACACAAGCTTGTTCAACATGCCACTCAGTTACCACCTTCATTTGATCCTGTTGCTCCTCGTAAGTATTCAGGGGATGACACTTGCTGTTGTAAACTTGATGTGAAACTTACTATATTTAGAGAAATCAACTCTAGCTAGTTGTCATGTAATTCCTCTACCCAGGTCGAATTGGACTTGGAAATGTTGGTTTTTCAGGAGGGAGGAAAACCCTCAGAGCAAAGACAAGAACCAACAACAAACTCGACCTGCATATCGCACCGGACAAGAATCGAACCTGGGCCACAGTGGTTGGAGGTCACCACTGCTCCTGTTATGATGATTAAGGCTCCAACAACTATTAGTAAAAATCTACTCGTATACTAATGCAAATGCCGCAATCTGATTGGCTGACCTACTGCAGACTATCAGCCATTAGACATATTCGTGCTTTAGCGAAGTTTCACAGTAAGATTTAGAACTTTTTTAATGACACATGATTCATTTATTATCATTGATAATGATTTTTACTAATTAAAAACAATTACTGGTAGATTATGAGCTCGAGATTTCTATGGGGTGATAGTTGATGAGGCTGAGAACTCTCGGGCTCATAATCTTATTGTTAAATAAGACATACGACCTAACTCCCCTCTGTGGCATTTCTGTGGCACGTCACTCACACCAGGTGTGTCACCTGCATGTGGGTCAAAAACTTTCATCCCATCCCTGCTATTTCCCTTGCCTGAGGATATACATCCCACCTCAAAGGTGATGTTTTGGTATCTCTTTTTTTCAGATGATGAGGCCAAGAGTAAACGAGTCCTTTCTTCTAATGGATATCACAAGTTTCTGTGATATAAGTTCTGGGATAAATAGCAATTTATTATTAATAAACATTCTCTAGACAAGTGCAGTCCTGGTTTTATTAATAAACTTGCATTACAAAATGTTGCTGTGCTGCTGATTTCTAAAGGTGTCAATCAATATTTAGTGGACTCTTTCTGGCATGTGAATAACAAACTAGGGTTCTGTGTGCTTTTTTAAAATTTAAAATTACATGAATTTTAAATCAGACAACTATTTAGGCAGGGTGAATTTTTTATAATGGCACTTACATGGAAATAAATGAAAATAAATCATTGGAGTGGAAAAAAGTTGTCCATCTTTGAACATTCTATTACATAAGGGGATGGTTTCACAAAGTTACTTTTAAATCAAGAGAAACCTTAATTTTTTTAAAGAAACAACACTAAGGAGGTTGTGAATTGTGAAGATTGAGAGAGATTACATTTTAAGAAAGTTACATATTAGATACATCATCCATGTTATTGCTCCCTTAACCATTTTGAAGAATTTATGATAATATTTTGTTCTATTTCTTTGGATTGGTGAGAGAAACGGTTCATTGGTGTGGCACTAAGCCAGTTTCTATAGTACGAAACAAGGAAACAGCATCATCTCTACTCCCTCTTGATCAACTTCATCCCAGGGCCATCTCTTACGAAACAGGGGCACCACCAACATTGGTTCCCTCAAAATTTTCTCCGGTTCCCATTTGTACCCCCTGACCACCCCCCTCCCATCACGGCCGCCACCTTGTGTTACAAAGGGTGTATAACTTTTACCAGAGTTGGGTGTTCACATGGGTTTGTATTCTGTTGGAGCCCTGAATTTTTTCAGGCTTTTTTATTCAAATTGCTTAAGTTGGAAATTCACTGCAATAATCATTTCTCACTTTCATCTACATTTGCAGTTCACAGTAGTACGGGGATGTTAAAAAGGCATTTGAAAACACAGGAAACACAGATACTTCTGTCAATACTTGTAAATAAAATTGGATTTTAATCTTTCTGCCTTTGTAACTAAGGTACCGTAGTAAGACTATAAATCTTGGTAATGAGAGATGTCATGATCCACGTCAAGGTCTTCATCAAAGCCTGATTTTTTCAAGGATATTACAGTGACCAGACAACATAAAAAGGTAAAAAAGGTAAGTCTGCAGTCGGGCCTAGTGACCCATCAGGCCGGAGTTTATCCCGGTTTCTGTAGCATGAAGCGACAGAGAGTATTTCTACTCCCCCCTGGATGGGATGCTAGTCCATCGCAGGGTTACCCCCCAGCAGTAAATTCGCCGGTACCCATTTATACACCTGGGTGAAGAGAGGCACTGTGAGAGTAAAGTGTCTTGCCCAAGAACACAACGCAGTGGCCCAGCCAGGACTCGAACCCGGACCGTCCGATCCAGAGTCCAGCGCACTAACCATTAGGCCACTGCGACTCCCACAAACCAGACCAGACCAGACAACATAGCTGCAAATTATTATCAGAGCTCACTTCAAACTTTATTGAAAGGCAAAACGTTCTGTACATCGCTAATACATGTAATTTATCTTCATGCATGCATGTTGCTTCATTTTTTAAGTCCACATAAATCAAGAGAGCATTTTGCATGGCCTCTGGTGCATTTTGCCAAGTTGTTTGGGCTTCTCTTGAAAACACAAATACTGCAATGTCTTAAATTCTGACAATAAATTTTCTTCTGATAACATGCACTGTATGTTCTGATTGTTTCCATGTGACTTTGTCTGTTGAAGCAGTCTTGAGTTTTTCTATCCCAGCACTGGCTTAATCTTTCCCAATACAGCAGCTCTTCTGTCTGTGTTCTGGAAGAGGGCCCTTATAAGACCTCTCACTTCTTGAGCTGTAAGTTCATGAGCCAAGGGACCCTAGGAGAGATGAAAAATATGAGCCACATTTGTGAGTATTTAACTTGAATAACAAAAATTAATACTAACAAACTCCAATAAAGTCTATATCCATTTGATTAGGAGTTCCGTACCTTTTCATCTGCCCACCGATCCACAATGTCTTGTAAACTGGCTTCTAAGATTGCTATAAGCTCCTTATAGCGAATCCAGTGAGGTACAACTGTGCATATGTCCTGAAATGCAAACAAAGCGTTTTGTTGCATTGCTGTATTGCTTTGGAGGATGATAATAGCTTTATCAATTATGGTTTAACTTTCACTTATGGACACCTCATATGGTGGCAATATATGTACATTTTGTAACCACCTTCCCATAAATGGGCACTTCCCCAAGGTGACACAAATGGTCCCAAGGGTACATGGGAGGTTGAACTGTACACCCATTCAAATGTACTAAGTGTTTTAAGATTCGATAACTATTTGTGAAAATTTGATGCTTCTGGAATTCTTACCCAGGTATTTTCTGTTGATTCTGAATCTGCTTCCTGGGTGTTTTGGAATATTTCAGGCCCTCGCTGTACAAGTATGGAGAGTAATGAATGAAGCTGATGAGCCTCTTCAGCTGATATATCCTAGAAATTAAAATACATCTATCTAAGTTACATAATCTTAAATGGCAAAATGTTCCATGATGGGGCTTGTGTAAACAACATGTAAAACGTCAGTTTGTAATATCTACATGTATGGTTTTGAGTCAGGCCAATTATCTACATATTTAGATGCATGGCTGATTAGTTAAACTTGGAACTATCAACAAGTCGTCGGAGGTGTGATTTGAACCCCAGACCACCAGACTTCAAGTTGAATGCTCAAAGTAACCATGCAGCCTTATTGCCAGGTGTAGGTACACCTAAGATGTTATAGAGGGCTTCAAACATCCATGCCTGTATTCTCCATAGTTTCAAATTATTACCACAGTAACTGTACATATTAACTATTCTCCCTGCTACTTCACTAAAATAATAAGATAACATGTCTTTCCCTTACCTCAAGTTGGAGGACTTCCCATGCTATGCTTTGCAAGACATCATCAAATAAAGCTCCCAGGGACTGGCAGTAAATAACAACTGGTAGAATACCATTCCATACTTTACCAAGATTGGTTAAAAGATGGAGGATCTGATGAGATGGAGAAAAATAAGTTGTTAAAAACTCTTACTAAAAATGCAAGCAATAGGCTCTCTGTTTGTTATTTGTACTTGCCAAAAATAAGTAAGCCTACATTCGGTTTTGTGTTTATTACAGACAGTTGAATTAGACAAAAGGAAAAATTCCAATGGGAAAATGACATTTGGCTACTGGAAATATAGAATGTGTGAATGTGGAAGGAGCCATTAGCTTGACCCCATATTCTCTGGAAGAAAATAATCTTCCTGGTTTAGAGGGGATGTCTATTATTTGTAATGCAGTTGCACCTGGATGGATAGCTGTGTAAATTTAATATAACTGGCTTTCAAGCTGAGGTTGCTCCAGATGACAGCACATGTCAATGGGTGACCAAAAGTATTGTTATTTTGAAATCCTTGCAAAAGCAAAGGCATTCCTTGGGGAGGGGGGGGGGGGGTGGGGGGTGGTCGCTTGAGTTGTTGTCTCACTTAGGGGTGTAACTTGTGGATTTTGGACTCAGGGTGTTCTAAAAAGAATGTTGACACTTAGCCATCAAGGTCTTGTTTAGGGTCACACAAGACAAAGTTGTTGTGTTGGTGGCCAAGACTGAACAGGCATGGGAAATGGTATGTTTTTGGGTTCAAGAAGGCCTGAGATGCACTCAGTTTGGTCTTGTTTAGGGGTGCAATTCACATTTTCCAACAAGCACCATCGCTTTTAGAAACTCTCTGGTCACCTGTTTCATTGTTTTTTCCACATGTAATCCTCTTTCATCTTCATGCACATTAGCAAAGCCTTTTGTGGCCTTCACTACCTCCAACAAGTTTGATTTTTGCTTTCTCTGTAAACAGAACATGCAAATCATATCATTTGAATGTATACTTTGGTACAAGTCATTATACAAGTCAAACACTGTAAAAACTGACAAAGTGCAAGGTTTCATCCTAATCCCACCAGTAAAGAAAAAAATGATGGATCAATCACTGTTCCTGGGAAAATGTCCACCCACCCCACCCATGCTTCTTGGTAACGTGTCAATTGATTGCAGGGGTGGGGTGACCTGGGTGAGGGTTTTCCAGAAACAATGATTGATCTATTTAATGATTATTAATAATGACTATCTTTTAATCACATGTGAAACGTTTTGAGAAATGGTGGACAAATGTTCATACTGACCAATTGTTCAAGGAAACATTTCTCGCCCATGTGTCTTATGGTTGGAACCAGGTCCACAAATGAAGCAGCACTCAGATTAAGTGGCTCCGGTAGTTTGGGTCTGAACTGATGGCCCAGAGTTAGCAGGTGATGGGCAATGTACATACAATTGTTATGATGGAGTGCTGACAACTGTGGTAATGTGCTCTGTAAGAGAAAACAAGAGAATGGGTTTAAAATAAAGTCTTTGCTTGGAGGAGCTAAATGGCTTTCAATGTACCAGTTTTGGCTACAGGAAGCTACTGAAACTATTGCTACTCCCCCCTGGATGGGATGCTAGTTGATTTCAGGTTATTCCCTGTAGTTATTCACTGTAAAACACCTAACTTCTCTCAAGGTGAAAAGCCTGGCATGTATCATTCAGTTATTGGTTCAATGTATTGCCCACTAGACATTAAGAGACCTTTTACTCACCAAGTGATGTTGATGATATGTGGGAACAACATTACAGTACAACTCAAACATGTTACGGACACTATAGAACAACTGAATAGCACTAGTAAGAAACAAAAAACAAAAGATTAATTTCAGGTTTGAAATATATTTAAAATCAACTAAAAATTGTAGTCCATTGCAGGGAACAGGGGCTTGCACAGCTTTGATGCAAATATACATACCATTGTGGTGTTGACTGTGTCGCTTCTACTAGAGTTTCATAAGCAAGGTTCATTAGTTTTTCTGTACTCTCACTAATTCTGCATGTTGGGAGGATAAAGGTGAACTTGCTGAGTGTGTTGGCTGGATCTCGCTGTAATGGCTCATGCTGGAAAAGAGTTAGCCAAGGGGAAAATCAGTTAAATTTAGCTACAATGTTAATTGCGAGGACTTTTTCACTCAACCAAAGAAACCATTTCTTGTAGTCATGCACATGTAACACATGCAACATTGTGTAGTTCCATAAATTATCCATGCCTCCTATGATGGACAGGATTTTGGCTAAGGACCCCCCCCCCCCCCGCCACCCCTCTGGAAATTCCAATTAAGCTTTATACATTTCTTCAATTTTTTTTTGGTCTTCGAGAACCCTCTCCCCCCAGGAATTTCCATTCCCTTCTGTGCGGGGGGGGGGGGGAGGGGAGTATAGATATTTTCTGGAACGACACATTTCATTTTAAAAACTGATGAAGGCTGAAAAGTTAGCCAAACTTCTTAGTGCCATCAAACAAAGTACAAGTAAACAACAAGCGTTAACTTTTCTCAACAACACAATCGCCTATTAAATATTACTTCACATACCTTTGCCCCTTTTTTGTTTTGTAACGCCTTCTGTATATCTCCCAAACTTAAAAGCACAGCTTTATCTTTGCTACTGTCCACCAGCACTGTGTTGTGGATGTCATCTTTCATCAAATCCCGAGCAGTTACAAGAAGATCTTGACACTAAAAATGTACATGAATTGACTTAGGCACTGGGGACACAATTTAGATGCAATTACAATCAATGTGAAACTTCAATGTGTGACCATTCATTCAAAACCCATTGAGCAGTACTTTCATGTGACACTGCTTTATGATGTGTGATGTACAAGGTGGTTCAATGTTTTAAGTCTGTGGATGAAACCCTAGCGTATGACCATTCAAAAGAAAGCTATTGAGCAGTACTTTCATGTGGTACTGTTTATTATGATGTACAAGGTGGTTCAATGTTTTAAGTCTGTGGATGAAACCCTAGTGTGTGACCATTCACTCAGATGAAAGCTGCTGAGTAGTACTTTTGAGGGAAAATAATAAGGAATGTTTTTCATCCCAAATACCTTTTTATTTCCAAAGTGAATACCAACATCCTTTACATATGTGGTCAGCTTATTTGTTCCTTCAGGAATTAAACCTGTTGAATCACAAAATACCTTACCACACCTTCATAAAGGTGTCAAACAATGTTCATGTCACATGAATTGGAAACAGGAAGACTGGTGGGTAGTCAACAAGGGTGAAGAAGGTATCTCATGGTAACTTTGTCCAAACACATTTGATACTGTAAACATAACTAAAACAATGTAACAAACCTTTCCTAAATTTGCATTGATAACTTCAGACAATAGTTTCAAGTCAAGGTTCAAGTGGACAAAACCACAGAAAATATACATGTATGAAAATTCTCGACAAGCTTTGACTCAGAAACATTCAATTTTATTAACAAATCTGGATGGAAGTGAAAGGTTACTGAAATCATAGACTCAAACAGTAACTAATACAATTTTCAATTCCCTTCTCAGCCTAATGCCATGTTTCTTTAAACTGGGGCAACATTGTAAAGAAACTCTGCGTACCTATAGAGACAAGTTTGGTTTCAAACTCTTCTGTGGCTTTTATAACATCTTGATACTTTTCCAACTGAAAAAAGGAGAAAACAGTAGTCTAAGAAATCCAGAACTTAATAACTATAATTGAACAAGAATCATGTATACTAATGATTCAACTATCATATCAACCACCAAAGACAGAATACTGAATAAAAGTAATCTTTGCTGAAAGCAGGATTTTCAGTTTTGTTACCTACATAAGATACTTTTGTCGTTTTATTTAATTTTACTCTTGTTACTGTCACGCATTTTCTACTTGAGTGCCTGGCTTAGGCATAGAGGACAACCTCATCCCACATCATGACTCTAAGAAATTGATTGATTGATTGAGTGATTGATTGCTTGACTAACTGCCTCACTGACTGACTGACTGATTTATTGATTGTTTGATTGGTTGATTGATTGATTAATTGATTGATTGACCGATTGATTTATTGATTGACTGACTGATTGATTGATTGACTGACTGACTGACTGACTGACTGACTGACTTATTGGCAGACTGACTGACCGAATGACTGACTGATTGATTGATTGATTGAAGTAGGAGGGGGCCCATAGGTGAGTGGGTGGGCAGAAAAGATTGAACTAAAGTGATGTTCAATTTGAAAGCAGGCAGAAATGCCGCAAATGAAAACATATAACTATTATATAAAGCTGGGTATACCTGAGCACTTGTGTTAGGAACAGATCTCTTGAGACACTCAGTGATTATATTTTCAGACAATTCAGGCCACACAAATTCACCTACAAGTAAAATGTCAAAAGCCAAGAAGATGAATCACTCTCCAGCACAAAGCTGCACCAAGGGACTAACTTAACTCTTAGAGTTAATGGTAACTGTCTAAATTTGGGCCTAATGGTCCAATCAGGCAAAAACATGTCGAGTGTCTTGCCCAAGAACACAACATGGTGCTCAGCCAGGGCTTAATCCTGGACCACTTGATTTAGAGTCCAGTCCAGCCACAATGGCGGCATTAGGCTACCACACCTACCAAGACACCCCAGATCAACTGATTATAAATTTCTATAACATACCCAGTTTAGCAAACAACACTGCACTTGACACACTAACATCCTGAGGCTTCTTGTCATCTTCTTTCTTTGTTCCATCGAAAAAGTTTCTCAAAACAACAAAGATCTCTGATGACTTTGAATACAGTAAACCTGAAAATGGAGAGTAGCTTTAATGTGTGTAGACTGAACAGAAATGTACATTCCAGGCTATATAACAATTATTCCATGAGCCCGCATGGATATGAAGTGATAAAATAACCAACGAGCGCGTAGCGCGAGTTGGTTATAATCACTTCATATCCAACAAGGGCGAATGGAATAATTGCTTTAGTAAATTCTCAAACCGGGTTTTGCCGCTGATTTTTATTTCCACAATTTTACAAAGCGTAAAATAAAAACTTGGCGCACTATTTTCCATATGACGTAAAACTCTGACTATTGGCTCATAGTCAGAGTTTTTTAGCCAATCAAAAAGCTAGAAATGCAATAGTCGGAGCTGAGAATATACTAACATCTGGATTGATAGAAAGGAGTAATTAAAAATAAATACCGGTAAGTGAAGAAGATAACTAAATGGGGGTAAGATAATAGAGAAAGACTGAGTTTCCCTGTGTTGTTCACCGTTGTTTCTCATGTGCCATTCTTAAATTCACTATGACCCTGTTCATCTCCATGCCTGGATACCACAGCGAGTAATGAGCAATAGAACATAATAAAACCATCAAGCCTGACGGTTACAACAGTCTAGGTGTACTGAGAGATTCTATTCAGAAAATTCAATTAATACCATAATCTTGAAATTAAATTTGAACCTTCAACTGCAACAAAGTCCATCAAAATCCCTTTGATAGTAAAACAGCATGCTAAAAACACTTTTGATTGATAGAAAAAGTACAATATTCATGTTTGTTTACCTGGATCAATGATCTTTTTTCCACTTTCCTTTGAAAATGATAAAACAACGTCATGCTTTCCTTGGTTAACTTGAGGTTTCAGGCTTTGTAAAGATACACAAGCAAGAAGAAAATAATGAAATAAGAGGGTTCATTACAGTCACTGTGGCATTACAGTGTCTTGTCAGAGTGGTTAGGGTATCCCTCTCCCCATTCCCTCGTCATTTCTTTCCCCAATAACTCAGTCCCTCACACGTAGGATTCCAGGAACAAAAACCGACTACTCGTAGTCTACAACCTGGCTTATGCATTTTTTGAGGGCATGCATCTAATTGGATTCTTATATTCAATTTTTTATTACCTGGGAAACAAAATAATGGGCCGGAAGATAAACTGGACCAGTTTCTTTCCTTTCAAAGATAGAAAAGAGGATAACATGTTAGCTGCTGGAAAGACTCAATTTTTTGGGAAATATTATTCGTCAAAAGTACAAGATTCAGAAACATTACCAAAAGCTCTCAATCGTTTCTCCAGAATACCAAGTGTCTAGAAATATAAACAAGAGAAAAATTGTTAGATCTTTCAAAACTTGGAAAGAGGTGGGTGCTAAACGTAATTAGTTTCTTTGCGGGCCATGGAGGAAGGAACTGTGCTCTGTCATTCTTCCCCAACAACACAATACTAACCCAGCCAACATTATGGGCCTGAAGCCAAAATTTGAAACCAAAACGTGACAAGTACCAGCACGAGTCCTAGCTCAAAAACCAGTCTGTTTTGTTTCATTAAATGATAGTTCAAATATTGCAGTTATGTATTACTTTCAAAACAAACAAGCCATCAATCTTGAACTAGAGCTAGCTTTACATACAGGTCCGATAATTATTGGGATGTTCAAGAAACTGGCCCCTGGACTGCTTGATCAAGGGTCCTGTAGACCTTCACACTTCATGCTGCCAAGGTGCCAAAAATAATAATAAAAGGTTTAGCATCAAACTTACTTCCATCGCTTGCAGGACATTACTCATTGAACAACCACCTGTGAACAAAACATGCCGTTTTCAATAATGAATGATCAACATTCAGTTTCTTGTTCAACTATGAATACACTGGTAATAAAGAGACACCCTTGGTTCACACTTGACATGTTGTCATGGCAGCAATGTATAGGCATGTTAACATGTTACCATGGTAACAAGGTCGGACGTCACTAAGTTAACGAATGCCCATGTTTTCCATGTTATTACAAATCAGTGGTAGGGAGTGTTCAACTTGCGATTTCAACACATGAATGTTTTCTTCCAATGACCTAACCACAGCTGATCCAACCTGCAGTAAGCTTGAGTTGTGTGTTTAGATGTCCTTGTCTGTTGTCCAGGGATGCAGCAGCAGGTGTGGTCCAAGCAACACTCTTAGCCCAAACTCTTTCTAGTGTTGCTGTAAACTGCGCCTTCTGTCTTCTCCATTCCTCCTACAAAAAATTGTACGTAAAATGAATTCCTTAACTAGGCAGTAAAATTTATTAACAATGCTGTAAATATTGGCATTTATTTTTACCCTAAGAGCAATGAATATCCGTCCTTCCTGACCAGCCTTGGGCAAATCAGTCAGGAGTTCTTTCTGTAAAAAGGTAAAAAAAATTAATGCAAATCACCAGTATTAATGACTTGTGTAAACATGTATCACATCGTGAAAAAAGTGCTGTCTGGTATCTAGGACAAGTAGGTTTTCCTCTAGAGTTGGTACACTGTAAGTTACATTTTGTGCTTACTTAGCACATCTAAATTATAAAGAGAAAACAAAACTAAGTAAACCAGACAAGCAAATTTGAGAATGGCGGCAAGTTGGAATTCAAGGTCTTAAGTTTCTTTTTAAGCCGTGAATTACAATCAACATCCCAGAGAAAAAAGTATTGAAATTATGAAATGATTCAATCCTAACCCCAACCCTAACCCTAGGATTGAATGACTCAATCCTGAAATTTCACACGCCTACATGTACAATGTATGTTGCTACGGCAACTTTATAACTGAATGTTTGATTTGATAAAAAAATAAGTGGAAAATGTGTTCCTGGAGCAAGAAATAAGGTCCTGTGATGCAAAAGGCAGGCAGTTTTTTGTGTTGCGGTAGGTGTGACTTAATTTAATTTTCACAATTTTTCATCTGTGGTATTTGTGAGCTGTTCAGTTCTTCCAAATGGTGAGTGAAAAAAATTAATAGTATAAAGTGGTTTTAAAACAGTGGAATATGTAAAAAAAAGCATAGTCTTAAAAAAGCAATAAAATCTTACCACAACTTGTACCAGTTTAGCTGCATTGTAATATGCTGATTTGTTAAGTTCTCCTGGGAAGGCATCCAGTGCTTCATGTATCTAGCAATGAAAAGTATTCCAAACAGATCAGGTAGCAGGGATCTAACTTGATCCATGTTTTCCCATTTTATCTTGAAGTGCTACTATGACAAAAATGTTGTTCTTGTTCTCTCTTTATTCTGATTTTATATTTGCAACAATGCACCGTGCCAGTTATTGAATAAATGCACCTCAATTTTCAAAATATGTCCATTTTTTGAATGATGATTTCTTGTTCAAACTGTCTGCCATAACCAGATCATGTTTGAAAATATAAACTAGTGAGTAGATGACATCATTTTCTCTCTCAATCCAGCTCTCTCAGTACATCTCAACTGCAATATCATCTGGCAATAGCGAACAATTTAAACAAGAAGTTTTTGTTCAAAAAAGCTAACTTGTTTTGAAAATTGAGGCGCAATAATTGGCATGGTGCATTCTTGCCAAATATTGGGTGTTTTCACATGACGTCATAGCGGCCATATTGGTGTCACAAAACAAAGAAACGGCAGCCATATTCTCCGGGAATCAATCAATCCCGGGAATTGAATTCTATTGTTATGAAAATATCATCTTTTGTTTCAGCAATCCAATATGGCTGCTTGTCACGTGTGTGAAATACTCTTACTATAAAATTGAATCGAGAGATAACAAGACTCAAGTGCTTTTAATTAAAATTAATAAACAAGCTCTGTCAACAGTAGTTGAGTAGTGTACATGGAATATTTTTTTTGCTGTATTATATTCTGTTTAGAACTAAATACCTAGCAAAATAAAAAGGTTATTGTTGTCATTGTTAGTTACCTTATACAGTCTTTTAAGAAGCTGAGCAATTGCCTCAGTTTCTTTTAACTGTCTCACAAGGTCACCATGTTCACGAGCAGCAGAATTAAGAGGACCTTCGACAGAGTTCTGTGAATAGAAACCGTTTACATGTACCTTAACCTGGGACTTATACAATGTAATTTAGAACCTTGATGTGCTGGGATGTGCCCATGTTTCCCTGACAACTTCAATTTGGGCTCACAGTCAAAATGTCATGTAAAACATAATTTATATAATTATATTATCCTTCCAAATGTCCAAACAAAAATATTACCATAGTCTACAGCATACCAGTAGATCTTTACCGATGTAGGAGGTGGGGTGGCTTGCTGTACTTCAGATTGAGTGTTACCTGCATGTATGTGTAGCTGGAGTCATGGGTACCAGCAAATTTAATACTGGGGCTCACTCTGTAATGGACTAAAAGCCCATCCAAGAAGGAATTAATGCAACGGAATCTGGGATAAGCTCTGACCAGTCTGATGGGTCACTAAGGAGATCTGTCTCAGGAGGGAACCTCCCCCCCAGGGATTGCCAGGAATCAGAGGACGTGGGAAATTTTGGGGAAGAAAAGAATTTCTGGAAGTTGAAGATTTTTTTAATAATGCCTCAAAAAATTCAGGATGATACTCCAACTTTTCAAGACAACTTTCATTTACCCATAGTACTACTGAAATATCATTGGTTACAGGGGCATAGCCAGGATTTTTAAAATGGGGGGGGGGGAGGTCACACTTTATGTCACTATGTTGGTTCTTTGGATTCGCATGTTTTTGCCACTTAAATATTGTATGTTGTTTACTTAAAAAAGTCTCACAAAGGGGGCTCATGAGCACCCCAGGACCCCCTAGATAAACCCTTGGGTTAGAGTTGTCACCCCCTCGGCCTGTGCCTGACTAGGCTTATGGATAGGCTTTACCTTTCATTTTTAACCCTCCTCCCCCCTTTGAAAATAATTTCTTATTGACCTCTCTGAGTTACCTGACAATTACATCCAAAGATAGTCCCATTTCTAGACAATTACGCAAAAGCTGGAATGAGCTCCAGCTCCAGGGACTGCTTTGATCTAAGCATACACTTTATCTTGCTTGCAAAATGTCATGTTCACACCCAGTACTAGTACTGTGGCTATGGTACAAAGTGTAAATGCAGCCAATGAAAGGAAAATATATTTAAAATATCCAGCTTACCTTCAATTTACCAGAGACATTTTGAATTTCAGTTAGAAGGTTATTGACATTCCAGTTCATTTCAAATGTTGAATTACTGAAGTCTAAAAATTCATCAAAGGTGTATTCCTTGTAAATTGCTTGAAGTACCTCTGCCTGTAGGACACAATGTAATGCAGATCATTAAATTTAGATTGAGTAATTAAAAGCAATGATTTCTGGAAACTTTGTCAACTGTATATGTTAACACTTCTGAGAGGCATGAGTAGTCTAAATGCTAGGGAATCAATGGGAGAAATCCATTAATGACATGGTTGCCATGGAAAACAGTTTTCAAAATTCCGATACATTTGCATTTTTTATTTTGTGTTTAGTCAAAGATGGAATCAAAAAGCATTCTCAGTGGCAAAAAGCTGAACCACAGTTAAAAGTCCCCACTAGGGGACAACAACTATTGTTGAACACCTCACCGATGCCCGGCCTCCCTCATGATCAGGTGCATTAGCTCTGTTTCAATTTATGCATACATACATACATATTTGTTTATTTGGTGTCTTGTACCTGGTACATCAACATTTTTCCAAATAATTTTCTTGCGTTAAATGTTAACTACCTACATTTTTGTCTAATTTTACATAAATATGCTTTGCAATTAATTTCAGTAACTCAACATTATGACTGGGGGAGTTTAATAGCAACAGGAATATATTTTCTGTCAACATTTTTGCAATTGGGATTTTAAAATCGTTATGTACATAACCCAAACACCTATCAATGAAAATCCCGCGGGGGGGGGGGGAGTGGGAGTGCGGGTATGGGTGGGAGATTTGAACTGAGCTGACATTTTATGTTCAAATTTGTAGATGATCAAAAGTCACTAAAAGTCAATAAAATGTTGCTAGAAAGGCCATTAAAACGGTCAAAAGCCCGCCCTACGGGACGATAACAACTGGCAAGCCCCCCACCTATGCCCGCACTCCCCATCCCCTCCCGTGGGATTTACATTGATAAGTGCATTAGGGGTTCGACCGGGGGAAACCTCCCCAACCCCCACCCCATCTCCTAGATTCCGCAGCCGGGAATCTCAACCTCTATTAATTGGATTCTGCCCCTTGGTGTCTGGGTTTAAAATGAGCAATATTACAAGCTATATGGTCAACTCCGATCCAGCCGGCGACATCTATTTCCAACTTTTAAAAAGGGAAAAACTTACCTTCACTTCTTCGGATTTTTGTAATGTCTTCTTCACACAAGAATTTATGTCTTCTTTTTCTAAACGACCAGATTTTAGGAGTACATCGGTGACCAGACTAGTACTGGGCTTACCAGTAGTGGAAACGTGTTCCTTTTCCAAATTTTCCGCCATCTTGTTCTTGAGCTTCGCGCCAACAAAATTTCAATGGATAGCTACGTCGTGTAAGACAAGTGATACTTCCGAGGACGATCCGACTTGTACTTAGAGGTCTGCCGATAGATTCACGAAGGTTACCGATTTCGATCGTTCATTGAGTATTGTTCAAGAACGCGTGTTTCCCGCCGCAGTTCATAACACAGACGATTTTGCGAGCGAGAGCAGTATGGAAAGTGATTTAAAACGAGTTGCTCGTCTGGAATATTTGAAACTTCGGCACTCCAAGCAGACGGAGAAAGTTGACGCTGTAAAGGTAATCTCCAGGATTTCAGATTAAACTCTTGAGGACCTTGAACCTGGATCGATATATCTGCAGTAAACGTTGACGATCGTCTATAAAAGTTTAGGCACTGCATGCTCACGTTTTTCATTTATGCAAAGCTTGATGAACTAAGCAGATAACAGTATGGGTTTTAATATGCCCTTATAGTACTTCAGCGTTGGCACCTGTTGTTAAAACTATTGTAAAAAAGATGGCAAATTTAGATGACTTGCACGCAAGAAATTCTCCAGTTTTTTTGAAAAAAATCATACAAAAATCATACAAAATTATTTTGTCCTCGAATAGTGCGTTAATCTTTGCTTGATCCTGTACGATAACGTGCTAGCATAGAATACCAACAATAATCCAGTTGCTAGCCATGTGGATGTTATTGGCTCGATTTATTTACAGCGTAATAAATATCAGTTTTTGTCCTGTAATTGCATTGCCAAATTTGGTGTGCACATGGACAGTGGAGTGGGTGTTCACGCAAATTTGACAATGTGATGAAGAAATTCATGGTCGATTACAAACACATGAAAGCGATTAATTTTGTTGTCTTGTGTGTACATATGCTGCAACAACACTGTTTTTGCTCATTTTGTCACTGCGACCTGCCACAAATTCAAACTCTTGATTTTGCCCAACAGGTCACAATAATTTCTGTAGTTATGGTAAAAATGCTTACAATGTATGTAGAGACTGGTAATCTGTCCATATGGGCACCAAACTTCTATTCTTACTCAAGAGCATAATTTGATTGTCCTGGACAGTCAGCCCAGGTTTTCTTTCCTGCCCTGATATTTAAGCAACTTAAGGCTGAATTTATAAATGCAGTAATACAGTTTCTTCTGTGTTTCAGAATTGTTTCACAGAAAACCAACAAGCCATTAGAGAGTTGCTATGGAAAAGGAAACAGATACAAGGAAGTGACAAGCAGCAAGTTGTGCCGTTTATTTCACCCGCTGAACAGCTTCCTTCCACAAGAAAAGTATGCGCTTTAGATGGTGCAACTGTGTTTTTATTGACATTGATTTCTAGTTGGAATACATTTACATGTACGACTGTGGGAAGCACACTGGCCCAATGGTTAGTGTGCTGGACTCTGGATTGAATGGTCCTGCCCGGGGCACTGTATTGTGTTCTTAAGCAAGGCACTTTACTCTCACATTGCATCTCTCCATCCAGTGGTATAAATGGGTACCGGCAAAATAATTCTGGAGGGTAACCCTGCAATGGACTACATGTACATGTAACATCCCATCCAGGTGGGGGGGGAGGGGGAGAGGAGGTAGAAATACTCCTTCCCAGTTCATACTACAGAAACCAGAGTAAAGCAGCAGCAACAGCTATGACCCTGTTGTGTATGACTATACCACTTGTTTCCTCAGTGCTCTGCCTACAGTGGGTTTGGACATGGTACTCAGCACACTGTTTTAAGGACTCTGTATGCAGTTCAACCACTCCCGCAGTTCTTTACATGGTCTCCACTACAGCAAAACTACATGGTAAGTTTAATATACATCATCGCTGCCTCCCAACTTCTCATCATCATCATCATCATCATCAGGCTTTTAGTCAGGATTTGAAAAGTGGCCATGTAAAATGCACTTAACGGGGCCTACTAAATTGAACAATTTATAAAGCAACGTATGGAAAATAAAACAATTTTCTCTAACAAGTGGTCATCCACACTGACAGGATGCCTGGATGGCCATCTGGATAAAAGCCTGATCATCATCGTCATTGTCATCATCATCATCATCATCATCACCCTCATCCATCACCATTATTATCTGACAGGAATTGTAAAAAGTACCATCCAGTTATCTGGTTCAAACAAAGTAACTTTTCATCCAGATCATCAAAGGGCCCAGGCAATTGCAAGTTGTCTGCTGACTAATTGTACAAAGAGAAACTAAGTCAAGGATGCGACTAGTTAGTGAGGGCAAGCAAAAAGGTTAACTGAAGGTTAAGTTTTTTTAGCCCTGCCTCATCATCATCATCATCATCATCATTCACCATTCACATCATCATTCCCCATCATTGCCATCACTATCACCACTGTTATCATCATCATTGTCATCATCCTCCGTCACCGTACCGTCCTCATCGCCATCCTTGTTGTCATCATCAAGAAAATTCAGCTTTAAAGATCTCTTGAGTGAGTAAACTTTATTTTATTATTAGTTATTGTTCGGGAAATCCTGGCACTGGTTCGACTCAATAAGAGGACTGTATCTTTCTCCTTTCAACAATTCTTTATTTCGTTCTCCGTCATATACTGTTTACATTTCACAACCTCTAACAACTCCGAACTTTCGTATCAACTGATACATGAGCTTCGATTTTACAAATTTATCTTTTCCAATACAATGGTAGACTATTTTGACACTTATGTCAATCAAATTACACTATAGATCCATTAAGTTTCAGAATACAAAATCAAGATACAATCTAATGTCAACACGGATTGATTTACAATAATTATTCTTAGACACACTCCCCCCTTTGACCAATCAGGGTCAAACACAGTACACAAGTCCGAAAAGTACGATCGCGCTACAAAATACACCGAGCAAACAACTAGTGATTAATCATGGCTCGCGTACGCCAACACGAATCCAGTGCTGCCGCTCGCCTTGGGGTATTTCTAACCCTACCCTGATTGCCATTTTCCCCGGTTCCTCCATTTCCCTGAGTTCCCCCCGTGACACAACTAACCTCCAGGGGAAACAACTTTTGAACTGCCCGGTTCATAAAAACAGGTTTTCCCTTCGTGATTACTTTCAGTCTGGCACCTCTTACCTGTCCATCTTTGCCCACAATCAACTCCTCCACCTTCGCCAATTTCCAGTTACTTCTCTTAACATTGTCTTCGTGAACCAACACCAATTCTCCAACACTTACCTTGTCATGCTTGCCTTCCTTGTTGCCACGATGATGCTCTCTCAAATCCACCAAATACTCTTTGCGCCACCGATTCCAGAAATGGATTCTTAACTTAGCAAGGTATCTGAACCTCTTGAGGAACCCACGTTCATTTTCTTCCTCGTCATCTCGTACCTCCTCTGGTAAGTTAATTAAGCGCCGTCCATAGATGAGATGCGATGGTGTCAACATTTCCGCCCCAACTTCATCATATTCGTACGTCTGGGGGCGTGAATTCATGGTGGCTTCCAATTCAGTTAAGACTGTTATCATTTCGTCCGCGTTAAGCCTCGCGTTTCCAAGGACCTTTCTAAGACAGCGTTTCGTAGTTCCTATCAATCGCTCAAAGAATCCTCCCCACCATGGCGCCCGCTCTAAATTGAACCTCCAGTCTATCCGGTTTGTCTCCAAATGCGCCCTTACCTCTTCGTTGTCATACATTCGCCTCAAAATCTTCTCCGATGCCTTGAACGTCTTCGCGTTGTCCGAAACTATCAACGATGGTGTGCCCCGCCTGGCCATAAACTTTCGTAAACAACGCAAAAAGGTCGGCGCTGTTAAGTCTGCCACCAGGTCCAGATGCACAGCCCGTGTCACGCAACAAGTAAACAACGCTATATGTGACCCTCCACGGGAAAACAGGGACAAAGGTGATAGCACGCTCACAACACGCTTCCACCTTAAAACAATAGATTTCGATTTTAGCACGCTTAAAGCGTGTTCTGAAACTTGCCTCATTAGTGGATCTTTTGTTTTACAGGACACACTAAACACAATTAAGCGTGCGAGGCCGAAGAAAGAAGCGTGAGCAGTCGAACAAAAAAGCGTGTTAAGCTTCAAAACAAAAGCTGCGTGTCAGTTGTGTGCGAAAAAGCACAACACACTGGGTGTGCGAACGCGCACGCAAAGCGTGACCGACCTTTAAGCTTTAATAGAAATACTCCTAAAACAGTATAAAGTATAAAGAAGGTATAACAGTATAAAGAAAGATCGTGTTATTGAACAGCAAAAAACGAAAACAGTGTTCGGGGTATGTTTTCAACCTACCATTCCTTTATTCACGAAAACAAAAATTCCATCCTTTCATTCATCGTGGTAATAACCTGTATTGGATTGCATCGATCCTTTTTGCCACGAATTTCATTTCTCAAGAATACATCCAAGAAAGCTTCGAACTGTGTGTTTTCAACAAGAGATGCGATTTCGGCTCCTAGGAATTGTCTCTCTCTTGTTCAGTCTTTAGCTTTGTTCTGTTTTTCTCAGCGAAGCCCGTCCTTCTTCGTAAAACTTAGCTTTCAAATTAAAAGTAGTTACGACTGGAGTGAATACGGGATCGGTGAATCCATGGTTCGTCGCTGGCGAAAAGATCAAGCGAACCTCTTCAATGGTGAACTAAAAATGTAACAAAAAAATGAAACGCAATGGGCTGTTTATTCGCCAAAGTATTCTGAATTGGATGAAACACTTCTGAAGTGGTCTTTGGGGCAGAGAAGTGAGGGTAAGTTTTCTATTTTGAACCGCAATTACAACAATGCTGCCAGCCGATTTCTGTCAGATCGTGTTGCAATGTTTACTTGGTCGTGGGAACGGTCTCTTCTGATTGGCCAGTTTCGGATGTTTTCAAAACAATTGAGGAATTCTTCAGCTAAAGGCAAAGGAGGTGTGCTATCCACAGTTCATCGAGAAATCTGGTCCTCCGTTGGGTAAAGCAGGCTTGGGAGGAAATTCTAGGGGAGATGATGAGAGAATCATTCAAAACATGCAGGATTTCAAAAGCTGGCGACAGCACAGATGATGATCCCCCTGTGATGATGAAATCAACGCCGATGGAATGTCAGATCATGCAAGAATCGCTCGGCTTATAACACCGCCACCACCGGCTTATAGACAAATAAATGTACGGTAATTATTAGGGAAATTTGGAAAAGTTTTATTTTGTTGCGGGAAAATACTCGGTTATAAGACGCACCCGAGTTTTGAGCAGATTTTGATTGAACAAGCATATTTTCTCGTGCGCCTTATAAGTGAATAAATATGGTAACTTTTATTCTGAGAATGTTGTACTCGAAGTTGTAACTCAATGGACATTTAAATCATGGCAACACAATGTATCTTACGATAAAATTTTAAGTAAGTGAAAGGAATATTTTTACGCTCAATTTCATAGTTGATTTGATCTTATTATTTACTTGGTATTTGTAGCACTAGCGGTATTTTCGGTTCGAAAACGGTAGATCGTACATTTATTAAACTCGAATAACTGAAGCGTTTACTTTTGCCGTTGCTTCTTCGTTTGCGAAAGTTTCTCATATAATTATTTCTGGATAACGAAATCTGTAATGAATGTGTGGTTTCCGCCATAATTCTAGCGTGTTCTTGAGTGTTTTAGCGTGTTAAATTGCCCGCTAAGCGTGACCTCGAGCACACTAATTGCAACAAAAGATTTAGCGTGCTAAAAATCCCGAAACAAAGCTAGTGTGTCCTGCATTGTTGTAGTGATTAAATATGCGCATATCCGTGACATTAGACACGCTAAGCGTGTTGTGCTAGCGTGTTGTGAGCGTGCTATCACCTTTGTCCCTGTTTTCCCGTGGAGGGTCACATATAGGATTTCACCATTTCGCCATCTGTAGACTTCACATACACTGGACCAGCGAAATCTACTCCTACCTTAGAAAATGGTGCGGCCTCCCTGACCCTGAATTCTGGTAATGCTGCTACAGGTGGCGCTCCAAAGGGTTTTCCTTGCTGTCTTTTACACGTCACGCATTCTCTTAACACCTTCTTTACAACTTGTCTACCCTTTGGAACCCAAAACCTTGACCTCAACTCTCCCAACGTCGTTCGCACTCCTCCGTGTTTCGTTCTTCTATGGCATTCTTCGATAATCAACTTGGTCATCCTGTGATTTCTGGGCAGAATGATTGGTTCCTGCGATTCCAGGTCCAGATCCGAATTTTCAAATCTGCCAATACATTTCAAGATTCCGTCACGGTTCTCTAGTTTCAATTGTCGGACAAGGTCATCATAGCTTTTACTGGCCTTTAATTCCGCTTGCGCGGCTCCGATCCATATTCGCTCTGCTTCGTACATTTCTCTTCTTTGCAACATACCCACTCTCCCTTGCACACCCCTTCTGGTACACATAAAATTGAACAGAAAACGCTTCACCCATGCCGTAACCTTCAACAACCGATCAAAGGTACTAAACTTGTTGATATCAATCACATCTGTGACTCCACGTTTTCTTGTCACGCCAGCTACCGTGACAGTCACTTTCCTCATCTCTTCGTTACTCTGTGGAGTCTCGTTGATCTCCGTGCTTGGCCATCCAGTCCTTGGTCCAGTCAACCACGGTGGACCGTTCCACCACAAGACGTTTTCTTTCAGCTTGGATGCCTGTTCACCTCTCGAACCTATGTCCGCTGGGTTCTCCTCCCCCGGACAATGTCCCCACTCATCCTTCTTCGTGACCTTCAGAATTTCATTGACTCTGTGACGAACAAACTGCTTCCATTCGCCGTTGTTTGCTATCCACCATAGCGCCGTTTTGCTGTCCAGCCACAGTTGTGTGCTCGCTATGTGTACCTCCCCCTCGAGGGCTTCTTTAACTGTACTCATGAGCGTCGATAGAATTCTGCCGGACATGAGTTCCAATCGCGGTATCGTCTGTGGCTTCTGAGGGGAAACTCTCGTCTTGGAAGTGAGCAGCGTCACTGAGATAGCTCCAGAAAGCTCGCACACAAAATAAATCACAGCACAGTAAGCCTTTCTACTTGCGTCGGCAAATCCATGCAATGAGCAAGTAACTTCGCCCAGGGGTACTCCATAAACGCATCTAGGAATTTGAATCTCTTTCGCTCCCTTTAGGTCACTTAACCACCCCATCCAACGTGTCTTCAATTCACCACTTAACTCTTCGTCCCAACCTACCTTGCCCATGCACAACTCTTGAAATAAAACCTTCATACTGACAAGAACTGGGCTCACCAACCCCAAGGGGTCATACATACCTGCAATCACCTTCAAAATACTTCTTTTCGTGACAGGCAAGTCATCCGCTTTTGAAACCATTTCTGACAGCTCAAAGATAAACACATCGTTTTCACAATTCCACGACTGTCCAAGCACCCTTTCATTCTTCATTCCCGCTTTCGCTCCAAGGGTCTCCTTGGCATAACTCTCGTCGGCGCTTTCGACTTCTTTGTTTACGTCTGTCTCGTCACGCAATTCACGTTGTTCTATTTTGGCTCTCAACTCCCCGCTGTTCGTTAACCATTTCCTTAATTTAAACCCACCGAGAGCGAGTCTCGTTTTCGCCTTGTCATACAACTCACCTGCCTCCTGCGTGTCTCTCCTTCCAGAAACGAGATCATCGACGTAAAAACTCTTCTTCATGATACGAACAAACTCAGGATCTAGCTCAATAAACGAATCAAGATGATAGTGCAGCGTTGCATTGAGTAGGAATGGTGAACAATTAACTCCAAAAACAACACGACAAAACCTGTAAACAATGGGCTCTAATTGCTCGCTGCCAACACTATTTACCCAGAGAAACCTCAAACAATCCCTGTCACGTTTGTTTACAACGATATTGAGAAATGCCTTTTCAATATCACCAACTAACGCAACGCGCTTCTCTCGAAAACGAATTAGAATTTCATACAGCAGTGGTGTTAACGCAGGCTCCACATGAAGGCAATCATTCAGCGACACACCCCTTTTTCCCTCTTTAGACGATGCGTCGTACACGACCCTGACCTTGGTCGTCTTGGCGTCTTTCCGGATGACTGCGTGATGCGGGAGATAATGAATCTTCTCAGTCGTTTCTAACTCCGTCACTCGCTCGACTATTCCAACCTCTTCTTGTTCCTTTATGATCCCGTCATATGCATTCAGAACTGTGGGGTCACTCTTTAACCGTCCTAATTGACCTTTTAGCCGTCTCAAGCTGTTGTGGTAATTGGTCGGCAGGGGCCCATGTCCCTGTTTCCATGGTAGAGAGACTTCGTATCTGTTTCCGTTAAACACAATCGCGTCCTTCAAGGCTTCGTGGACTTGATCCCCTTCCCGAATTCCGAGTGTCTCGAAGTCCCACAGCTTCCGTGCGCTATCTTCCAATTTCCGATTATCAACAAACGCCTCTTCATTGCGTGACAAACTGTTACCCACAAGGTGAAGGTGGACATTTATCTGTGAATCATCACAAACTCCCTTCAGGGGCCCTGACAAGACCCAACCCAGGTGGGTTTCTACGGCGACGGGTTCACCTGGCTCCCCCCTTACCGTTCTCCCCCCTTGAAAGGACCAGAGAAAATCCGCCCCAATGAGCAGGTCTACATCGAGAATTTCCCTATCCCGATTGACATCTGAGAACCACAAGCCCTGGAGATGGGGGTACTCGGCCTTCCTGTTCTCAATGTGCTCATTTCGTATTTGCGTGATACTGGGTACCTCATAGGCCTCGATCCTAATCCCATTCCCCCCCTGTAAAGGGAACACATCAAACTCATGCAGACCCCTCAACCCACTATCCCTCGTTTGCTGCCCAAAGGTGCTAATTTCGATCCATTCCCTTCGCACCTCCTGCAACCCCGCTAACTGTACAGCTCTAGTAGTTATAAAGGACTTATGGCTACCCGCGTCGAATAAAACCCGAACCCTCGAATGTTTGCTCCCCGTAATAACTGCTTGGGCTGTTTGTAATGCAACCCTCCCAACTAATCCCACGTGAAGAGCGAGACCGGCATGACTGGCATGCGCGTGATTGACACTTGGCGAGATATCATAATCACCATTGTTTGCGGGCCTAGGCTGACGCGGCGCCTGGTATGCGTTGTGACCCACATAGTCAACACAAATGGAAACATGATGACACCCTTTCTTACAAACATTACATACAATTTTAGTGGCACAATCACGGGAAATATGCCCTTTCTTGGCACAAATAAAGCATCGTCCGTACTTACGTAAAAGGAGCTTCCTTTCCTCAACAGAAGTAACGTTCATACAATGTTCATGGGCATGTTCGCCCTTACAATAAGCACACAGATTGTCCCATGTCTTTGCTAACAGGGCGTTGGCTGTTGGGGGTCCGCCCCCAAATTTTCTTTGATCTTTCTCACGCGGCTCATGCGTAAAGTTCTTGTTGCTTCTGAATGAATTTTCCTCTCTCAGCTCCAGCTCACACAACAGTTCAGCCAGCATTTCGTCCATTCTCCACTCCTCATGGTTCTTCCCTCTGGTTATCTGCAATCGTATGGCCTCTGGTATCTTGTTCAAGATGGCCGGCACAACAATCCCTTGATATGTAGCGGCGTCCACTCCGAGCGCCTGAAGGCCTCGATGGTGGACTTCCACCAAGTCGTACAATCGGCGAAGGCCACCAATATCCCTTTCATTAAAAACAGCCTGAATCTTTAAAAGGTCGTTCACGTGGGCTCGTTCGATTGTACTTTTCTTCCCAAATCGCCGCTTTAACAGGTCGATGGCGGCCTCATAATTTGCCTCCGTTAAGGCCAATCCCGCTATAGCCGTACGTGCTGTTCCCCCAAGTAATCCGCGTAAGTAGGAAAACTTGTCTACGGGCGATAGCTTGGGATTGGAGTGTATGGAGCTTACGAAACCGTCCCAAAACTCCTGCCATTCCTCGACACGCCCCGCGAACCGCTTTGCTTCCAACTTCGGCAATCGAACTTGAACTGTGCCGGACGAATTATTGCTCCCGTTACTTGAAGGCTCTTGTGGTGATGCTGGAGGTTGAGAGTTTCCACCGAGTGCCTCTTCTGCTGAGGCGACAAGTGCAGTAAACTCTCCCCTCAAGTCTCCGGCGCATCGTATCTCGTCTGCTATCTCCTCGTCCGACACCTCCTCGATTTCGACTAACAATCTCAAAATTTCGCCGTCAAGTTCTTTGGTAATGTCCAACAGTTCCGATAATGTACCCTTTAACTGAATGGTCTTCGCCCGCTGCTCCTCGTTGTATGTTTGCAAGAGTCCTTTTAACTCGTCGCCGACGTATTTTAGGTACGCTCTATGCCCTTTTCTTTCTCTCCTTCTCAGTTGCACTGTCTCTTCGCTGCTCTCCTTTCTCGTTTCTGAAGTCGTTCCATTGCCTGTTTTAGATGTCTTTGTCTTTCCCATGATCCGGCTCGAGGGACCAAATGTTCGGGAAATCCCGGCACTGGTTCGACTCAATAAGAGGACTGTATCTTTCTCCTTTCAACAATTCTTTATTTCGTTCTCCGTCATATACTGTTTACATTTCACAACCTCTAACAACTCCGAACTTTCGTATCAACTGATACATGAGCTTCGATTTTACAAATTTATCTTTTCCAATACAATGGTAGACTATTTTGACACTTATGTCAATCAAATTACACTATAGATCCATTAAGTTTCAGAATACAAAATCAAGATACAATCTAATGTCAACACGGATTGATTTACAATAATTATTCTTAGACAGTTATTTTTTATGATACTTGACAATGTACATGGCCATGTTAGGTTGAAGATGAGACTGTTCTCCATAATATTCCATACATGGGAGAGGAAGTTCTTGACCAAGATGGATCGTTTATTGAAGAACTCATAAAAAACTATGAAGGAAGAGTGCATAACACTCCAGAACATGGTAAAGTAATCTTCTGTTGCACATACATTTAGACTGTTACAACTGTATAATTATCTAATTTTTTACTAAGGTCTAAAGTGCTTACAAGTGCTAGAAGCAGTGAGAAAAAAAAAATCAGTCAAAACTACAACCAAGCTATCCTTTGCCAAATCAAAATTTTATCTTTGGCAATATCATAAAAGTCTTTTTTGTCATTGCATAAGCTACAGCTGTTTGTACAGCAACCCAAATTGAAATAATTAATCATTATGTCTCAAATCAATTGAAAATTGTTGCCGATGCAAGTTCTGCAGTTTACTTGTTACTAACTATGGCACTGAAACTGTTCACTTTCAAGGCTGAATCGTATTTCTTTTGAAAAATTAATCTGAAAAGTATGCTTATGTCAGCGCTTTTATCACAACCTGTACTTTTTTTAACAGTGTTTGATGAAGCAGCCCTCACAGATGATCTGCTTGTTGAGCTTGTTGAAGCCTTGAGGAAACACCAGAAGTCTGCCAAGAATAACACGGGAACTGAGACAGCAAAGGAAAAGGATGAAGAAAACAGTGAAGGTTCACTGCAGTCTATTTTTATTATTCTTTATTTAATACATGTACATCCTTCTGTCAGGACCATCAATTTGACAGGGTTTGCATTACAAGGCTGGTCCCGGGTGCCCGTGTACATAAGGGTCACCAGTATTATAATGCCATGTTTTCTTGATTCTCATTTGATTGTTTTTCGAGAATTTACATGTATTAAGAGCTTTCACAGAGCCATTACTTATAAGGAACATTGCATTCTGTGCATGGCAATAATAATGACTGACCATCCCGACAGCAAACTACTTGCTCATTTTTGAGTGACTTCATATTATAAATAAATTAGCCCTATTTAAATTAATATTATATTAAATCCTTTTTGTAGGTGCTGAAACGTCATCAAAGGATGAAGAGAGACCTACAGAAACAGCAGGGAAATATGATGAACTGTTTGATGTCATCGCATCTCTTTTTCCGGATAAAGGCTTAATGGGGGTTGAGGTTTATCGCAGGTAATGGTGCTTCTTAACCTGTTCTGTTTTCTATTTGATACGCTATTTGAAATGCAAGCACGACAAATTAAGTCGATTGTTAAAGCTGGGTGCCATTAGATAAACCGCTATCCAGTGAATAGTTTAATGGCATATTCACGCACCCCACCCCCCCATCAACAGTTGGAGCCTGACACACAATTCAGATTCACATTGTAAAGCACAAATTAAGTCAAATTAATAATTAATATACAGATCAAATCAAATGTACATGTAAATTTGTGACTGGTTCTGCTTGTAGGTACAAGAATGTGTTGGATCGTAAAAATGGTGAATTACCACCAGAATGTACTCCAAACATTGACAGGTTAGGGTAAAACACGTGTTGATTTGTAAACAAATAACTATTAGTTAGTAATGTTTCTTCTTTATGACTAAGTACTTTTTACGGTACCTCAATTTTTGTTAATTGCATGAACGTTTGCATCTTTCATTGCACAACTTCTCATCTCTACTGTAGCTTTATAATAATGTTACTTATTTTTTAGTCCCAAGGCACAATCTGTTTCAAGAGAACAAAGTTTGCACTCATTCCATATGCTGTTCTGCAGAAGGTGTTACAAGTATGACTGCTTCATGCATGGTAAGAAAAGATAACACTAGGCCGCCTTATGATAATGAGATTATCTTATATTTGAAGAAATACTATTTGTTAAAAGCTCTTTTTGATTAATTGTTTCTAAAAGCAAACCAATGTATTCACGTCTGGATATTACTCTTTCCTCCAATAAAAGACAACTTGTTGTATCTCTGTGTATTTTGATCATATTTGCGCTTTTGATCATATTTGCATGGAAAGGGCGCGTTATAAATCTTTAATTATTATTATTATTTAATTATTCTCTAAGTTTACCTAAATTTGTTTTACTCTTTCTTGTTTTTGTTGCTTTAGGTTGGCGAACACTTCCCACACAGATAAAACGGAAGGTACTTATTACAATTACTGTAAAAATTAAAGTAACTACATTGTATCTTAATTGTTTTTGCAGGGTTCTCATTTAATACAAGGTTTTTGGGTAACAGCTGGAGCAGTTGTGAGAGTGTTCACTTACCACCAATCTAGCCCAAGTTCAGTTCTGGCCCAATAAGCGTGTTGAATTTGCTGTTGATTCTTGCCTTGTTTCTCTCCGGTTTCTCTCATTCTCTTCTCTCCTCAAAAACCAACATTTTCCAAAGGATAGAAGGCTTTCATGGAAACCATTCAGGGGTGATATGACTTCCTCTCTAAATCTTGCAAATTTAATTTACTGTAATATCATATTTTTTTCAATTATTGCAATTTACAGTACACAGACGTACAGTATTGTACACTGTGATAAGGTGGGCAGATGGCCAACACTCCTTCTACATGTATGCAGTTACATGTATTGTGCAGCAAAGACACCATTTATGACACTCGGGAATGAAACAGAAACTGAAGAGCTGTAGTTAAAGTGTTCGGGCATCCTTAGAAGTTATAGTTAACTTTTTGTAGTTCTGATATTATTCTTTGTTTATACTCAGAGTCCTGTTGATCTACAAGAAACAAATCCATGTGGAGCTGACTGCTACATGCATGTCAGGGTAGGTTCAGTACTGTAGATGTTTTAAAGATAGGAGGTACAGTGCCCTAACGCTTGGTGTGTTGGACCTTGGATCAAACAGTCCAGGTTTGCGTACTGGCAGGGCACATTGTCACGTGTTTTGGGTAAAACAGTGCCTCTCTCCATCCAGGAGTATAGTGCAGGGTCAAGTAAACTGTTAGGAAACTCTGACAAAATGATGTGGATCTACATGTACCAGCATCCCAGCCAAAGAGGGGAGGGGGTAATGTACTCCTGGCACTGGTTGTGTGAGTCACTTTAGCCTGAACAAAAACTTGATGGCAAAATGTACCTTGACATGTTGTAGCAGTGTGCTTTCAGGGGGTTCATTAAGGGCCCTGGAGGTGCCGGGAAAATTGACCAGCTGTGAACAAGTCTTAGTCATGACTTTGCCTGGCTGTTTTCATCTTCTCTACTTACTTTCTTTTATATGAAAAACTTAAAATGCCTGGCAGAAAAACTCTACTGACCTCCTGCACAAAAACTTAATGAAACTCCGGGTTTGAAAGTACTTTTATTATATACATACTGAGATTTACTCACAGTTTTCTTCAGAAGAAAACCCGCTTAAAAAATTGTGATATCCAATCACAGCAGCGAAATGGCTTTCTCACACATGCGTAAAACGTTTCGTCCAATCAGGAGAGACTTGTCAAAACATACCACTGATTTCATTCAACAAGTTCAAGTTCATTGCGTGGAAACCCCCGTAGCGAGAAAGCTTTCGTACCAAAAGTACAAAAATGCCTGTACTTTTAACAATGGCTCAAGGATCCACGAGATTTGAGCATTTAGAAAAGTCAATTGACGACAATATCATCGAGCACCAAAACAAAACTACAAGAGCTAAGACGACGAGAGATGTGAAGCTACTCATTGAATTTCTGAGAGAAAAGCACGACCAAAGAAATCCTGAAGACATCCAAGCCGAAGAATTGAACGAGTATCTCTGCGAATTTATCCTTAGTGTGAAGCAAAAAGACGGCAAAGACTTTGAACCTTTTTTCAAGTTTTAATCGACATTGAAAGAATGCAAATATCCCATCAGTGTCATCGAAGACGTTGCTTTTGAACGTACAAGAAAATGTCTTGAAGCTAAAAACAAGCAACTTAAAAAGGAGGGCAAAGGTAATAGAACTAATGCAGCAGAAGCCCTAAGAGATGAGGAGATCAATATTCTCTACGATAAAAACCTCCTGGGAATTTCAAACGGAGAAGCATTGATAAACACACTTTGGACTGAACTTGGACACTAGTTGACCTTATTTGCTTGGGAGAGTTGTTTCCCCATTACAAATCATGTGATGGTAGTCTCGAGAATTCCTCATTTTGAAATTTTCAGATAGTCCTTTGTACATGGAAGAAGAATTTTTGGTTGGATAAAAGAACAATTCTGTAGAGAATATTTAGTACTGTACTGTACATAGTCTGTAATGGGAAAACAAACCGTGCGAGTGAATAAGGTCTATTTCAAGTGACGTGAATGAAAGATTCTCCTTTTAATTATTATACTCTTTACGCAGAATTTACATGAGGAAGAAGACAGCGGCAAGTCATCAGATGCCATCAGCACTAGACGAAGAAGCCGAGCCAGTAGCAAGGATAACAAAGGGGGAAAAGGAGGCTCTACAGGCTCAGGGTTTCCCAGTCCAGACAGTGTAGTGGTAAGTGATTTTAAAATTAAATAAATTAGCATTCATAATCATAGTGCATTACATAGCATGTTTAATATGTGTTTTGCTCTGTAAGAAAGATCCAGGTTCTATTTGCCCCTCTCTTTAGACAGAAGTCTTGTGTAACTTTAAAAGTCTGTGCACCATATAAACAAGTATCGTGTCTCAAATTAAAGTAGAAGTGGAGCATTGAAAAAGCACTTTTAGCAAAGTCAACCTGACAATGTAGTGTTTATACCCATGAACTCTGTAACAAAGAAATACCATGCATTGTACTTGCAGTATGAATTTAGATTCTACATCTGGCACATTTTATTTTCTTATTGTATAACATTATATGATCAGATCCTGGAAAATTCTAGGCTGCAGTGATCTTCTAAGAATGATATTATTTTTTATCAGTATCTGTTTTTACCAATAAGTCATTCAGATTGCAAACAAAACATCTTGTTTTAAACATGAAATGAAATTAATTATTTCTGAATTTCACCTTACTTTTGTTGTATTTTGAAGATTGGTGGAAGCAGTCCAGAACATTCTTTGGTGACCACTGAATGGACTGGAGCAGAGGCATCCTTGTTCCGTGTTCTGAAACCAATCTATTGTAACAACTATTGCAGTATTGCAAACCTGATTCATTCCAAAACTTGCAAAGAAGTAAGTAACTATGAACTGCTAATCATTTTAGAAAGCTTTCTCTAACAAAAATCAACATTTCGGAGTTAGAATGGCACAGTGGTGTGGATCTCTCAGTGGTCAGAGTTTGAGCCCTGATTGAGGCCTAGCGACACAGGCCTGAATAGTGGCAACTTGGGATGACAAGTGACATGATTACCCTGCTAAAATTTGACAGCGACACAATAAACACTAAAAAGTGACTACAACATCAGAAAGTTGTAAGGTTATAATCATGAAAGTGGCACAGAATGTAGGAAATGGCAGGTCTGAGACGTCAGGTTTTCAAAATTTCCCAGGGAAGCATACACTCCAGAACCCCCCAGCGTTGTTCACCTTCACTACTCAACATTTTTACCTACAAAGTTAACTTTACAGATCTGTGGCTCAGAAATGCTAGTATTTTAACGCTGCTAGCTATGTACATGTACCTATTGCTACATCCTGTTGTTAAATGGATGTCCAGCTGTTGACCAGGGATGTGATGCAAACCCAAAAATCTATCCAGATTACTTCACAGGCAAAACTGTTGATTGTGTAGCCTCCTACTGTACACAGACATAATTATGGGAGGAAAGATTGCATGATGAGCCTAAAGAACGTCTGTGTAGGAGCTTAAAGGAGCTAAGTCAAGGTTGTGCATTTTGTCAAATTTGTCATCTGTCACAATCTTCTCCATCCTTAACCATTCCTGTTTGGCTTAGTATAACTAAGGTATAACTTAGTTTAACTAACTAAGGTATAACTTAGTATAACTAAATAACAGGTGTTTTTCTTCCTTAGTAAACTATTATTTTTAGGTTTCCTAAATTTTAAGAGTAACTTGGTTCATCGTAAAAAATGACTCGAAATGTGGCAACGTGTACATGTACATGCTTCTTCCTGGTTGTGGGGTGATTGACATTCAGATATCACTTTCCAGGTTTACTTGAGGGCATTACAAGAGTCCCATGAACCGTTGCCAACAGCTGAGGACCAAGACACCCCACCGAGGAAGAAGAAAAGAAAACACAGGTCTCTACATGTACCTAGGATTGTAAAGAATTAGAACTTGTTGTAAATACATTTTTTGTGGAAAATGTAGTTTTTGCTACCAAAGGTACATGCAATGCAGGTAAAACTGTCCCAATTCTCAGAGCTATTCATTATGACAATACATTTTGAAAGAAGAAAATGTGATAAATGATTATATGTATGTACAGTGGCTTTAAAATAATTATGTACACTGTACTTAGAATTTGTTCATATGACTTAAGTAATAAAAAAACTATAATCATACGAGATGTCACTGAATTTTCTGTCTACAGAATGTGGTCACTACACTGCAGGAAGATTCAACTGAAAAAAGGTAACAAAATAATGCCTCTTTATTATCAAACTGAGATTAAGACTTCAACAAATCTCAACTGTTGTCATTCCGAAAAAAAAGTGCAATGCTCTAATCAATCAGATTGCCCCAAAAATTTGCCAGTATTCATTAACTCGTGGGTGGAGAGACACTGTGAGAGTAAAGTGTTTAACCCAACAACACAACGCAGTGATACAAACCAGAGCTGGACCAGTCGATACAGAGTCCAGCACACTAATCATCAGGCCGTCCTGTCTCCCACTGCCGAAAAGAATATTAATTGCTTTTTCCTTTTAACTTTGCAGATAGCACCTCTACGCATGTGTACAACTACATTCCGTGTGACCATCCTGGCCAGCCTTGCGATCAATCGTGCATCTGTGTAGCTACGCAAAACTTCTGTGAGAAGTTCTGTCAATGCAGCACTGATTGTAAGTCATTTGTGTATCAAATCCCAAGCTTGAAATACAAATTCTCCTTACTGATCTCCATACTTTTGTTTTAATGTTATTTTGAGAATTTGTTTGTTCATCAAGACAATGTCTATTGTTGGTTAATCTATTTTCATAGTATAAAAATTACAACCTAGGAGTGTGGTACTTTTGATAAGCACCCATGGCATTGGCTACTTCTTTCAGGTGTTTCAATAAATTAAAAATTTGAAGTACACGTAGGCAGGTTGTTTTAGAAGAGTAACCAAATGTTTTTTATGAATCGTTTTTAATTTTTTTCAATTTTGGGAAAATTAGCTTACTTTTTTAAGTGAAGAGCGAAGTAGCAGACTGTGTTAGCTGTTGATGAAAGCAGTGTAATCTCTTTGCTTTTCTCGTAGAGAAGCCAGCTTTTTCAAACCAGCTGCCTGTTTCAAATTTTACTGTTCAAAACCCCTGGTAGTCAAAGAAAATCCTCAAAACAGTTTTCTTTTAAATGCAAAACATATTTCCCCATATGCTAAATGTTTTCCTTCTCACTCACTTGCACGTTTAATAAATTGTCCCTCCCCTCCCTCAGGTCAAAACCGTTTCCCGGGTTGCCGATGTAAAGCACAGTGCAACACAAAGCAGTGCCCATGCTTCCTAGCGGTCAGAGAATGTGACCCAGACCTCTGCCAGACATGCGGAGCTGGTAAGTTGGTAACGAGTAGGTTACAAGTTTTTGAAATAATGGCCCTTTTTCTGTCGGAAATTACAGATAAAAAGAACCCGTGGTGTTTGTATAAGAGAGGTTTCTTAACAAATGACTTATCGTCATTCTGTCAACCCCGTGTTATCACTTGATTGGTTCGCAAAAAAAACAGTCAAACATTGGACTATAGCCGACCAACATTTGCCCACGTCCGTGAAAATCCAACTGTTTTCGGACAGAAGGTCCTTACAATTTTTTACCCCTTCCAATGCGAACGCCTGATGTTTTGCGTTATCGAGGATGATGTACGACCGACCATCCGACCTAGGTGGAGACACGTCCTTTCTTCAAAAAATATACGTTTTTATGCAGCCTTGTTGATTAATCAGCATCGGAAACTGCTCGTTCTTCATTTACCAAACACGACATGCCCTATTTCACCGAGCTGAACAGACTACACAGTTAATAAAAATAATCCACAAACTTAACAAGATGTGATTACTGTAGGTAAAGAATACATTTAAAATATATGTTTTGATTTTCTTTTTTCTTTATTTAGATAGCTTTGATGGAACAACTAACATCTGCTGTAGGAATGTTGGCCTTCAACGTGGCCAACGAAAGGTTGGTCTTCGGCATGCAGCTTTTTCTTTCTAATTTCAAAAATATATCTTCTTTCTCACATTGTGTTTTCACAGCATCTTTTGCTGGCACCCTCTGATGTGGCTGGCTGGGGAATTTATATCAAAGAACCCTGTAAAAAGAATGAATTCATTGGTGAATACTGCGGAGAGGTAGGAAAAGTCATTTTCAGTGACTCGTTACATGAACTGTTCTCTTAGACAGTCCTTGTTTTCTTTGTCACGCAACACAGTTCAGCCTTGTGTTACCATCGCAGTGACTTATGTATAGCTGGTTTTTACTGTCACGCCATGGAAAAAAAAAACTTGAAACCATGCTATTAAAAAAGCTGATAAATTCAAATGTTATAAATTGAAAACCAAGAATTAACGAACGCAAGTGAATGGAATCTTTTACACTGTATGTCATATTTATAATGGAAACGAAAGTGTATTCATCCTGAACAACACATTGATTCTAAAATTGTTTCTACTATCGTCTACCCATTTGAGATTTTGGAAAGTTACCAGAAGTTACAATAAGCTACTCGCCATCAGGACACGTCGTGTTACTTACATGTGGCAACAAGACCACCGAAACAACGCGGGCTCGATTCTCAGAATGCAAGGAGCATGTTTGTTGACCTTTTCCGACACGGAGTCTTATAAGTTTCTTTTTTTGGTAGATTATCTCGCAAGACGAGGCAGACCGCAGAGGAAAAGTTTACGACAAGTACATGTGTAGCTTCTTGTTTAATCTTAATAATGGTAAGGAAGGAAAAAAATACAACTTACAACAGTTTCCTTTTTCGTGGTCACTTTCGAACTTGTAACCAATGAGAAGCGTGCATTAAATGTTATGTGGAAACCTGTGGCAAGCGCGGGAAAACTGTAACCTGTGGTCAAATTGTGACAAGCGCGGAAAAACGTGCAACATGTGGCGCGCGCGGGAAAATTCTAGCCGTCGACCTGCGGCAAGAAGGGCGGGAAAAATGTGTCCAGCAGCATCAGCGGGAAAACCTGTGAATGGGTGGGTAACATCTGCCTTCTTGTTAAATGGGGTTAATCGTCTGTCATATTTGCTTTTTTAGACTTTGTTGTAGATGCCACTCGCAAAGGGAACAAAATCAGGTTCGCTAACCATTCCATCAGCCCGAACTGTTACGCCAAAGGTAAGCTTTTCCGATATTTGAGCGTTCAATACTCATCTTTACCATAACTGCAGGAATCTCGCGCGCTCATTGGCTAATATTGATGGTCGAAAATGCATCGAGGCATAAAAATGTATGACGCCATCGTGCGCACTTGTTGAAAACTTTCAACAACAACTTTAAGCACTCAAACTGTTTATAGTCTTGAGTGCTGTTAGTTCTCAGAAATAAGGAACGAATTGCATCCAATGCGGATTCCGGAACCCCTCAATCTAACCAAAATAACCGAAATAGACGCTTCTTCAGACTATTATATTAAACGGTTTCCTGCGAAATCGCGCGGAATGTTGAGGTTGAGAGTAACATCTTGTGGCCTTTATTCCTCTCTTTATATTTCATCTTTGATTAATTTTCACATAGTATACTTTCGGATGCGGCGTTTAAAAACTTCAGCTATTCATTTGCAGAAATTCGTGTCAGCATTTAAAAGTTTGATGCAGATGTAATTTGATGCCCAACCGTACATAAGAGAATTTATTATATTTGTCCGACACGTTTGCGGTTTCCCTTTATTTGTTATCCATGAGCTGTCCGTGGTTGCGTTTCCACTGGTTACTAGCTGTGCACATTTGTGGCGGCGACATGAAGTGTGGTCACATTTTCCATGTTTACAGAGCCTCAGCTAAACAAGAGGGGGACTGCTTAATTCAAATTATTCCCCCTGCAATAAAAGTCAATTTTAGAAGTTCAATTTCAAGTTTATTGCACACTGTTTACAGAAAACTGAACGTTTCCAATATTGGTTTCTACCCTCGCTGAGCTAATACATTTAGTCGTTGTTGTCGGTATTTTCTTCCAATCCACCAGCAGGGTACTTTTTGCTGTCTAAAAATAAAAGTAAAAGCTCTCTATTATTGAATAATGTAAAACAATTCCTATGCCAAAAGGCTAAGTAAACTCAATCGCCGGACGTTTAATCAAACGTCCTTCTAATTGTATTTCATACCAAATCTAATTACATGCCCACTTTAAACGTCAGTAGGGGATAATTTAATGTATTAGGTGTGTTGTTTTCTGTTCTACGCGTCTCTGTTATTTTTGGGCCAGCACTTATAGGCTTTGCGCCGAAAGAAGATCGGCATGCTTGAAGAATTACTTGCTAGTACCAACTGTAACAGTTTGTATTCGGTTAAACGTTAAAGATGATTAATACCTGCAAACGCAACAACGGATCGGCAGACCATCTGTCAGACAATGAAGACAACTCTACTCCTGAAACTATTGTCATCATAAACTGTGTTCTTAATGCTCCACTGATGCTCATATCCATTCTGGGCAACGCTTTGGTATTGGCCGCCATAATAAGAACTCCTTCCATTCGCTCAACTTCAATGATTATGCTCTGCAGCCTCGCTGTTTCAGATCTTTGTGTTGCTCTTATTGCTCAACCGATTTATATTACTCATCGGCTTACGGAAGACTGTTTCGTGGAACATGTTTGGAGGATGATAGCACCTTCTTTGTGTGGAGTTTCTCTCTTGACAATAACAGCCATCACTGTGGATCGATTTCTGGCTCTTCACTATCACATGAGATATGCGACTTTAGTGACTGAATCTCGCGTTAAATATATTTTGGTGATTGTATGGTCGATTAGCTTCCTCGTAGGAACCTTTCAGTTTCGGAATAATCGTGCTCATAGATTTCTTACAGGCGTTGTTATTATCATTTGTCTTTTAACTTCCACATTTTCTTACATCAAAATTTATCTTATTGTTCGGCGGCATCGGTTACAAGTTCGCACTCAAAACCAGGCAGTGAAAATAACCAGAGCTGAAAATAACATAGTGCGATTGAAAAGAAATGCAATGAACACTTTCTTGTTCTATATAGCTTTAATTATTTGCTACTTTCCAATTTATGTTGTATTGACTCTCCATGGAATTTCTGACAAGCACTGGCAAAGAGAATGGGATTTTGCTTATACTGTAGTTTTCATGAACTCGTCCATTAATCCATTTTTGTATTGCTGGCGTCTTCGCGAGCTTCGCCCGGCAGTTGAAAAGACGGCAAGGCAGGTGTTATGTAGACAAACAGAAGAAAACTAGTTTGCAAAGGGTTTGTCACTGACTGTTTTTTAGATCTTACGTTTCGGCCAGAACTTAGACCTTCATCAGTTGAAAAATAGAGCCGTTACACGCGATTTTAAAAAAGGCAGCACGTTAAACGCGCGCACTAAAATGAATTTCTGAGCCAAAGAAAATTAAAGACAACACTGCGACAGTTTTCGCCTTTTCTCCATTAGAGCGGTTTTCTCTTAAAGTAATTCGCGTTTGCTTTAGTTTTGCATTACAACGCTAAGTGATTGGTTTAAAATACTCACGCCACTTTTTCAACCAATCAGAAGTAAAACCAAAAACAATCGTGACTCGCGCGGGGAACGCTTTCCTGCGCTTCTCGCCGGCTGCATGAGTTCAGATTGGTTCAGTTCCAGATTGTTCGCGTCCGTTGTGATTGAGAGTTTTAGCAACTAGGACGGCAACTGCAACGAGAACGCCACAAAACAATAGGTTTAATGAGCAAAACCAATCGCTCTGCACGTGCGTTTTATATTTTGTATATCATCTACAAAACAAAAAGGCGAAATGACCAAATTTTATGTTTTCTCGAGAACGTGAGCGCATGGTGGCAAAGTTTTCTTTCTTTTTCCTTACTTTAACGCCGTTCATAGTAATTTAGTTCCTGGACAGTTCGTCAGCATTTTCCAATTTAAACAAATTTCAATAATTGCCAAAGCGTCATAAACGAGAAGTTATATTTTGAAATGACGTTTTCGTTGCCGTCGCCGTCGTTGTTGCTAAAACTCCCTAGTGGTAACTTTCGTTTTACGACACTCAGTCGAACATCGCTCTATCAGCCAGCTCTTATTGCCGATGTTGGAAAAATTCTTTGTAAACAAGAACTTTAAATGAACAATATATAACTACTATGGCAGGACCTCGTGATTTTAGAGAAAATGTACACTGAAATTTTCTGATGTTTTCGAAGATATGGTTAAACGGTGCATCCCTCCCTTTCACTCACGTGACCAAAAAAAATAAATCGAAAACCATTCAGTGGACAGGGTCAAGAAACTAAGACATTATAGAATATAAATAAAGAAAACACTTCTCCAAGTTTCAGGCGAGTGCGTTATTCCAAACTTCAGATGTTGGTCAAGATGTCTCGCACAAATTTACAGAGCCCAGTATGGAGCCACCATATTGGTGTACCTCAGTGGAACACCAACATGGCGGCCGGAAATAGTGTAAACATCTGGAGATTACTTTGGTTATCTAGGCGACTGGTTACCTGTTTTGAACAAACAAATGTTCATATAAACACTTTTCCTAATACTTAAACTTATAAAATGGCTAAATCTCGCGAGATAAGTATGTGTTTTTCGACATACATGATCGTAACTGTAAGTCACATAAATTCAAATTGCGCTGAAAAGTTGTACACGGATATAAATTTAGCACCTCTTATGCCTGATGAGTATAAAAAGTGTTGTGGCTCTTTGGTTTTGGATTTTAGAATTTTATGACGTCACGTGAAACACTCTATAGAAACTTTTGTTCGAATTTTATATTTGTTATTGTCTCCGTGATGAAAACCGAATAGAGGAAACCTACCTTTATCGTATGAAAATTCCATGTAAAAGCAACGTATACCCTTAGATCCAAATTAATTTCAATATCCGCGGCCGCTGTTTAGAATTCTCCGTTCATGAAAAAATAATTAACAATTACATTATGAGCTCGAGATTTCTACGAGGTGATAGTTGATGAGGCCGAAGGCCGAATCAAGTATCAGAAATCGAGAGCGAATAATCTAATTGTTTTAGTAAAAATCATAACAAACGAATCATGTGTCGGGGAAAAAGTTCTAAATCTTCCTGCGAAACTTCACTAAAGCGCGAATACGTCGCATTTTGAAGACGACCTTCAACCACTGCACTCTAATGGCTGATAGTGTGCAGTAGCTCAGCCAATCAGATTGCGGCATTTGCATTAGCATACTAGTAGATTTTTACTAATATGTTTTATTGCGCGCGTTTTCTCTCTCCAAAAATGGCAATTCAGCTCTTGTAACGTAATTTGTAAAGCGTGATATCAATATCGTAATTTTCGCCACTTGTTTCCATGCAATTTGGCTGATAATACAGTAGCGTAGAAGTGTAATGGTTAGTGCGCTGGATTCCGGATCAAGCTGTCCGGCCTCAAACCCTTTCAAGGGAACGTGTTGTGTTCGTGGTTGAGACACTTAACTCTCACAACGCCTCTCTTCACCCAGGTGTATAAATGGGTACCGCAGATAATTGTCCAGCTTGCAAACACAGTCATGATACGCTATGAAATACACTTGTACTCACCTGGTTGTAAAACTGTTCTATAAATCCGCCGTTCTTTGTTTCAGTAATGATGGTAAACGGAGATCACAGGATTGGAATTTTTGCCAAACGTGACATTGAAGCTGGGGAGGAACTGTTCTTTGATTATAGGTAAATAAAGGAAACTTGGAAATTAAAATATTCGAAAAAAAACTAAAAAGTACCGCTCGATAGCTTTCATTTGAATGGTCACACACTAGGGTTTCATCCAAAGACTACAGCATAATAAACAGTATACAGACATTCTTTGGTCACTCAAAAGGTTTTTATCCGCAGACTCAAAAGTGGAATTGAATGGTTGAACACGAACCTTGCCTTTTCAAGTTTGTCCATACTGTAATCTATTTCCATCATCGTCTAACTACGGAGGAAACACTCACGATTCTGATTTCCTTTGTTTTAGTTTTGTGAATTGTTAATGAGATTAATGAGGCCATTTCAGAGTTCGCTTGAGCCTCTGTTTCAAGGCGAGTCTAAGTGCAAAGTCTTTGTAATGAAAATGAGTTTTCATTGATATGGAAAGCAAAACTAATTACCATCACAAAACTTTAGCAGTTAGACTCACTTTGCAATAGAGGCTCAAGGGAACTCGGAAATGGCCTATTTCCTAACTGTTAATTTAGATATTAAAGATTTTCCATGTTATCTTTTCTCAACACCATGAGCCTTTGTTCTTACATTGTTTCTCAAATTATTTCTTTGCAGGTACAGTGCCACGGACGCTCTCAAGTTTGTAGGAATTGAAAGAGATGTCGACTTTGCATTGAGATGAAATATCATTGAGCACTTGTTTCAATAAACGCATGCACTGTAATCAGTCACAGTTAACTGACCTATGTAATATTGTTATAAATATTTTTGTCGCATCTAGTTGAGAAATAAACACGATTACTATTATTTTCCGTTTGCATGATATATATTTGCGTCTCCGTTAGAGCGTTTTTCACTTCAGTGTCGAAAGTAATTTTGCGTTTGCTTCAGTTTTGCATTACTTCGCTTTGTGATTGGTTTAAAAATGTCGCGCCACGTTTTCAGCCAATCAGAAGTAAAACCAAAACCAGTCGTCAGATCAGTCGCGCGCATGTTTTCCCGCGCTTTGTGTTGTAATTACTTCGAGTTTTGATTGGATCCCTGGATTGTCTCCGTCCTTTGTGAAAGTCGCTCTACATCAAGACTGTGAGAAGCGCGATGGCCTAATGGTGATCAAACGGTCCGGGTTCGGCCGGTAACAGCGTTGTGTTCAAAGTGCAACCCAAGTGTATACACCTTATTCCAAAATGGCCGCTGTTTTATGCACACACAAATTGGCCCTTGTTGCCTCGTTCAAGATAAAATATTCTTTTGATTTTTCAGCTTCAAAACGAGGCAAGAAGGGCTAATTTGAATACCAACAAAAGAATATTACCTCTAATTTCATTGGATCTTAATAGCAGGCGGCTCTATTGTTTTAGGGTTGCGGTCCATTTTTGCTGATGTTTGTTTATCATTTTTTCAGCCAATACTGTGGGACCTTGCAAAGAGCTGCGTACCGCCCAATGTATAAATGTGTACCGGAAAATTTTATGCTCTCGTCTAGGGTGGGCTAGGGGCATATTCCCAGCCGTCCCATGCTATGGTAACCGGAATAAGCTCTGGTCTGACTGGCCACTTGGCTCGTATGCAGACTTTACCTTAACCTTAAACTAGATTAAAATAGATCAGTAGAAAAAAGAGATTATCACAGGCTGCGAAGTTGGCAATGCAGGTGTTTTTAACAGGCGAGCGTTGAGTAATTTTGTTTGCGTATTTTGTCTTGGAGTTACGGACGTAGAGGGTGGGGGCGAGGAGTGAGACTCTTCCCTCATTCATCTTCCAACCGGTCATCCTCCAGCCAACCTCATCCCCAGGACCATCTGCGTTGTGCGCACTACAAATGGCCTTGGTGCAGGGTGTTCTATCTGACGATATCGACTGTGGTCAACGTAACATCACACGTCAGCGCATGCAAAGTGAAAAATAAAATCCCAAAACTCTTGGACCATCTAAAAGTCCCTCGATTTTTTCGCGCTCAAAACTGTTAGTAGTGAAAAGACGATTTCAGGGTTGACTGATGACTGTCTTTGCACTCAGACGAGGAGATGATTTGGGGCGCTGGAAATGTGGAAAGTTATAAATGCCAATTTTGTGGAAAGATTACGAGATTTCCAAGATACAATCATCCGGCAAAACTCCTAGGTAAGAGATGACTTGAAAGACATTCTATTTCAATAAGCTTTTATTTGAAGCCACTTAGTGTGTTCTTTTTGGAATCAGCTGATGTTATTGGTTCTTACACTACTCTATTCACCATTGGTAGAAACTCAGCTGTGTTCTATTGGAAAACTGTGAATTTGATTGGTTCATAAGCCGTCTTCTATTTGCTGATAGAAAACAATCTTGCGCACGTCAACTGGTCTCACCAGTTTTCTTTATTTTTGGCTTAAAAGTACAAATTAAAATCATTATTGTATCTTTTGGAATGAGATCCTTTTAATTAGTGTTTCTACTAAAACAATTAGGACTACTCGCCCTCATTTTCTATGAGCGATAGTCAACTCGGCTGTGCCTCATTGACTATTCTCTCACTGAAAACTTGCGCTCGTAGTCTAATTGTTAAATAGAACATAATAACATGCTCATTGCTTGTGATAGTGACAAAAATATTCATAATTGCAAAGCAAGTATTCTCGAAGAGTGCACGTCAAGATCCTCGCTTTTTGGCTGCTTGTAAAGTTTGGCCTTGCTCCAGTTTTTGTGTGGCCAAAAAGTGAGAAGTGGATCATATGTGGGCTGATCATGTGTGCTCTACAGGAACATTTGCTACGCAGACTAAGCTTGCTGCCTTCTCCTTTTTGCAGAAACCCGCCGAGGAAGATGTGGTGAGTGGGCTAACTGTTTTACATTATGCTGTCGAGCTGTGGGATTTGAGGCGAGACATGTCCTAGATTGGACAGATCATGTGTGGACAGAGCTTTACTCTGAAGCCCAACAGAGATGGCTTCATTGCGACTCATGTGAGAACACTTGTGATAAACCACTGCTTTATGAAGCTGGCTGGGGAAAGAAGCTAAATTATATTATAGCTTTCTCTTATGAACAGGTCAGTAGATTAGTTCCAGGTGAATATTGAACAATAGCGGAGCTCCAGCATGTACATGTACCAAACCACATACTAGGACATTTAGTAAACCCATCAAGCTAAAAACCTTTGATCACTTGATTGTCCATCCATATGTTCATGTATGTATGTCACATGTTCTACGCGTGTGTAAGCTGAATTGCACCTTTATTTTAATCTTTGTGTGCGTAACTACTAGTTAGTGGAGTTATTTTGCTGTTTTAACTCACGATTCTGATCTCAGTAGGTTTAGGAAATTTTATGAAAAAAGGGAAACATTTTATTCCAGGAATCATAGGTTTAAGTTGCATGTCAAAGTGAATCTAGGATTAAAATGCTTATAATAAATATATTTTTGTTTGTTTTGTGTGTTAAGGTGTTAGATGTGACATGGCGTTACTCTGCTAAACATGACGAAGTCAGGAAGACAAGGAATTTAGTGTCTGAAGAGTGGCTACTAAAAACGCTTAACAGAATGACAGAAGAGGTAAAATAACTTACTTAACTGCAAAGGATTTTGATTTCACTGATTAATTAATGTTTGACTGCCTGCATGAGTAAAATTCACAAGTTTCTTGTGTAGTTTCTAGCAATCATTAATTGTTCTGGGACATTTGACTGTGTAAAAGAAACCTTAAAATAATAGTTTACCAGGGAAGAAAAACACCCAAGATGGAACAATAAACTCCGAAGAAACAAGAATGGCTTCAAAGGAGAAGGATTGGAATTGACAAATTGGAAAAAGTCAGGCGTAGCTTTTCAAAATGTGTTATCCGAGACAGAGTCCTTTACTTGACTACATGGAAAACCCTCACCCACCCCACCCCTAACCCATCTGCATGGAAAACCCTCACCCACCCCACCCCTAACCCATCTACATGGAACCCTCAGCCACACCACTCCTAACCATCTACATGGAAAACCCTCACCCACCCCACCCCCAACCATCTACATGGAAAACCCTCACTCACCCCACCCCTAACCCATCTACATGGAAAACCTACCCCACCTCTAACCATCTACATGGAAAGCCCTCACCCACCCCACCTTTAACCATCTACATGGAGAACCCTCACCCACCCCACCCCTAACCCATGTTTCTGCACTTAAATCACTGAGAAACAATGAAAATGAAAATGAAAACATAAGCTAGAAGTGGGGTGGGTGGGCAATTTTCCCAGAACTGATGTTTGATCCAAATAAGGAATAAATTGTCAGATTAAAAACAGGAAATAAGATTTAAAAAGTTAAAAACTCTCAAAACCGATTTTATTTTTTTAGCGTCAGAGAAGCTTAAGCGAAGAGCGGCGAAAAGTGTTACTAGAGCGCCAAGTGAAGGAAGTGGTGGAGTTTTTCACCATCAAGTCTGTCCACGATGGTGAACTGCAGGGAAGAATGTCGGGTTCTTTAGCTTGGAGGCTGGTACGAGGTGAAACCAAACAGCAAGAAAATGAATGGGAGGTAAGAAAGGAATAAAGTAGGTTTTCGCGCACAACCAAGAAATCCTATCTGGATGGAGTGGAAAATATGTAGCAGGTGCCAAGCCCAGGAAATCATGCAGGGAGTGCCAAGAGCGGGAAATTGTGCATAAGCCAAGTCAAGATTTGTTTGGGTTTCCCCTCTGAACACATTTTCAAACTTTTTAATAATCAGTTCAAATTTGCACTGCCAAAAGGGATTAAGATGTTTTTCCCGGGATAAATATTTACTCCTTCTCTGTTCTAAAGTTCTGTTTCTTTATTGCAGCACGAACCTTATATTTATAAACCTACTGAAGAAGAAATTAAAGAAAAGAGGTGGGAACCATTATTATTATAGAAACCAAATATCCTTGTTATGAAAGAACGGACGACAGAGACCAATTGTACCATATTTTTAATACGTTGTGTTTACTTTTCTTGCAGATTGCGAATTTGCTTCAATTGTGTCATAAACAAGTATCTTAGAGGCTATGATAGAAAGCTAGATTTGTCAGGCTGGCAATCAAGGGTCGCTGGATACAACTCTATCACTCGTAAAGTGGAGAGGGACTGGAAAATGGTGAGTGTTATAACTAGTGTCACTCTCATTCACAAAACTGCTTGTCCCTCATAACTGGCTGGGCATGTGCATGAGGAACGATTGGCTCGAATCTAACAAAAGGAGTCCAATCAAATCAACTGTTTTAAATTCTCTTTGTTGTCATTTAATATAACGGTTGATTTGATTGGACTCCCTTTGTTAGTTTCTAGCCAATCAAACCAGAGCCACTTGTTCCTCGTGCACAGGCCCAGCTGACAAAGAGGGACATGCAGCCCTGGGAACGAGAATGAACTACGTGTTGTGTCTGTCTGTTTGGCTAAGTCTGCCTGTATAGAAACAAGGATGGTTTCTAGCGACTTAACTTCAGTTCTATTATCTTTTTTACCCAAACCTTATCGCCGCCGAATTCTGCTTGCAGTGAATTTAACAACATTAACAATTTCGGACAAAGAGTAGTACGGTACTTTTGTTTGAGTGGTTATAGTGATGTTTCAACTTGTTTCCTTGCGTTGTTTGACAGGTGAGCTTTCTTTCGAGGTTTCAAGTATCCAAAGTAAATATTTTGCATGTTAAAGCTATTGTTTTTAACTTAATTATTTTTTAATTTTTTTTCCAGGTCTACTTAGCAAGGACAGAAACCGCTTCAACAGGCTCAATCACGTGGAAGATAGATTTAAATTCTTGTGATCTAGTGATTGACAACGTAACAATAGTAGCAACAAGCGTCACGTTTCAGACTGGACAAGTAGACTGGAAACTAACGGGTGACGAAATGAGTCAAATTGAAACGCTCTCAGGAGGTACGTGATGCAGTATCTAATTGTCCGCGCAATATCAGTGCATTGTCAATCACCCAATTCTCATTAGGAGCATTGAGAGCGCCTGTCTGCCGTGCGGGGGTCGAGGGTTCTAGCCCCAGACCGGACCAACACTCAGGTTCTCAAAATAACTGAGAAGAATGGGATGTCGGTCGTTTCGCCTACAAGTCGAGTAGCCTACAAGTTGTTTCGCCGACATTAAATGGATTAAAGAACGAGGTATTTTCATGTAGGAGCTCTCATCTTTCGGCTCATGGATTAAAGAACGAGATGTATTCATGTGTAGCGTGCTGTTAGCGAGTTCTGAGTTAATTAAAACTTTTTGAACAATTATCCAGTGTAGGCGAAACGACTTGTAGGCGAAACGACCGGCTACCACCCACGCACTTATCGCAAAGAGAAAGGTATGGAGTTTCCGATGTTGTGGTCTGTCCTTGTTTCAAAATTTCATCATAATATTCTTTGTAAACTGCTTAATGCAGTCTGGTCCGCAAAGTGCCCCGCAAAGTGTTGAAAAGCGCGTTGAGCATGTGAAAATCCGCTACATAAATGCCGTTATCGATCAAAGGAACAAAGCATTTGCAAACGGAAGGGCCAAGTTTATTTTAATCAGTCCCCGATTAATAAGAGCAAACAACTCGAAAGTTGCCGTGCCTTGCAATGGCGGGAAAGTAAACATGCTTGACACGCCTTGCAGAGACAGGAAAGATAAATTGCTTGATGCTCTTTGAAATGATTTGATGTGGCTTGCAATGGCGGGAAGTAAACATGCTTGACACGCCTTGCAGAGACAGGAAAAATAAAGTGCTTGATGCTCTTTGAAATGATTTGATGTGCCTTGCAATGGCGGGAAGTAAACATGGTTGAAGCCCTTTTTAATGGAGGGAAAGATATTAAAGTGCCTTGCAATGGCGAGAAATTCATGACGCACTTTTGATGGTATAAAGTTTCTCAAACCCTGCAGACACTTAAGTGTCTTGTCGTAAAGGGAGCATAACAGTAGGACACATTTGCTTGTCTTTTTCCGACAGGTCAAGAATCCACCATAACGTCTGCTCTCAGTGGCTCCAAGACTCTCAAACTCACGGCCACGCTCAGTGGCGGGAAGGGGGACGTTGCCTGGCAACACGCGCAACTCTTTCGTCAGAGTTTTGGCAGCGAGAGTGATTATCCACTTGACATACTAGTCACCTTTCGAGAACCCACTCACGATACCCGCCTCTAGAGTTTATAAACACAAAATATATTGCTACAGTAGAACCCCGGTTAAACAAACTCGAACCATCCCGATCATACGAGACAAATCTCCGGATATTACGAACTTCTAGATAATAACATTTCCGGGTATAGTGAATCTCCCGATGTAGCAGACCTCCGGATATAGGGAACCTCCGGGCTTAGCCATCGTCCGGATATTGGAAGCCCCCGGGTGTAGCAAACCCCCAGATATAGGAAGCCCCCGCGTGTAGCAAACCACCTGACATAGGGAGCTACAGGTATAACAAACCTCTGGATATAGGAAGCCCCCGGGTGTAGGACACCTCTGGGTATATGAAGCCCCCAGGTGTAGCACAGTTCTGGATATAGGAAGACCCCGGGTGTAGGACACCTCTGGGTATATGAAGCCCCCGGGTGTAGCACAGCTCTGGATATAGGAAGCCCCCGGGTGTAGGACACCTCTGGGTATATGAAGCTCCGGGTGTAGCACAGCTCTGGATCAAGGAAGCGTCGGGTGTGGCAAACTTCCTGATATAGGAAATCTCAGGATGAAGCTGAATACCGGGAACCTCCGGGTGTATCGCACTTCTTGGTATCAGGAACACTCAGGTGGACGAAACATTCGGATGTAAGAAACCCCGTGTGGAGTAAACCTAGGATATAGGGAATCTCATTGACGGTTTAGCGAGCCTGCGGATACAGGGAACCCCCGTGTGTAACAAACTTTCGGATATAGGGAACCTCCAGATAATGATAGCAACGAACCTGTCATTTTATCAAACCAGCTATTTCTAGAAACTTACTGAAGCGGAAATCGAATGAAGTGAACTAAATTTTCTGAACAAACGAGTTTGTAAAACCGGGATTGTACTGTAGTATATTTGAACTGTAGATGTACACATTCTTTATGCAGTCTAGCACTCATTTACCATCATCTAGCAAATGTAAGATGGCGGATCGTGGGTGATAATGAAAAAAAAAAACACAGAAAAATGATACTTTACTAAAAGAGAAAAACATCATGGGTGCAATAATACACCAAAATTAACCAAAAATAGCTAAGGAAGTGAGAAGTTTGAAACAGATTAGAAATGACGAATTTGAAAATTGTAGGCTACTTTTTACAAGGCGTGCAAACGAAACAAGCCAGTTTTATAAGGTGTTCCGTCCTTAACATATAGCTCGTTTAACTTTCAAGTGAATGCCGCTAAATCAAACCCGAAGTAATCGTTCTGGTCAATCACACAAAGGAAACAGACAATCCATCGAACCAATCAAAACTCGTAGCCGACGCAGCGCGGGAAAACGCGGGCGACCGAGTCACGATCGGTTTTGTTTTCATTTCTGATTGGTCGAGAAGTGGCGCGACTGTTTAAACCAATCATGAAACAAAGTGAGTATAACAAAAGCTATTCTGGCTCACTTTCTACACTAAATTGAATGCCGCTCTAGGATGACTATAACAGACAAATTCTTGAGTCTCAATTAAAAGGTCAAGGTTTTGACTGTTGCAACAAATAAATAGTAGCAGGAATAATATAAGTGGGGTAGGTGCATGAAGGATAATGGGGTATATATCTAGATATTAGAAAAATTACAATTAGTAATGCGAAAACCGGGGTAAGGATAGCTAGCGCGATGTAAACATTTTAACTGAAATTTTTGCCAGGTCGTTTTACGAAATACGCGTATGGAAAAAGTTTGGAGCAAATATCATTATCAGTATGGCTAATAGAAGGATACTCTTGCTCTTCAAGAAATCAATTAATCTATATTTCGCTTTCACGTTAATTTACAAGGAACAGAGTGTAATAAAGCACCGTAAAATACGTACAGATTTCAAGAACACGGCAAATTATTAAAACCATTTTAACTTGTCCATTATCTGAGTATCGCATTGGCCAATAAATTTTGCCCTTTACCGTAGTGCCAGCCTCGATCAATTTTTATTCCTGTTAAATTAATTTATCTTCTTTTTTCGCCCCCTTCATGGGAACCCACTGGAATGTTGCTCTCGCTTCGCTTGAAATTATTTTTTACCCACTATAGGAAGAAAGGCTGCCTTTTATGCATCTGAAAAGCTTTGCTCTCGTGAAACGATCCAAACGGAACTCTTACAAAGCTACTCTGGAGGTCTAGGCAATTGGTATTTATCCATGACACATGTCCGCGTTTTTACTACTGTCTTGTAATCAATCCATGAATTTCTTCATCACATTGTTCAAATTTGACGTAGACTCGCTAGGCGACTCATCTTTCTCGTGACTTCAGGATGTTTCAAAAAGTTGATTCAGCATTGTAATTGAATGATAAACAGCTTTCAAAGCGTTTTGTAAATGAAATTATATCCCTTGAGAAACCCTTCTTTAAAAAAACTCTAGGGAGTATTAGGAACATGTAGGCTTCCTCTGCATTCACAAGTTTAAGGGGCAATTATTCGCCTTCTGGAAATGAAACAAAAAGTAAACGTTTCGCCTACACAAATTGGAATCACGGCCGAACAACTATTCGAAGGAATTTCGAAAATAATTATTTACATTAGAGAAGGGTGTGACCACGCGCTTATTGTGTGAAAGTGCCAAAGTCGGTGTAGTTCGTGTAGTCGGTGTAGTTCGTGTAGTTCGTGTAGTCGGTCGGTGAAGTCGGTGTAGTCGTAGTCGGTGTAGTCTCAGAGTAGTCGGTGTAGTTCGTGTAGTCGGTCGGTGTAGTCCGTGTAGTCGTAGTCGGTGTAGTTTGTGTAGTCAGTGTAGTCGGTGAAGTCAAAGATAAAATTGTCGCGTTATTTACGTATCCGCTTTTGGAAATTGTACCCACGAGGCAGGGTGATCGGCTTTCGCATTCTATAATCCACAATGTTGCTTCTGCAAAACTGTACGAATCACGCACAATGATAATGTGACTAAATTTATTTAATAAAATGATAATTCATGTACAAGTTATCGTTTCTGGTATTATTGCCAGTAAAACTCGCGAACGATGTCGAAGATGTCCTTAGTATATTATAGTGCTGTTTTCTAGTGGTGTGACACCGCTTTACAATCACGATAAACAACAAAATCACTTATTAAGTATAAATTAAAGATATAAGTTAAAAGATAATGAAAATATAAAATCATAAAACTTGAAAATAAACTATGTTCAGTAAACAAAAGGCGTGCTTGAAAAATGTTTCGAGAAAGCTTCAGAAAGTGATTAAGTTTTGAAAGGTGCTTAGCGTAGTTTGTTAACAATGGCCAGCCAATACATCGGTTGGTATCAAACTTAACTGAAAAGGTTGTTATGGAGGACACAAACTTAAAAAAAACACTCCTCACGACCAAAAGAATACCGTATTGGAGTCGCAAGCAGATTACAAGCAAATTTTGGACGACGCAAGCAAATTCGTAGAGAGCTATTGGCAGAGAGGTTAAACGATGAGATTGGTGCGAATGAAATAATTATAGGAGAGAAAGATGATTGAGATTGGAGGACTGAAGAAATATCAAGGAAGGATACAAGTGGATTGGAGAGAGTTTAAAAGTTTTGTGCGGGTGTACTGGGGTTGGGGTTTAGGGAACATTAGGGAAGGCGAGGAATAGGGAGGTCGGGACGAATTGAAACAATTTGTAGACGGAAGGATTAGGGGGCTAAGAGATTGGGATTGAGGATAAGGGGAAATGGAAGAAGGGTGGAGTGGGTTGAGGGATTTGGGTGGTTAAGGGACAGGGATTGGGAGACAAGGGAAATTGGAGAGGGTAAGGCTTAGGGTTTGGGATTACGGGATTTGGGTGGTTAAGGGACAGGGATTGGGAGACAAGGGAAATTGGAGAGGGTAAGGCTCAGGGTTTGGGATTACGGGATTTGGGTGGTTAAGGGACAGGGATTGGGAGACAAGGGAAATTGGAGAGGGTAAGGCTTAGGGTTTGGGATTACGGAATTTGGGTGGTTAAGGGACAGGGATTGGGAGACAAGGGAAATTGGAGAGGGTAAGGCTTAGGGTTTGGGATTACGGGATTAGGGGAGGATGAGGAATTGGGGAATTAGGGACGTTTGGGAAGGGATGACCCCTCTCCCACTCCACCCGTGTTCCAATCACCCTTATTCTCAGTCCCAATCCCTTGGCTCTCTAATCCTCCCCTCTACAAAATTGTTACAACTCATTCTAACCTCCCCATTTCACCCCTCTCCAAATGCCCCCCTAAACCCCAACTCCAATACATCTATACAAAACTTTAAACTTTTCCCAATCCAAGTGCAGTCCCCTTTGGTATTCCCATTCCTCTAATTCCAACCATCCTTTCCTCCTTTTAAATGATTTTGGTGAATGTCATAATTTGAAATTTATACTTCTGCACTGCAGTAAGAAATGCGTCATACATTGCAATCAAAAAAGCATCCGCAATTATCTCTTACCTCCATAACAACCTTAAACCTTAAAGTTTGCTGTTTCATATTCGAAATAAAGTTTGCATTTAACAAAATAAGAAAAGGTATGAAAATTTCTGGCCGTTTGATTGAAATAGGCATCTATTAGTTACAAAATAAGAAAAATATAAAGTATGAAAATCTCTAGCCATTCGAATTAAAAATAGGTTTAGTAGTAAAAAATTTGCAGATATGGATAAAAAATATTCAGTGTCCTCGTGATTCTCTCTCGATTTCCTTCATTAGCTGAAGCTCGTCAAATTCGTAAGAGATTCCAGGAGTGGTTGGGTGGCTGTTTCCAATGGTCACAGGTACAGAGGATTTTCTGTGTGTTCCCATGCTCTGTAGGTGTCCAAGCGACGGTACAGCCGTAACGCGCGGTTGGTCTCCCTTACGGAGGATAGCTGGCAGAGTTTGTCTTCTCTTGGAGTACTGTTGTCTTGTTTTATCGGAGGATGGAGGTTTAACTTTATCAGAAAAAGCAGAGCTTTCCATGGACACTACTCTGGAAGATCCTACCGCCATAGGTCGCACGGTATCTTCGCTGACAACGGAACATCGACTGTCACAATTCTTAGTCTCAATACTAGAGAAACTAGCCCTAGCATCCGGAACACCTCTGTCAGCAAGTGCCTGTGCATTACCATTCTTATTATTTATACCACGTGATCCAGCTGTGGTTGTTATCTGTCTCGCTTTTGCCTTCCTCTCTTGCCGGATATTGCTTACAGTTACTGCTTGTTTACTGTCACCGTCAAATGTTGGAATTTCCAGAATTTCGTTGATAGCTTCTTCCAAATTAACTTCTTCTGTGCGCTTGGACTTTTGAGGCTGCCTGGTGGAGCTCGTCTTCCTCAAACTTGTTCCATCAGAAAACGTTTTCCCTGATGTACCAGAGTCAACTGTTGGAATGTCCAAACTCTCGTTGATAGCTTCTTCCAAGTTACCTTCCTCTGTGTGGTTTGACTTTTTCGACTGCCTGGTGGTGTCCTTCTTCCTCAAACTTGTTCCATCAGAAAACGTTTCCCCTGATGTACCAGAGTCAACTGTTGGAATGTCCAAAATCTCGTTGATAGCTTCTTCCAAGCTACCTTCCTCTGTGTGTTTTGACTTTTTGTACTGCCTGGTGAAACTCTTCTTTCTCAAACATGTTCCATCAGAAAGATTCTTCCCTGATGCACCAGAGTCAACTGTTGGAATGTCCAAAATCTCGTTGATAGCTTCTTCCAAGTTACCTTCCTCTGTGTGTTTTGACTTTTTGTACTGCCTGGTGGAACTCTTCTTTCTCAAACTTGTTCCACCACAAAGATTCTTCCCTGATGCACCAGAGTTAACTGTTGGAATGTCCAAAATCTCATTGATGGCTTCTTCCAAGTTACCTTCCTCTGTGTATTTTGATTTTTTGGACTGCCTGGTGGAACTCTTCTTTTTCAAACTTGTTCCATCAGAAAGATGTTTCCCTGATACACCAGAGTCAACTGTTGGAATGTCCAAAATCTCTTTGATAGCTTCTTCCAAGTTACCTTCCTCTGTGTGGTTTGACTTTTTGGACTGCCTGGTGGAACTCTTCTTTCTCAAACTTGTTCCATCAGAAAGATTCTTCCCTGATACACCACCAGTTGGAATGTCCAAAATCTCGTTGATAATTTCGTCCAAGTTACCTTCCTCTGCGTGGTTTGACTTTTTGGACTGCCTAGTGGAGCTCTTCTTTCTCAACCTTGTTCCATCAGAAAGATTCTTCCCTGATACACCACCAGTTGGAATGTCCAAAATCTCGTTGATAATTTCGTCCAAGTTATCGTCATCTGATTCCTTTGGCTGTCTCGTAGGACGTTTCTTTCTCAAGCGAGTACCACCACTAGAAATCGACACAACTGATCCGATTGAAGCCACTTCTTTAGCATCTTGTTGCTTATCGTCGCTCATTATTAAGTCCTTTGGATGCTTCTTTTCCTGTGAGGATACCTTTGGTGATCGCGGGACAGCACAGGAGCGAGTTTTGGTTTGCACATTTGAATCAACGTCTTTGACGATCAACATATCTCTGGATTTCTTTGTGCAATCGTAAGCACTCGACAGAACTTGTCCACCTGATACACATTGTACAGAGCCATCTTTCTCCAAAATGCTAGTGCCTTGTCTTGGTTTCTCACTTGAAACTTGTTTTGGGCGTGACACTGCACGAGAACTAGAAGCTGCTGGTGAAGAATCTTGAGCCTTGCTTACATTCACAACTGACGCACGCTTTGGATTTCGAGTCTTCGGCCGTGGCAGTGAACTAGCAAATGGTTGAATTGTTTCACCAATATTTAGGTCTTCCTTTAAGGTATTAGCAATATCATTTGACGTCGTTTTGTCTTCTTTGTTATCTTTTGTCCTCGTGGAGTGTGTTCTGCGGTGTTTTTCTGCACCTGACTTGGATAACAAGTTACTTTGCATTCGGGACACTGTGCTAATTGGACTCAATGACGCCCTTGGCCTGGTTTCTTTCGTCACTTCTTCTGCAGTTGTCATATTCATCGATTTCCTCGTAGAGGTCTTGTTCCTGTGAAGTGAAGCCGCCCCAGCACTCGACGATGGTTCATTTGAGGAACCGTGGGCGTTTTCATCTTTTAGAGTACCTTGCCTTGGTGTCCGAATAGATGTCTTTTTGATGCGCAGCCCCGCGCCTGATCTCGTCGGAATTGGTATATTGGAGGAAGCGTCGACAAGATCATCATTTAGAATAAATTTGATATCCTCTGCCAGTTTATCATCTGCCTGACTCGGAGAAGCAACTGAACCAGGATCAAAGATCCTGTCCATGTCCATTGCTAAGCTGAGCTTTGGATTGCTGGTCTTTGGTCTTTGTATTTCGCCAGGATTACAAGAGACAGCATCATCATCATCTGATTCAGCAGCAAAGATGTCATCATTTAAAATGTACTCGATATCTTTCGCCAACTGATCATCTTCCTTCTTACAATGTTTCCTTGTTGAGCCCACCTGTTTAGGAGGCGGAAGTGAGAAAAGACTCGATGGGATTTTTCTATTTGAGGCAACTTCAGCAACTTCATCTTTAAGAATGTATTCGATGTCCTTTGCCAATTTGTCATCTGCCTTATTTTTCTCCTGAAGTGAAACTTTGCCATACGAAGTTTGACTCTTGGGCTGAGTTGCAGGGGCATCTTCCTTCAAGACACAGTCCGTATCATTTACCAGTTTTTTGTCATCTTTGTCATTGGTCGCCTTCTTCAAAGATTTATTGGGAAGGTGTACCTTTTTCTTGCGAGAGACAACACCAGAGGAAATTTGCCCATGTGGTTCATCGGTAGTGATATCGTCGTTCAGAATATAGTCGATATCCTTCGCTAGTTTCTCGTCGTCCATAATCTCTTTTTTCCTTGCGGGATATTTCTTGACACGCTGTGCATTTGTCGTGGGTGAAACTGTAGCAGAGGAGCTTCGCCGATTTGAATCTGTTGAAATGGCATCTTGCTTCAAGGTACGGTAGATATTATTTGCTAGTTCCTTGTCGTCCATGTTCTTTTGCTTTGTGACATTTCTCGCTGGATTTTGTGCCATTCTTCCATTTGATTTGGCTGTAGTGGCATCGTCGTTCAAAATGTAGTCGATGTCCTCTTCTAGTTCTTTTTCATCCTTGTTTTTTTGTTCTTTTGTGGAATATGTCTTGGGTCGCTGTGTCTGTGCTGCGTCGCTGGGTGAAACTGCAAAATCGAACACCTGTCCTTTTGATTTAGCTGTGCCGACATCATCGCTCAAAATATAATCGATATCCTCTGCCAGCTCCGTGACCTCGTTTTCCGTAGAGGAATACTTCTCGTGACGCGGAGCCTTCTCTGTTGGTGAATTTTTTCCAGAAGGGACTTGCCCATCCGATTTCGCCGCATCGACATCGTCGTTCAAAATGCATTCGATATCTTGCGCAAGCTTTTCATCTTCTGTGGTGTCTGTTTCTGTTGGATAATTTGTGGGATGCTGTTTAGAGCCCAAGCTCACCAAAGAATCGTTCTGCATCTGCGACACGCTTGACGCTGTTGGTGCCCTGATATTAACCAGCTCGACTGCCTGTTCTGAGGTCACCACACGATTGGGTTTCCTTGTAGCGCCATTCCTTCTGGAGTTCGGAGTTGAACCTGCACTGGGCGGCGTTGGTCTTCTGGGACCATCCTTGAAAGGATCATCATTCTTCAGCATTTGTTGGATTTCCCTCTCAACTCTAATGTCCTCTTCGTCTTTCTGTTCTTGAAGATCCGATTTCAATGGTGGCACGGACACAGAACTTATTGCAAGTGGCGAACTTGCTAAATGACCCTGGACGTTCACCTTCTTGAGCTACATGAATAAAGCAATGAATAAATGATACAACTCAGGTAAGTAAGCAAGCAAGAAACGTAAGTGCGTAACATAGTAAATGTGGTGTGGTCTGTAGTCCAATCAGTAGAGCTGGAGGTCGGGGCTCTTGTGGTTGTGGTTGAAACAAAACAAACTAATCCAAAATGGTAACTAATGGGATTGGCTGACCAGATGCCTATCTACAAAGAGCGCTCTTTATATTGCGATATAAACCGAGAGCGTGTCTAGTTAGTGGAGGATTTGAACCAAGGGACCCAGACTAATTTCCTATACATGTGCTTTTGATGCAGAAAATAAAACACACAGAGAGTGTTTCTCTACATTTTCCAACAGCAAGAAGAGAGATAGAGCGATTTCCAATTGACTGTCGTAAAACCAAAACCAAAGAAGTCACTGACCAATCACAAAGGACACAGGCAGTCCAGGGAACCAATCAAAACTCGAAGCAATACATGTAGCCGGTGCAAAGCGCGGGAAAACGTCTGTGAGCGAGTCACGCTTTGTTTTTGTTTTACTTCTGATTGGTTGAGAAGTGGCGCGGGTTTTTTAAACTCAACCAATCACTAAGCGTATTGATGCCAAACAAAATCAAACGCGAATTACTTTCGAAACAAGTGAATTTCTCTCTAAAAATACGACGCGCAGCGGAGCTATTGTTAACTTTGAGGAATTTCAAAATGGTGAAACACTCTCTCGAGTGTTTGATATATTCTCCTAATAAAATCCGGCGTAATTTTAAGAAATAAAACCGTGAAAGAATCTTCAATACTGCCCGTCTTAGAGAGTTATCCGGCTTATAAACTGAGTTTAGAAACAGTCAAAATGACTACCCGTCAAGAGAAAGCGAACTGTAAGCTAATCAAGGTTATGGCTTCCTTTCTTCAACTTGATGAATTATTTCAAAACGCGTCTGCGTCGCGCAATAATTTTACAGTGCAAGTTTAAAAGCGTTGTTGTGCGTATCGCCTCTAGTGTTGCAAGTTGCAGCAAAATATTGCACCAGACTGAACTCATGTTAACTTCGTGCAAGTGTTTCCACAACTTGCACCTCTGGTAGTAATACGCTTGTAATAACAACGTTTTTAAACTTACAAGGCAACTTGTTGGGCGACAGCTGACAACAAAATGTTTGCCCTCATTATTCGGCCTAACAACGACACCTAACAAGAAATCCTTGGTAAACATGCCATAATTGTCACCTCGGCTTGGTATCGCTCCAGAGTTTAGCCACTTAAATCCGTGAGGGGCTTCGATATTCCTTAAAAAAACGTAATATTCCTTACCTGTTTTTTGCTTCTCCTGACCGTAGCGTTGCTAGTGTTTGGAGGTGGTGTCGCGACAGGGCTGGATGCACTTGTTCCATTTGATTTCGTATCAGGTTTGCTATCGCTCAAGACATACTCGATATCCCATGCTAGTTCTTCATCTTTGTTCTGGCCTCTTCTTGTTGGTGGTCGCGGTGGTGCACGAGGACTGGGAGATTTTGACCAGTCTGATTCCACAGCAGGAATGTCATCGTTCAAGATGTAGTCAATATCGTCTGCCAATGAACTTTCTTCATCTCGAATTTCTGGAATCTCCCTCTCTACAATGCTGTCAATGTTGTCACTCAGCATGATCGCATCTTTGTATGTCGGCAGACGTGTGGAATCCTTTTTCTTCAGGCGAGTAATTTTGCGGGCATGACGAGGCTTCGAGGCAATAACTTTGTTGTCTGTGTCTCCACTTTCGGTGGACGACTCGTCACTCCAACTTTTCACGCTTCCAATCCACACATCCCTTTGCTGCGAAACGTTTTCCAAACTTGCCTGATGTTTCGCCGTTTCGTCACATAGCTCCGCCTTCATGGGATGAACACGCGTTTCAGTAAATCCACTTGTTGGGTGCTGTTCCCTCAAGTCTTCCACACTTGCTCCCTCTGCTGCATTTTCAAAGCGCGAAAATGTTTGTCGGGTATGGCTAGTCACCGCGGAATCTTGCTTGTACTCGCTTTCAGCTGGAAATAAACCCGGCGAACTAATAACTGAAACATAGTCTCGCGATGACGATGTACCTGCCGGTTTCGCAGTTGTGGAACAACAGACTCCCATATTTCACCAAAAAATAGTATTTTTCCTGCGAACAATTAGCTGCACAACTTCTTTCAAGAATATGCGCTGGAGTTTGAATTTTCCTTTATGACGCTGGCGTACGTCACTGAACGACGAAATTCGAACAGAGAGCGCGCGCAACTAGAAATTTGGTAGCTCGCTTTGGAAGATTGGAATTTTTACGGCACTTTGCGCGGTTATGATGAAATATTAAGTTATTTGCCTTTATGTTCGTGCTTCCGATCTCTCCAAGCTCCAAAGAAAACGAAAATGTTGGAGGAATCTGGGTTAAAACTGGTTCGGCTACAGGAAGTTAAGACAGTAGGAAGCAAGGGTTCGGTCCCAGCCACCAAAAATTCACCTTGCCACATTCACCGTACCGCGACGAGTTGAAACGACTTGTCGCTCAAAATGTCTCCGGCTTTATTTTCTGACCAGATCATTTCCAAGAGATAAAACACACATTTGCCCGAAAGACTCGATCATTTTATTTACCATTTTGAGTAAATGTTTCTACGTTAAATACCTTCCTTACTGCTAAAGAAAATGTTTTCATAAGCATTAAGACGGAAACTGCCGGGACTTCGAGTATTTATTGGACAAAATTATGTACCAAAATAACCTTATTGCAAGCTTTTGTGTTACTGCATCAAATATCTTATCACGAGAAATCTTTTCTAACACCACCAAACATCGAAAACAAATTTCGAAGTTCCACTGAATTCCACTGAATCACTTAAAAGATGTGAGGTTTTGGCTATAGCTTGCAAACTTTGAAATTCATTTTCTCAGATTCTGATAAGAAATTGTTGAACCAAAATTATTTACACCTTATTGCAAACTTTTGTGTTACTGCTTCAAATATCTTATCAAAAGAAATCTTTTCTAACAACACCAAACATCGAAAACAAATTTCGAAGTGTCACTGAATTCCACAAATTATCGCTTAAAGACGATTTTACAAAAAATGGCTACACGTAAGATTTTGCCTATAGCTTGTGATCTTTAAAATTCATTTTCTCGGGCTCTGATAAGAAATTGTTGTTGGTGTTATCACGGATAATTACTTACATCTTTTCCTTTTATTAAGGGTAGAAAATAACGCAATATGATTTAAATTAATATTCTGGTACTCGATTTTTGTCCAACTTAAATAAATATTACTCGGCTTCCCGATGGATTCCGTCTTAACAACTTGAAGTTGAAAAAGGTAAATAAACCGCCGTAGTTCATTTAATGTCAATATTTTTTCAAGTTGAACAATTAATGCCATTGATGCTTTGAAGCAAAACGACACTTAATTTATCTAAAGATTTGCAAATATATATCAATCGGGTAAATATTTCTCTCGCTTGCTTATTTGAAAGCAGCATAAATCGTGGCTCCAAGCCCACAACTAAATTTAATACCAATATTCTTATTTTAGTTTATAAATATTGGTCACAATTTTTTAAAAATGACGTTCCCAAATTTTTTAATTACCAATATTTTATCGTCTTTGTCTAAAATAAAAATTGTGTTTGTCATATCTTATGACTCTGAATCCCGCAGTGTGACGGTGATGGCTAAAGACATGTCGTCCTCGCGGTCAATTGGTTGGCTGAAAAGCTGGGCATGCTGCCAAGCACACGGTCCATTTCCACCACTGAGTAAAGCTGTTAGTTTGAACGACTTGCAGCCACTCAGAAAAGAGGTTGTTAATGGTTCCTGATCTGTAAACCAACAACACATCATTGCATTGATAAAAGTAAGGGTAAAGTTTGGATACGAGCCCTGTGGCCCATCAGGCCGGAGCTTATCCCGGTTTCCTTAGCATGAAGCGATTATGAGTGTTTCTACTCCCTTCAGACGGGATGCTAATCCATCGCAGGGTTACTCCCCCCTGCTTGAAGAGAACCTGGACAGGGCGACACGTCACGATTCCTCGAGGTTTTCTTGAGATCATCTCAAGAATGGTAAGGGTAACACGATAAATTCTTAAAATTTTCGGTGTTTGGCAGCCGGGTCTCGGTAGTGTAGTGGTTGGTGGGAATAGCTCGTGATCTGAGTGCCGCGGGATCGATGCCACCTCTATGCTTTTATGGTAGACTTTGCTTTTTCTTTTTATTGGACAAAAAATCAATGTCTAAAAACATCTAAGTGTTGGGCGCCATTCAAGAGATGTTATCGAGTGCCGACCCATTAGGCCTGAGGCCCCCGCGTCTCTCAAGGACAACGGCGGGTGAAAACTAGAAACTATAATTTCAAAGTCAATGATATACCGAATTAATGTTACATACCACCTCGTATTTCCAGATTCTGCACAATTTCGCCAGCTCCTTCTAGTTTCCATTCCACTTGCCCATTCTCGGTTGCTACATGCCGAGTTGCTATGGTAACGGTGTCAATCACTAAGCCACAGGAAGTGAAATCAAACTGCCATGAAACCAAGCCTGAGGGTGAGCCCCAAAGTCGCGCTAAGTAGACCTTGTTGAGGAAAAGAAAAATCCTGTGTGACCTTGAACTATGAAGACGGATTCCACACAAAGTTTGAGCCACAAGTGCAAGAATTACTTACTAAAAATCAGTTCATACTATGGTAACATTTTGAACACTATTTGAGACATCTAGACTTAATTTGTTTCTCTAAGTGACCCCGAGATTAAATTCACAAGCGTTCTGGGAAAAGTTAATTTCAAACTTCAAACGGCCGTTTGGATTGCAATACGGGTAAATTCAAATTCAAATTTTCTCTCTACAGCAGTCTACATAATTATATAATTATGAAGTGTTTCTTAAGCTGAAAACTTATCACCACCCACCCGGGACTCATTTTGGCAAAATCACAGGTGCACTCTGATTGGCTATTCAAACATGGGATATCCTTTTTTATTCACCTACGGGCAACTCGTAAGCCTACCAGACCTGCACGTAAATAATAGACCAATTCCGATATATTAAAATTCTAACATGACGCCGAGGCTTGGGGGAATAAAACAAAAGAAATTATTTATTCATCCCTAAGCCTCGATGCAAAATCTTTTGTTTTATTCCCCTAAGCCTCTGCGACATGTCAAAATATTAATATATCGGAATTGGTCCATTGAGTTGAAATAATCATTTTTGGGTTATCTTGCAGTTTTAGTATTTGCTAAAACAATTATTCAGCTCAGTGTCGGTAGCTAGTGATGTAATATGTCAAAAAAAACGAATGCGAGTGTTTCATCAGGGGTTCCAAACGCCGAGAAACAGATGAAAGCAAGAGGCCGCAGGTCGAGTGTTTTTATTGTTTCGAGGTGAAACACGAAGCACGAGTTTTTGACATGACTTCTCAAACTAGTGAGAAAATTTAGTGAAATTATTTTCGAAGAATAGGTAATTAGAAGGCATGTTCAATAAATGGTAAATGAATATTTATCATGTGGACATGCGGGCGGGTTTTTTGCCAGATTAACATTACGCCGCGTGATGGAGCTCGAGTCCGGATCAGAACGATTTCGCGTTCTTAAATCGTTTTCTTTGGCTGTCGAAATTCGTGATGGAGGTAGCTAAAAAGTCCGGTGGAAGATACCCTCCCAAGACTGTTTATGGTATCATTTGTGCTCTCAAGCGTGATTTGGAGGAGAAAAATGGATCCGAAGCTTTGAACCTCTGGACGTTAGTGACAAAAGGTAATTGACAACTTTTAGACCGCATTGTTCAGAATTTTAAAATGCACTGTTTTGGAAATTGAATTTGGTGTGTTGTTTTTCTCTTTTTCGAAGGTTTGTCCTATTCCGGCGTTGCTTAGATGCCGAGATGAAGGATGGCGTTCGAGAAGGGCTTCACATTAAGTGCAAGAAGGAGGAGAAGGAGTTTGTGAGCAAATAATATGTTGCCGTATTGTTGCTGTAAGTAATAATTGAAGCGGCAAATATACTGTATTTAGTATTAAGACTAATTAAAATTCAAGTTTCTTGATCAGTGTTTTAATCAGTTTTTGAACTAACTGGAGTAACCTTGATCTAGATTTTCATTGGGTATCAAGATACATGCACCTGACCAAAATGGGGCACTCCGTATGAATAATTAATGAGTTTGAGAAGGATATTTTCCTCGCCAATTTGCAGCTCGGTAAATATCCATCGTTAGTATATTCTCAGCTCCGACTATTGCATTTCTAGCTTTTTGATTGGCTAAAAAACTCGGACTATGAGCCAATAGTTGGAGTTTTATGTCATATGGGAAATAATGCGCCAAGTTTTTATTTTACGCTTTGTAAAATTGTGGAAAAAAAAAATCGGCGGCAAAACCCGGTTTGAGAATTTACTAAACCAATTATTCCATTCGCCCTTGATGGATATGAAGTGATTATAACCAACTCGCGCTACGCGCTCGTTGGTCATTTTATCACTTCATATCCAACGCGGGCTCATGGAATAATTGTTATATATCCAACGTGGGCTCATGGAATAATTGTTATCTAGCCACTTCCACTTCGGTGAATAGTTGTTAACTATAACATGGTAACATTTGAAGCACAGGTTTACATACATTCCCCTTCCGGAACGTTACAAGATCAGCCTCTTCAACTCCGCGTTGACGAAGATAGTCACACATCTACAATTAAACATGACATTCCTCTGTCAGCTACAACGGCACATAACAAAATGGATGGCAAATGAGGAAAATAAATAACAATTTGTTAGAATTATTCTATGATACTGCACTCACTGTTCTCCAATCATATTCACATTTCCTGAACACTGAGTTCACAACTGCTGCTCCAGATTGCCAGCCTGCTAAGGCTGCCTCCATCTCGCACCCTCTGAAGTATTTATCTTTTGCACAACTATACTGGATCCTTAACCTTAAAAAATGTACAGAAATGTGAAAAGTCAATCTTTTAAAGATGTATTGTGTTATGGGGCAAGACAAGGCCTCTATCCATGCAACAATATGTACATGTATAAGGGAGTACAAGGGAACTTAATGAAAGTGAATCCGAGTTGCAGTCAATGTACTTCATGCATGAACCAACAACTTCAAACATTCTGAAAAAATGTAAATGGAATTGAAATTATTAAAAATTTGTTTGTTGTTGGTTCTCTTCCTTCCTCCGAGAGGTTTTTCTCTGGGTACTCCGGTTTTCCCCTATCCTTCTCAAACTCATTAATAATTCATCACGTGAAAACAAAGGAAATCAGAACCGTAACCGTGTTTGGAAATGTGATCTTAATTAGCATAGATTTTTACGATTTTATTTCTTTGTTTTCTCCGTAGTTTTAGTTTCGATTGAGAAGATATATCAAACACGAGAGACAGTGTTTCATCACATTTCCAAACACCTCGAAGTTCGTCAAAAATATTCCGCTACGCGTCGTATTTTCAACTCTCATCTCGGTGTTTGGAAATGTGATGAACCACTGTCTCTCGTGTTTGATATATTACTCAAAAACCAACATTTCCAAATTCCAATTCGATCTGGATTATTGTCAAGCACTTTATCATGGCTCGGGTGATCTCGTAAGCACTCCGTGTTTGACATTAAATTTGCATTTATATTTACATTTTAGTAGCAATATTGAAAAGGTGATAATGTTTCTTGGATTCTCTTTTTAGTGTGTGAACAAGATGAAATCGGCGACATCTAGCTGAATTTTTCTGGACATCTTTTCAAATGTATTGGGACTATTGCTGCGAAATATTGAAAAAAACACCCAATTTTCTTGAGCTGAAGTCAGCACTATTCTTACAATGGAGAGCTGAAAAATGCGAAGGTTCAAATTAATCTTATTGAAAATTAATTATCAGTGTTTGACTAATAATTTATTTGTTTTATTCTTGTGTTCTATAACATGTAATTGTGGATTTAAGTATTCTAAATAGCCATTTGTTTTCCAAAAATGTTGTACGTGAATGATGGGTATGGTCAGTAACCATGGTGACCAATACCCAAATGACAGGTATGGATCAGTAACCATGGTGATCAATACCCAACTGATGGGTATGGATCAGTAACTATGGTGACCAATACCCAAATGACGGGTATGGATCGGTAACCATGGTGACCAATAAACAAATTATGGTATGGTTAACCATGGTTACCAATACTGAATAATCAAATTATGGGTATGGATAACCATGAAGACGCAATCAAATACAGAGATCAAATCTTCAAAAAGGACAAGGTTTAATTAAGGAAGACACATTCTGGGTAAATAGAGTAAAATTAATGTTCTTAGCCACTACCTTTTTTTGGAAATTTCTTCATCAGTAGGTGTAAAAGTGTATGGCTCATGCTGCAAGATAAATAGAGTGACTACAATAGAACCCTGAAGAGTGAACTCCCTCTTTCAGGGCTGTACATTGTGCATTCAGGAGTAACTTGAGGTATTGAGGATAGAAAGCCCATGTTTTCACGCATATTCTTTTCTTTTAGGGTTTGTACATGATTGTATGTTGTTATGTCCTTCTCAAACTCATTAATAATTCATCAAGTTAAAACAAAGAAAATGAGAATCCTTACTGTGGTTTGACAATCGGATACTAATTAGCATAGATTTTTATGATTTTATTTCTACTTTATCCGTAGTTCTAGTTCTGATTGAGAAGATAATATTATGTCAAACACTTGAGAGACTTTCATCACAACCTTGAAGTTCACCAAAAATACTCCGCTGTGCATCGTATTTTCAACTCTCTTCCTGGTTTTGGAAATGTGATTAAAAGCTGTCTTTTGTGTTTGATATATTACATAAAACAATATCCATACCTCCTTCATGGCAGGGTTTTTCTAAGATCCCCAACCTGGAAATTATTTTATTTCACATTTTTTGGTCTTTGAGATCATTTCATTCTGTTTTTGTTTTTTTCTATTCAAGTATCAGTATTGTATATTTTTCTCATACCCTTCACGCTCTTGTGAATACTCTAACTTTTTTCTTATAATGTACATAACAACTGCATCGCGAAATGGAGGTTGGGTGCCTGGGGTGTCCAGGGGCTTCCACTGGAGGGCAGCTGGTCAGCCCCTAGACCGAGTACCGCTCCCATGGCTGGCATTCCCTGCAGCCCACCCATGAGCCCCCACGCCAGGCATACAGGCACCAGTCACACTACCAAGCAGTGGAAATAGGGAGGAGAGAGAGGGAAAAGAAGACAGCTGTCGCCCAGCACAACATGACAACAAATCTACACAATTCACACTGCCGTGTGACTGAACAACCCACGTGAGCATGTGCCCAGGACATAACACCGCTGACCGCTAACCACTCTTTATTGTAAACTTAGTTAAATGTGCATAATTTTAACTGAATATAACATTCTGGGAAGCACCTCGTGTGCGCTTTCTGTTTTGGGAATTCTTTTCTTTTTTCCCCTTACCAATGTTTTAGATTACATGTTAATTTTATTCCTAATGATATCAACTGCTAATTTAAGATCCACCTGGAGGAAATTCCAATCCATTCTGTTGGAGGGGTTGGGTAAGTGAGTGCAGGAATTTTTTGGAATTACACTCTTGTATGTACATGTGAAATAAAATTATACAGTGGCGAATTTCAACTACATTAACAACTGTTTTCTCAAGTTACTATCAAATTTTGGAAATCAGACCTCAGGGATGAGTTTTCACACAGATTTTGGTCAATTGAAGAGTCATTCAAGAGTACCAGATCATGGCAATATTTAACAAGCCACGTGACCAAAGCAGAAAAGATCCCAAAACAGAACTCAAGCTTCCTTCTATGGGTCCACAATGGTTGGTTTTTCAAATCAGGTGTTCTTCCAAATAATAAAATCACTTGCCACAAAATACCAGCAATCCCTTAGCAACTGTTCTGGATCTGTAGTTAAGAATTAAAAGACAAGTTGAAATAACTAATTTTACCCGTGATTCAGGTCGTCCAATCATACGCCTCCATGCAGTAGTACCATACAGTTTTCCTTCATAAACTGAAAAGAACCCAGCCAGTTCCTTCGCTGAACGCTCCAAAAGCATTTGACGCCGCTCAGGAGAAAGCTTGTGTTGCAGCTGAAGTATACAGAGAAAAAAGGTCAACATGGAGTGCATTTTTCCTAAGAGGGAGGAGACTGGAGCTGTGTGGCTTAAAAGAGGACAGAGGCTCAATGAACTTCTTCTTCTAAAGAGGGGTGTCTTAATATACTGTAGGTATTGCCTCACACCATAGCTAAAGTCTGTGTACAAGACTGTGTTCCATCAGGGAAGAGCTTGTTCCAATTTCCTTTAGTCAGCATGAAATGACTGCAATCTTTTGCAAAAAGGGTTGTCTGAGATATATTTCTGAGAATGTTTGTGCCATTCAAATTGACATTTATTTTGTATGCCCCTCTGCCCCATACAATGGTGAATTTTGACGGAATGTTGACTGAAACATTTTAGACAGCATTGAACTTTAATATCATGGTGAGAAATAACTTTTATATTTTCAACAGCGTGAATATTTTCATGGTGTGATTTAATTTCATTGGTCTCCATTTTCACGTCTGGAATGAATAATTTTCAAACAAGAGTCAACATGGTGTGAAATTGAATTTACTGTGTGAAATCTTCAATTCACACCCCATGGCTGTGAAATACATGTAAATTTCACATTTCACGGTTAGATCTTTGAGAAATTGGAGATACACTTGTTAAGGGCCATCTGTAACAAATCATTTGCAATGCTAAACACATTGCGGCAACAATCGAGGCGTGTAAACGAGCTTGATAAAGATAAAAGGGGAAATATCACTTAACTGAGCAAAAATACTAAACCTACTATCCCTTCTAAAAAAGAGAAGGTGCAATCAAATTAATCATTTATTCCGTTTTCAGAAAATGTATACTTTGGGGGTGGGGGGTTATTTTAAAGCTTCGTCACAGAAACGTGTTAGCACGAGGTGGTCAGTTCAGGTATACTGATACCTCAAGTGCATAGTTTGGACACTAACCTGCTCATTAAATCTTTTTAATGTCCTTGATAGCCATTCTTCACTAACCAGAAGCCTTCGTTGACAGATTTTGTCATGTTGGGTAGAATATCTCCATGTTACATCCACAGCCTTTAACAAATTGAAGTTACAGTGAAACTTTTAACCTCAACAATGATCAAAATTCAATTTCTCATTCACTTGTTATTTACAGTAACTATATGGAGAATAATACATGGGTGTGCGGAGATATGAAATTTCTCTTCAAGAGTTCAACTCGATATACATTACCAGCGAGAATGAAATGGGAAATGCTTGGATTACGTAGCTGATACTAAAAGCAACTCTGTAAATCCAATGGTAAATAAACTAAAAGTATCCAGTCCAGTTCCATTCTTGTCCCCAGTGCCGCTTGTCCCTCTTAGCTGGCTGGGCCTGTGCACAAGAAACAAGTGGCTCTGGGGACACATGATTTGATTAGCAGAAATCTAACAAAGGGAGTCCAATCACATCTACCGTTTTAAACGCGCTAACGCAAAGGGATTTTAAAACGGCTGATGTGATTGGACTCCCTCTGTTTGATTTAAGCCAATCAAATCTTGTGTCCCAAGAGTAACTTGTTCCTAGTGCACAGGCCCAGCCGGCTAAGAGGGACAAGTGGCACTGGGGACGAGAATTGTCCAGTTCGGGAGATGCATTTATACACCTGGGTGAGGAGAAGCACTGCAAGGAGTGCAAGAGTCAGGTGTCTTGCCCAAGAGTACAGATAATATACCCGGGATTGACCACCAGTAAGATGCAAGTTCTTTATGACAAGCATCACAAAGTATCTTCATTGATAAACGTTCACTAAAAGACACATAATGCTATCAAATATGAAGCAAAACACAGTGACCCTGGATGGGGTTCTGTCCCAGGGGGGGTCAGGTCCACTAATCAATACTGCAGTGATTTTGACGAGAGTTTGTTCTTGCTTGGTCTGGACTTTAAAGAGGCATTGTCACAGTGATATTGGAGTTTTGGAGTGTTTAGGTCAATGCTTTGCTAAAGTCATTGCTTCATACCTTGAAGTTCACTGGTTCAAAAATGCTCCAGTAGAATTGTGAAGACGATATCAAATAAAAATTTTGCACGGAGAGAACCATAATTGTTGGTTTCCTATTTTTTCAGGATAGGGCTCGAGAATTTGAAAAAAAAGTTCAATCCACTTCTATCCTTGCCATCCTTAACAATAGACGTCCGTAAATGGTAATCAATAGTAGTCATAGGAAACAAACCTTCCTTTCAGCAAAGACAAGTTTTAGCTTTTTAAAGAGTTGCAAAAATAGCATTCATGACAATGCCCCCAAAAGTTTCAGTAGAAAAATACCTCTTCATTGGTGAATGCAATAATATAAGTCAATTTCTTCCCCATGGCCCTTTCATAAAAATGGTTTTCATCACTGTCACAGTGAATCCATCTTTGTTGTGCATCTGAGTACACCTCAACCCACACATGATCAGTCCAATCCGTGACATGCCTCACTTCAAATCCCATTGAACGAAGCACCAAGGCCTTGCAGTTTGCAAATTCACCACATCTGCCACAACGGGTCTCTGTATGAGAAGATAAAATCACGGATTATATACATGCGCACAAAGAAAATGGAGAAAAATAACTTGAGAAACAGGCTGTAAAGTGTTAGATTCTGACTCAAAGATGTGAGATTTTCAACAGGTTATGTCTAAAGACGTCACATATATGACTTGTGTATACCTATTTATTTTATTTTATTTTTATTTATAATTTTACTTGAATTAGTATTAATCTACTTTGTTGAATTTGATTGTAAGTTACACAACCCGCCTCGATTAGCTTCGCTACATATGCGGGTTGTGTATTTCTCTACTGGTAATTTGTTAAATTTATACCTATTGAAATAAAATGATGATGACTACAAATTTCTAAGGGTCCCTCAAACACGTCCAGGTTTCATCCAAGGGATATGCTTTGCCAAACACAACCTTCTTGTATACGGTACCATTGTCTACAATGTAATGCACGAGAACAAAGTTTCTGAACTAGCATACTGGTGTGAGACTCGTGCCTATTAGCATAGGTGTCAGGCATTTTTTGACCAAGGGGGTGGGGGGGGGGGGTGGTGAACCATCTGCCCAAAAAATTCTCCCAAGTTACCCGGCCCAAATTTCTCTTCGGCTGCCCAAAAAATCTGAGTTGTCCAAAATTTTGGGGCCTGCAACCCCCCCCCCTTCCCCCCCTGCCCCCCTCCCCCCTTCCCATGTGCTTATGCCTATTAGGCAAAAGAGTGAGTTGGCAGGAATATGCTTACCCTACATACCTAACAACTTTCCTGGATGATTGTATCTTGGAAATCTCTCATCCTTCCCACATTTTGGACATTTGAAACCTTCCACTCTTCCAGCATGCCATCTCTGATCCTCTGCTGTTGGTTGCACAGGTCCAATGGCTTGTGTCTTAGTGCCACAATTTCCACAGATTGGTTTGTCCATCCAGCTGAAAAACGAAGCTAAAACCAACAATAATAATATTGAAAAACTCAATCATTCGAATGATAGCAGAGCTCCAGTGTGCAAAGTAAGAAATTTTGGAAACCCATGAAGCCAAGAAAATTTGCTAGTAGTAGTAGTAGTAACACCGTTTATTAATAAATACACCTTGCAGCCAATTGGCTGAATTACGTGAAAATAAAATATTTACAATAAAAATGAATCAAGAATTTAAAATATATTACATACAATGGCTAATGATAAAGCTGTCTCTGAACCTGTTTGTCTTGCAGACAGGCGTGGAAAAAGCGCGAGTCGATCTCAGATTATAATTCTGCTGAGAATGCACTGGCAGAAGGTGACTGAGTTTAGTCACATGGTCTTATGAGTGCCTGGCCATACAGATTCTGGGGGAGGGGCAGGAGAGACCCATACTCCAGAAACAAGCCTTGGTCAACGTTAAGGTTAGCACTGCACCATCTGCCAGTATTGCAGGATCAGGTGTAGAACCCGCCAAGGTGATGGTTTTTTTTGGAAGTTGACTGCTGGCCAGTTGATGTTTCCATTGGATTGCAGACTCAAGTACTCTCACAAATCTTGAGCTCTGTTATTAGGCTTGGCTAAATCTATGCATGTATATTACACTATTTCAAGTAAGTTGAGAAACTTTCAAAGAAATTTGTAAAGTTACTGTATGTATTGACTATCTTCAGTCGCATTCTTTTAAAATCTAACCAGTGGAGGGAGACAGGGCTCGGCGGGAGAAGGGGTGTTGTAGCAGCTCTCGTAAGGTCTGACATGAATGGCTCGATACCCTGCGTGAAAACAATAGAACAAACAACAGAAACAATGCCCCTAGCCCCTAAAACAATAGCTGCAACTGCTAACAGTAGAATTGCGAGAGCTGCTGCACTACCAGGCAGAAGATGGGAGGAAAGAAGACAGGCAGCGGGATTTCCAAGGTGAAGAAAACCTGGGTAAAATCGCCCAAAATTTTTCAAAATTGTGTAATATTTGCACTGGAAATAAAAAAGGAGCCAGGAGTTAAGGGTATGGGAAGTAGGAGGTTTTGACACCCCTGTTACCGCCCCTAACTAACCTTGGAAAATCAGCTTTATAATAATGACATTTACTTCTTCTCAACAAACAACCACAAGTTTTCAGTGCCATGATAGAATTACTGTATTCAGGAGAAATACATTCCAGATAACATTATCTAAAGGGACGTTTAAAAATTATAATATAAAACTTCAAAATATCCAAATTGATTTCATACCAAACCATCGGACAACTTCCAAGAACAAACAGTCTCTTTCATCCACTCCATCTTGTCCATTATCTTTACTTTTTTCACTAGCCTCTTTTGCTCTCTTCTTCAATTCAGATACTGGGAGAAGATCCAGTGCTTGTTGCTGCAAATCTGGGTTTTCATAGAAATGCACACCAAATTCTAGTGACTGCAGCCTTGCAAAAAACTCTCTCTCATTCTGTTGTTGAATGGAATAAGGAGAAAAATGAATTCAAAATGATTTGACGCGGCAAAGAAGATGCTATATAGTCCCAGTCCTGCAGTACAAATAGTATTATGCAGATCCTGTACTTGCAAACTTTGTTCAAGTCAAAGACAGGAGATTTTAATCAGGATTTTAGAATACAACCCAACCATATGGATCCAAGTTGCTGAAACTCTGCTGACGATGTTTCACACGCTTCTTAAGACAATTTTTAAAGATTTCTGGGTCCCAGTTCCAAGTCGCATTTTGTCAAACAAACCTTAGCACAAGTACTTTTCCTTAATCTACATGTTGGGAAGCACAAGGCAACCTTTATTTTTTGAAATTAGCTGAGAGCAGGCATCACATTGAGGTTTTCGACTGGCAGGTGTGAGAGTGAGTTGGTAGATATTTATAGATCTAGTTTCCCTGCACATAACCATGAGAATTAAGTCACTGGAAATTCTAAAGCCACAGGATGAAGTTAGACTGAAATTCCTAAATAAGATTGCATTCTGCAGGTAAAACCATACCTCAAGTTGATACTGTGCTAATAAAACTGAAGCCATGACTCCTCACACCGGTCTATGCACTGTAGGTCATATCAAACAATTATAATACAATCAAATGCAAAATAGGCAATATATGCGTGACATTATGTTGCAATGCTGCTGAGTTAGAGTGCGGGCTCACAAGTAATGTAGTTTTCCTGAGTCGATGCGGTCCTCATGGCCGACATTAAAGTTGAGTTGAGTTTATGCTGTTCTTGTCGTTCCTTGAAGTCATAAGGATTGTCACACCTGTACGCCATTTTATGTTAAACCATAACTCTAATGCACCTGCCACTGAAAGCCCCCCCCCCCAGCCCCAGGGATATATATATGGGGGATTAGCCACAAGGCAAAAAACTCTCATAAAGCCCCATGTTATTAGTAACAAGGGACACTTTTTTCTCAAAACCCCAACCAAATGAAGATGAACTCCCCCACCCAAGGGGCAAGTTTTGTTTCATCAAGCCCTGGCATGTTTTTTCACCAAGAAAGAAAGACATTTTTGTTCATAAGGATATCTCTAAGGAATACAAAATAAAAAAGTAAAGTAAAGAAAAAGTAAGCTATATAATTTTGACAAAAACCACTGGACAAAAATCAAATCAGATGCGAAGGCATAGAACAGAAAAGTGATCATTTGATAGTTCATGGAAAAAGGGCTGGACCGACCTCAAGGGCTAGTTCGGAGAGATGGACAACTTCGGGACATCCAAAAAAGGTTAGTTGATTTCTTTACACCGCAAAATGATCTCCAACTGACGTCCGTGAAAATCCAACTGTTTTCGGACAGAAGGTCCTTACAATTTTTTACCCCTTCCAATGCGAACGCCTGATGTTTTGCGTTATCGAGGATGATGTACGACCGACCATCCGACCTAGGTGGAGACACGTCCTTTCTTCAAAAAATATACGTTTGTATGCAACCTTGTTGGTTAATCAGCATCGGAAACTGCTCGTGCTGCATTTACCAAACACGACATGCCCTATTTCACCGAGCTGAACAGACTACACAGTTAATAAAAATAATCCACAAACTTAACAAGATGTGATTACTGTAGGTAAAGAATACATTTAAAATATATGTTTTGATTTTCTTTTTTCTTTATTTAGATAGCTTTGATGGAACAACTAACATCTGCTGTAGGAATGTTGGCCTTCAACGTGGCCAACGAAAGGTTGGTCTTCGGCATGCAGCTTTTTCTTTCTAATTTCAAAAATATATCTTCTTTCTCACATTGTGTTTTCACAGCATCTTTTGCTGGCACCCTCTGATGTGGCTGGCTGGGGAATTTATATCAAAGAACCCTGTAAAAAGAATGAATTCATTGGTGAATACTGCGGAGAGGTAGGAAAAGTCATTTTCAGTGACTCATTACATGAACTGTTCTCTTAGACAGTCATTGTTTTCTTTGTCACGCAACACCGTTCAGCGTTGTGTTACCATCGCAGTGACTTATGTACAGCTGGGTTTTACTGTCACGCCATGAAAAAAAAAAAACTCGAAACCATGCAATTAAAAAAGCTGATAAATTCAAATGTTAAAAATTGAAAACCAAGAATTAACGAACACAAGTGAATGGAATCTTTTACACTATATGTCATATTTATAATGGAAACGAAAGTGTATTCATCCCGAATAACATATTGATTCTAAAATTGTTCCTACTATCGTCTACCCATTTGAGATTTTGGAAAGTTACCAGAAGTTACAATAAGCTACTCGCCATCAGGACACGTCGTGTTACTTACATGTGGCAACAAGACCACCGAAACAACGCGGGCTCGATTCTCAGAATGCAAGGAGCATGTTTGTTGACCTTTTCCGATACGGAGTCTTATAAGTTTCTTTTTTTTGGTAGATTATCTCGCAAGACGAGGCAGACCGCAGAGGAAAAGTTTACGACAAGTACATGTGTAGCTTCTTGTTTAATCTTAATAATGGTAAGGAAGGAAAAAGATACAACTTACAACAGTTTCCTTTTTCGTGGTCACTTTCGAACTTGTAACCAATGAGAAGCGTGCATTAAATGTTATGTGGAAACCTGTGGCTAGCGCGACCTGTGGTCAAATTGTGACAAGCGCGGAAAAACGTGCAACATGTGGCGCGCGCGGGAAAATTCTAGCCGTCGACGTGCGGCAAGAAGGGCGGGAAAAATGTGTCCAGCAGCATCAGCGGGAAAACCTGTGAATGGGTGGGTAACATCTGCCTTCTTGTTAAATGGGGTTAATCGTCTGTCATATTTGCTTTTTTAGACTTTGTTGTAGATGCCACTCGCAAAGGGAACAAAATCAGGTTCGCTAACCATTCCATCAGCCCGAACTGTTACGCCAAAGGTAAGCTTTTCTGATATTTGAGCGTTCAATACTCATCTTTACCATAACTGCAGAAATTCTCGCGCGCTCATTGGCTAATATTGATGGTCGAAAAATGCATCGAGACATAAAAATGACCTAGTATGACGCCATCGTGCACACAACTTTAATTGCTCAAACTTTTTATAGTCTTAAGTGCTGTTAGTTCTCTTTTAATTTCCACAGTTTCTTACATCAAAATTTATCTTATTGTTCGGCGGCATTGGTTACAAGTTCGCACTCAAAACCAGGCAGTGAAAATAACCAGAGCTGAAAATAACTTAGTGCGATTGAAAAGAAATGCAATGAACACTTTCTTGTTCTATATAGCTTTAATTATTTGCTACTTTCCAATTTATGTTGTATTGACTCTCCATGGAATTTCTGACAAGCACTGGCAAAGAGAATGGGATTTTGCTTATACTGTAGTTTTCATGAACTCGTCCATTAATCCATTTTTGTATTGCTGGCGTCTTCGCGAGCTTCGCGTTTTTCTCTTAAAGCAATTCGCGTTTGCTTTAGTTTTGCATTACTACGCTAAGTGATTGGTTTAAAATACTCACGCCACTTTTTCAACCAATCAGAAGTAAAACAAAAGACAATCGTGACTCGCGCGGGGAACGCTTTCCTGCGCTTCTCGCCGGCTGCATGAGTTCAGATTGGTTCAGTTCCAGATTGTTCGCGTCCGTTGTGATTGAGAGTTTTAGCAACTAGGACGGCAACTGCAACGAGAACGCCACAAAACAATAGGTTTAATGAGCAAAACCAATCGCTCTGCACGTGCGTTTTATATTTTGTATATCATCTACAAAACAAAAAGGCGAAATGACCAAATTTTATGTTTTCTCGAGAACGTGAGCGCATGGTGGCAAAGTTTTCTTTCTTTTTCCTTGCTTTAACGCCGTTCATAGTAATTTAGTTCCTGGACAGTTCGTCAGCATTTTCCAATTTAAACAAATTTCAATAATTGCCAAAGCGTCATAAACGAGAAGTTATATTTTGAAATGACGTTTTCGTTGCCGTCGCCGTCGTTGTTGCTAAAACTCCCTAGTGGTAACTTTCGTTTTACGACACTCAGTCGAACATCGCTCTATCAGCCAGCTCTTATTGCCGATGTTGGAAAAATTCTTTGTAAACAAGAACTTTAAATGAACAATATATAACTACTATAGCAGGACCTCGTGATTTTAGAGAAAATGTACACTGAAATTTTCTGATGTTTTCGAAGATATGGTTAAACGGTTTCACTCACGTGACCAAAAAAAATAAATCGAAAACCATTCAGTGGACAGGGTCAAGAAACTAAGACATTATAGAATATAAATAAAGAAAACACTTCTCCAAGTTTCAGGCGAGTGCGTTATTCCAAACTTCAGATGTTGGTCAAGATGTCTCGCACAAATTTACAGAGCCCAGTATGTAGCCGCCAAATTGGTGTACCTCAGTGGAACACCAACATGGCGGCCGGAAATAGTGTAAACATCTGGAGATTACTTTGGTTATCTAGGCGACTGGTTACCTGTTTTGAACAAACAAATGTTCATATAAACACTTTTCCTAATACTTAAACTTCTAAAATGGCTAAATCTCGCGAGATAAGTATGTGTTTTCGACATACATGATCGTAACTGTAAGTCACAAAAATTCAAATTGCGCTAGTTTCCAAACGAAGGACGCTGTTGAGCTGAAAAGTTGTACACGGATATAAATTTAGCACCTCTTATGCCTGATGAGTATAAAAAGTGTTGTGGCTCTTTGGTTTTGGATTTTAGAATTTTATGACGTCACGTGAAACACTCTATAGAAACTTTTGTTCGAATTTTATATTTGTTATTGTGTCCGTGATGAAAACCGAATAGAGGAAACCTACCTTTGTCGTATGAAAATTCCATGTAAAAGCAACGTATACCCTTAGATCCAAATTAATTTCAATATCCACGGCCGCTGTTTAGAATTCTCCGTTCACGAAAAAGTAATTAACAATTAGATTATGAGCTCGAGATTTCTATGAGATGATAGTTGATGAGGCCGAAGGCCGAATCAAGTATCACCTCAGAAATCGAGAGCGAATAATCTAATTGTTTTAGTAAAAATCATAACAAACGAATCATGTGTCGGGGAAAAAGTTCTAAATCTTCCTGCGAAACTTCACTAAAGCGCGAATACGTCGCATTTTGAAGACGACCTTCAACCACTGCACTCTAATGGCTGATAGTGTGCAGTAGCTCAGCCAATCAGATTGCGGCATTTGCATTAGCATACTAGTAGATTTTTATTAATATGTTTTATTGCGCGCGTTTTCTCTCTCCAAAAATGGCAATTCAGCTCTTGTAACGTAATTTGTAAAGCGTGATATCAATATCGTAATTCTCGCCACTTGTTTCCATGCAATTTGGCTGATAATACAGTAGCGTAGAAGTGTAATGGTTAGTGCGCTGGATTCCGGATCGAGCTGTCCGGCCTCAAACCCTTTCAAGGGAACGTGTTGTGTTCTTGGGCAAGACACTTAACTCTCACAACGCCTCTCTTCACCCAGGTGTATAAATGGGTACCGCAAATAATTGTCCAGCTTGTAAACACAGTCATGATACGCTATGAAATACAGTTGTACTCACCTGGTTGTAAAACTGTTCTATAAATCCGCCGTTCTTTATTTCAGTAATGATGGTAAACGGAGATCACAGGATTGGAATTTTTGCCAAACGTGACATTGAAGCTGGGGAGGAACTGTTCTTTGATTATAGGTAAATAAAGGAAACTTGGAAATTAAAATATTCGAACAAAAATAAAAGGTACCGCTCGATAGCTTTCATTTGAATGGTCACACACTGGGGTTTCATCCGAAGACTACAGCATAATAAAAAGTATACAGACATTCTTTGGTCACTCAAAAGGTTTTTATCCGCAGACTCAAAAGTGGAATTGAATGGTTGAACACGAACCTTGCCTTTTCAAGTTTGTCCATACTGTAATCTATTTCCATCATCGTCTAACTACAGAGGAAACACTCACGATTCTGATTTCCTTTGTTTTAGTTTTGTGAATTATTAATGAGATTAATGAGGCCATTTCAGAGTTCGCTCGAGCCTCTGTTTCAAGGCGAGTCTAAGTGCAAAGTCTTTGTAATGAAAATGAGTTTTCATTGATATGGAAAGCAAAACTAATTACCATCACAAAACTTTAGCAGTTAGACTCACTTTGCAATAGAGGCTCAAGGGAACTCGGAAATGGCCTATTTCCTAACTGTTAATTTAGATATTAAAGATTTTCCATGTTATCTTTTCTCAACACCATGAGCCTTTGTTCTTACATTGTTTCTCAAATTATTTCTTTGCAGGTACAGTGCCACGGACGCTCTCAAGTTTGTAGGAATTGAAAGAGATGTCGACTTTGCATTGAGATGAAATATCATTGAGCACTTGTTTCAATAAGCGCATGCACTGTAATAAGTCACAGTTAACTGACCTATGTAATATTGTTATAAATATTTTTGTCGCATCTAGTTGAGAAATAAACACGATTGCTATTATTTTCCATATGCATGATATATATTTGCGTCTCATTTAGAGCGTTTTTCACTTCAGTGTCGAAAGTAATTTTGCGTTTGCTTCAGTTTTGCATTACTTCGCTTTGTGATTGGTTTAAAAATGTCGCGCCACGTTTTCAGCCAATCAGAAGTAAAACCAAAAACAGCGTTGTGTTCAAAGTGAAACCCAAGTGTATACACCTTATTCCAAAATGGCCGCTGATTTATGCACACACAAATTGGCCCTTGTTGCCTCGTTCAAGATAAAATATTCTTTTGATTTGTCAGCTTCAAAACGAGGCAAGAAGGGCTAATTTGAATACCAACAAAAGAATATTACCTCTAATTTCATTGGATCTTAATAGCAGGCGGCTCTATTGTTTTAGGGTTGCGGTCCATTTTTACTGATGTTTGTTTATCATTTTTTCAGCCAATACTGTGGGACCTTGCAAAGAGCTGCGTACCGCCCAATGAATAAATGTGTACCGGAAAATTTTATGCTCTCGTCTAGGGTGGGCTAGGGGCATATTCCCAGCCGTCCCATGCTATGGTAACCGGAATAAGCTCCGGTCTGACAGGTCACTTGGCTCGTATGCAGACTTCACCTTAACCTTAAACTAGATTAAAATAGATCACAGGCTGCGAAGTTGGCAATGCAGGTGTTTTTAACAGGCGAGCGTTGAGTAATTTTGTTTGCGTATTTGGTCTTGGAGTTACTGACGTAGAGGGTGGGGGGCGAGGAGTGAGACTCCTCCCTCATTCATCTTCCAACCGGTCATCCTCCAGCCAACCTCATCCCCAGGGCCATCTGCGTTGTGCGCACTACAAATGGCCTTGGTGCAGGGTGTTCTATCGAGTGTGACGATTGGTTTATTTTTATTTCGAATATATTCTTGCATTTGATTGGCGCACGTTTCGAAATCATGGCGAAGCTTTGAGGACAATCTGATGATATCGACTGTGGTCAAGGTAACATCACACGTCAGCGCATGCAAAGTGAAAAATAAAATCTCAAAACTCTTGGACCATCTAAAAGTCCCTTGATTTTTTAGCGCTCAAAAAACTGTTAGTAGTGAAAAGACGATTTCAGGGTTGACTGATGACTGTCTTTGCACTCAGACTATTGAAGAAAGAAAAATGCGTTATTGGCGGCAATAAGAACTCCTTCCATTCTCTCAACTTCAATGATTATGCTCTGCAGCCTCGCTGTTTTCGATCTTGTTTGCTTCCTTCATTGCTAACGAAGCACCTTGCCATTTTCCGTTCCATGATGGTGAACTCCTTAGTTATATACTTTAGTTTTAAATTAACTTTCTCGGATCAGGTCGTCACTGTTGTAGTCTGCGAGTACAAAGATGTCATTTGGGCGTTGGTATTATCATTTGTCTTGTGGTTTCCACTGCAACCTCATTTCCAGGGTCCTCTCCTTTCCGTTCCAGGGGGCGGTGAGAGAGAGACCCTGGGAACGAGGTTGACAATCTCATTGTTCCTCTGAGAAGGCCCTGGGAACGGCGTTGCAGTCGGAGATGTGCGCTCAGGAACAGGCAGTGCAAAGTTCCAATGCTAAAAGTACTTTTAACATAGTGCGATTAAAAGAAGTGCAATGAACACTTTCGAGTTCTACATAGTTTTGATCTTGTGTTATTTTCCAATGTATGTCATTTTGACTTATTATGGAACCTCTGACACGAACTGGCAACCAGAAAGAAACTTCGCTATCACTGTGGTACATATGAACAACAACTCGTCTATCGACCCGATTTTGTAGTGCTGGCATCTTCTTGAGCTTCGAATAGCAGTTGTAAAGACAGCAAGACAGATGTTAGGTAAAGAAAGAGAAGAAACCTAGACATTATTTTCTATCTGAACGAAAATAAAGTAATGTGTGAATACAGCGAGACAGTTTCCGTCTTTTCTCCGGTATTAGTTTTATAGCTCCTCAGTGTTGGAGAAATCAAGTTTTAATAGCGGAGCTCTAGCGGCCCGAAGGCCCGCAAAGCGGAGCCCTATAACCATAGGAGAAAGACAATCGTGCATGGTCGACATGGCCAGTGGCATGGATCGCGGCCGCGGGCGCCCTACGACGACGGGGATGACGACGACGAAGTCGCACAAAATGACGGCCATTTGGGTAGCCATACCTTGTCAATACCTTGTCAGCCTTATCAGCTTACATCTTTGGTATTGGACATCCAAGTTATGGTCAATTGACAGCTGTTAAAATCGAGGTATCCGCTGACCAGTATCAGATGACTAGATCGCGGGTTCAGAGTTAGAAGTCATCGAGGTAACGGTTTTTTAAGTTGACCGCTGACCAGGCATTGGCTTTTTTCATTGATCGCGGGCTCAGGTCCGACTTTTTTTCTTCTGGCAGCATTTTTTAATTTTTTATGGTCATTCTTGACGTTTTTAATTATTCTTTTTTTTTTCTGAGAAAAGGAGAACCAGCAAAAACAGGGAGCTCAGCCTTTAGGCGTGGCTAGATTTGTATATCAATATGCCGCTAGTAAATTAGAATTGTAAACATTAAAACAAGATGACAACGCCTGTTTTACAGTGTAAGACCTCGTGGTGTTAGACCGAGATGCACGAGAACGTTTCTCGGTGTTTTGGATGGCCGATGGGATTTAATTGGGGCGTCCCTTAAGAGACCTAAAGAAATTGATGTAGGATCAATATTTTCTCTTGGTACGACATAATATTGTATGTTTTTTATTCCTATCCTTATATTTTATTAATTTTGTAATTAGCATTAAATGATAACCAAATGCAGAAATCTGTCTCTGTGGTCTTTGATGTTTCAGCTGTCTATACATGCCAAATGTAGATCGACGACCACTTCACATTATTGTCCGTGTGTGAAATGTCTGTTGTGCTAACGGGTAGCTAACTAGGGACACTGTAAGGAATGTCTGTGTAATAAATGCATGTTTGAGTGACAAAAATAGTAAAGTAAAATGAAATTAAATTTAAAAATAAAATTAAACTTAATTTACCGGTAAAATTAAAATTTCATTTAATTGAAAAAGTCAAAGTGAATTTTTCCATTGGCCGAGCGCTGTCGCTACCATCGTGCTGCGCGCGCTTAATGAAAGCAACAGAGAAGAGCATGTGGCAGCGTACAAACATGGCGGAATGGAGGGAGCCCGAAAACAGTCAGCGTCAGAAAAGAGCTGCTAAGAGGAAATGGGAAAGACTTCCGAACACCCAACATTTATTATGCATGGAGATGTATCTATTGTGCATGCGCCTTGTTGTCCTTTATACAATGGAAAGCTCCTTGAGGTATTGAATAAATGCATTAATAATTACTACTTACTGTGCAAATGAAAGAGGATTTCATCACACTCCATTTTTTTGCCCTTTTCTCCCTTTCCCTTCTCCGTTCTTCTATCTTTCAGTTCCTTCTCAGCCACTGTGTACCCAGACTCCTCTCGTTCAAGCAAGCTTCGAACCCTAAACCTACGCTTACTTCTGTCGGATTACCAGTCTCTCGGCTATACCACTACGCTAAGATGTTCCGTTGAGAATCTCCCGTCGTCAAATTATTTGTTTGTAACTCATGCAGACAAAGGAAAATTTAGCATAACAAAGTGCTTGTTTACTCCTTTGCTTTTTGCTGCATGAAAACACGCAGAAATTTCTTTTTCATTGGCTCCCCTGAAGAACAAAGAGGAAGGGCATTTGCATTTCTTTCCCTTCCATTACGCCATCGTCGAGATTGTCGACGCTGCAAAACGTCATTATTTGCATAGAATCCAAGACCGACTTCCTCATTCCGGAAGATGAAAGGACAAAGATACCCTCGTTCATTTTCACTCACACATTGTCCTGAACACACACCGTACACGGAAATCGGAGATGTCTTCGAAAGGAGTAGTTGTGACGTAAGTACTATACACCTCGTACTATATTCGAAATATAATCAGACAGGTATGTACATGTCGCCGACCTATAATCATCCTTCGTTCCTCTGTGTGTTGACCGATTGATTGATGAATTGACTGATGATTTGCTTTCGTTGTTGCGTGGGTAACCTGAATTTCAGCTTTTTCCTCTGGCCGCTTTATCCTGATAAAGTTACATAAAACAGCGAGACATTTAAGCAAAGCATTTATTCCCTATTTTGTCATATGAAATTAAAATACTCGATGACCCTAACAACATTCAAAAACTAGCCCCAAGGCCTAAATCACTATTTTAAGCCATTTTTAGGCCATTATTAATATATAAAAACCCATTTTAGACTCGAAATTTATTTAACCACGCGATTCCAGATAAATTTCGTAAACTTTTTCTAAGTGTAAATGGCAAGTTGGTAGAGCAAAGGGTATATAGCCGAGCACCTCATATAAATCTATTTTTTCGTTCGTTCTCCTTAACAATAGACTTCTTTGTTATCAGGGCTAGAGGCTTTGTTTAGGAGTGTTCTCTATTGTTTCAACGCCCAATGGTATAACCGCTTCAAAGAGGTGCTACTTGCCCGGACAAAGGAATGACTGAAACAAAGAACGTAAGTCCCAAAGGCTCTCTATTGTTCTGGCTATTGTTTTCAATAAACAAAGAACTGCATGCATATAATACATGTATGGGGCTGTGCAAAGCTTGCCCGATATAATCCACAAATCAAAAACTGACACTCGTAAAGCAACTCTGGCGCGCAATAAATCGCCGATAAAATCGCGTCCAAAAAATCTTAAATAACGCGAAAAAACATTCCTAGAGCACTGTATTTCAAATAGAGTTATAAAATGCGATTTTAGTTACTTTTGTGATTTAAAAGGGAAACAAAAGTGTATTCATCTTGAACATATTGATTTTAAAATTGTTTTTATTATCGTCTACCCCATTTGAGAAAACAAGTGGGCGTTTTTGGCAAGTTTTCGTTAACACTCGAGGACTTATCACACGAGCGCTCCAGAAGTTACAATAAGCTACTCGCCATCAGGACACATTGTGTTACTCACATGTAGCAACAAGACTACCAAACCATCAAGGAAACCATCAAGGAAACACGGAAAGCCGTAAAACTCTAGAACAAAAATTTATTTTTTAAATCGGCACTCTTAATCCTCACGGTATCAACGAACGCTTTTCATTCAACTAATTTATTCCGAAGTTTTCACGTTACCAGGCACCAGCGAATAGCGAAGCTCCATCTTTCTATATATAAAAACACACGACGCACAATTCCTTGATTCGCTCCGACGAAAGGCTAACGCTCGAAACGTCAGCTCTTGAATCTCTTTACGGTGGCCAATTGACATTATCAATCCAGTTGATAAAACCAAATTATATTATTACCAAACCATCGATTCCCAGAATGCAAGGGAGCATATTTCTTGATCTTTTATTTCTGACAACGTGTCTTATATGTTTGTTATTTTGATAGATTATCTCGCAAGACGAGGCAGACCGCAGAGGAAAAGTTTACGACAAGTGCTTGTGTAGCTTCTTGTTTAATCTTAATAATGGTAAGGAAGGAAAAAATACAACTTACAACAGTTTTCCTTTTTCGCGGTCACCTTTCGAAGTCATCTCACTCGTAAAGCAACTCTGGCGCGCAATAAATCGCCGATAAAACCGCGTCCAAAGAAACTTAAATAACGCGAAAAAACATTCCTAGAGCATTGTATTTCAAATAGGGTTATAAAATGCGATTTTAGTTAATTAGTTTAAGTGAGGAAATTATTTAAAAAAAAAATGTTGCCGAGGATATGACCACACAAACAGAAGATGGCAAGCCTGTGGCTCAACTTTTCTGAAAGCGACCGCGAAGTCCCTCGCTTGTCACGTCTTAGCCACTTGTTATCGAGACTTCGTCGCTAATAAGGTTATAAGGGCCGACTTGTTGCACGTCTACTCGTGAATTTGAACGCTTTCCTCCACACTATATACACCATGCAAAACAGAAGCTACATGATCAAACCTTGTTAATTATTACAAGAAATAGGTTTTTAGAAGAGTTACAATAAGGTGGAGAAAATTTAAAATAAGCAAACTGTGTCTAGATCAATTTTGTGCTATTGGCTATTTTGTTTAATGTCAATAATTAAGGGTATGAATTCACACAACTTAAAGGGGCCTATCCTGCCAACAATTTTATGGATTCAACTATTAGGTGCGTTCCTTTAGGGTGATCGGGATCATGGTGCATCAAAGGCGCCGGCTAATCCTTGCTCAGAGTGGATTCGTCGGCGCCTTTGATGCACCATGATCCGGATCACTAATCCTTATCCGGATCACCCCAAAGGAACGCACCCTAAAACCTTGTCACTTGGGCTATTACACATACCTGGTATGGGTGGACTCGGCAACTATCCTAATTTTTAAATGTTCAAAAATCCGCTTAAAAAGAGCTCCACTGGCTAAGAAATGATCCGATTTTCAAAAGTGCCAAAGATGGCCAATTTTTGACTTTTTTCCAAGGGGGGACCATAGGAAAATTTTCATATTTTTTGAACCTCTCAGATTTCAGTCTAATTGGTATGGATTTACTCAGTAGCCGGCCTAGTTTTCATTTCAGCCGAAAACCGCTTGAAAAGAGCTCAATTTCAAAATGGCCACTTTCATAGGGGGACCATAGGAAATTTTTCAAAATCGGCCGATTTTTTAGCTCGACTTTGGAAGGCTGTAAAATAGAAACTACTTGTCCGATATTAGCCTACTTGGTATGGATGGACTCGGCAACTATCCTAGTTTTTAACTATGCGAAAAACCGCTTGAAAAAAGCTCCACTGGCTGAGAAATGATGCGATTTTAAAAAGTGCCCAAAATGGCCAATGTTTGACTTTTTTCCAAGGGGGGACCATAGGAAAATTTTCAAATTTTTTGAACCTCTCAGATTTCAGTCTAATTGGTATGGATTTACTCAGTAGCCGGCCTAGTTTTCATTTCAGCCGAAAACCGCTTGAAAAGAGCTCAATTGGCGGAGAAATGACACAATTTTCAATTTTCATTTTTTAGCTCGAATTTGAAAGGCTGTAAAATAGAAACTACTCGTTCGATATTAGCCTACTTGGTATGGATGGACTCGGCAACTATCCTAGTTCTCAACTGTGGAAAAAAATTGCTTGAAAAACGCACAATTGGCTGAGAAATAATACGATTGTCAAAAGTTACCAAAATGGTCAATTTTGGACTTTTTTCTAAGGGGGGACCATAGGAAAATTTTCAATTTTTTTCGACCTCTCCGATTTCGATATAATTGATATAGATGGACTCAGCAGTCATCCTAGTTTTCCTCTGGGCCAAAAACCGCTTGTGAAAACCTCAATTGGCTGAGGAATAACACGATTTTCAATTATGCCCAAAATGGCCAATTTTTCATTTTTTCAGGGCAAAATTTCGAAATTTTTTCGACCTCTCCGATTTCAGCCTAAATTGTATGGATTTACTCAGCAGCTATCCTACTTTTCATTTCAGCAAAAAACCGCTTGCAAAAAGCTCAATTGGCTGAGAAATGACACGATTTTCAGATATGGCTAAAATGACTGATTTCATAGGGGGACCATAGGAAACTTTTCAAAATCTGCCCATATTTTAGCTCGACTTTGGAAGGCTGTAAAATAGAAACCACTCGTCCGATCTTAGTCTACTTGTTATGGATGGACTCGGCAACTATCCTAGTTCCCAACTGTGAAAAAAATTGCTTGAAAAACGCTCAATTGGCTGAGGAATAACACGATTTTCAATTATGCCCAAAATGGCCAATTTTTCATTTTTTCAGGGCAAAATTTCGAAATTTTTTCGACCTCTCCGATTTCAGCCTAATTTGTATGGATTTACTCAGCAGCTATCCTACTTTTCATTTCAGCAAAAAACCGCTTGTAAAAAGCTCAATTGGCTGAGAAATGACACCATTTTCAGATATGGCTAAAATGACTGATTTCATAGGGGGACCACAGGAAACTTTTTAAAATCGGCCGATATTTTAGCTCGACTTTGGAAGGCTGTAAAATAGAAACTACTCGTCCGATCTTAGCCTACTTGGTATGGGTGGACTCGGCAACTATCCTAGTTTTCAACTATTCAAGAAAGCGCTTGAAAAACGCTTAATTGGCTGAGAAATAATACGATTGTCAAAAGTGTCCAAAATGGTCAATTTTGGACTTTTTTCTAAGGGGGGATCATAGGAAAATTTTCAAATTTTTTCGACCTCTCCGATTTCGATCTAATTGGTATAGATGGACTCAGCAGTCATCCTAGTTTTCAACCGGGCCAGAAACCGCTTCTGAAAACCTCAATTGGCTGTGGAATAACACGATTTTCAATTATGCCCAAAATGGCCAATTTTTCATTTTTTCAGGGCAAAATTTCGAAATTTTTTCGACCTCTCCGATTTCAGCCTAATTTGTATGGATTTACTCAGCAGCTATCCTACTTTTCCTTTCAGCAAAAAACCGCTTGTAAAAAGCTCAATTGGCTGAGAAATGACACGATTTTCAGATATGGCTAAAATGACTGATTTCATAGGGGGGACCATGGTAAACTTTTCAAAATCGGCCGATATTTTAGCTCGACTTTGGAAGGCTCTAAAATAGAAACTACTTGTCCGATCTTAGCCTACTTGGTATGGATGGACTCAGCAACTATCCTTGTATTTAATCGTGGAGAAAACTGGTTGAAAATAGCTCCACTGGCTGAGAAATGATGCGATTTTTAAAAGTGCCCAAAATGGCCAATTTTTGGTTTTTTTCCCAGGGGGGACCATAGGAAAATTTTCAAATTTTTTGAACCTCTCAGATTTCAGTCTAATTGGTATTGATTTACTCAGTAGCCGGCCTAGTTTTCATTTCAGCCGAAAACCGCTTGAAAAAAGCTCAATTGGCGGAGAAATGACACGATTTTCAAAATGGCCACTTTCATAAAGGGGACAATAGGAAATTTTTCAAAATCGGCCGATTTTTTAGCTCGACTTTGGAAAGCTCTAAAATAGAAACTACTTGTCCGATCTTAGCCTACTTGGTATGGATGGACTCAGCAACTATCCTTGTATTTAATCGTACAAAAAACCGCTTGAAAAAAGCTCCACTGGCTGAGAAATGATGCGATTTTAGAAATTGTTAAAAATGGCCAATTTTTGACTTTTTTACAAAGGGGGACCATAGGAAAATTTTCAAATTTTTTGATCCTCTCATATTTCAGTCTAATTGGTATGGATTTACTCAGTAGCCGGCCTAGTTTTCATTTCAGCCGAAAACCGCTTGAAAAAAGCTCAATTGGCGGAGAAATGACACGATTTTCAAAATGGCCACTTTCATAGGGCGGACCATAGGAAATTTTTCAAAATCGGCCGATTTTTTAGCTCGACTTTTGAAGGCTCTAAAATAGAAACTACTTGTTCGATCTTAGCCTATTTAGTATGGATGGACTCAGCAACTATCCTTGTATTTAACCATGCAAAAATCCGCTTGAAAAAAGCTCCACTGGCTGAGAAATGATGCGATTTTAAAAAGTGCCTAAAATTGCCAATTTTTGACTTTTTTCCAAGGGGGGACCATAGGAAAATTTTCAAATTTTTTGAACCTCTCAGATTTCAGTCTAATTGGTATGGATTTACTCAGTAGCCGGCCTAGTTTTCATTTCAGCCGAAAACCGCTTGAAAAAAGCTCAATTGGCGGAGAAATGACACGATTTTCAAAATGGCCACTTTCATAGGGCGGACCATAGGAAATTTTTCAAAATCGGCCGATTTTTTAGCTCGACTTTTGAAGACTCTAAAGTAGAAACTACTTGTTCGATCTTAGCCTACTTAGTATGGATGGACTCAGATACTTTCCGTGTATTTAATCATGCAAAAATCCGCTTGAAAGAAGCTCCACTGGCTGAGAAATGATGCGATTTTCACAAAGTGCCCAAAATGGCCAATTTTTGACTTTTTTCCAAGGGGGGACCATAGGAAAATTTTCAAATTTTTTGAACCTCTCAGATTTCAGTCTAATTGGTATGGATTTACTCAGTAGCCGGCCTAGTTCTCATTTCAGCCGAAAACCGCTTGAAAAAAGCTCAATTGGCGGAGAAATCACACGATTTTCAAAATGGCCACTTTCATAGTGCGGACCATAGGAAATTTTTCAAAATCGGCCGATTTTTTAGCTCGACTTTGGAAGGACCTAAAATAGAAACTACTTGTCCGATCTTAGCTTACTTGGTATGGATGGACTCAGCAACTATCCTTGTATTTAATCTTGCAAAAAACCGCTTAAAAAAAGCTCCACTGGCTGAGAAATTTGCGATTTTCAAAAGTGCCCAAAATGGCCAATTTTTGACTTTTTTCCAAGGGGGGACCATAGGAAAATTTTCAAATTTTTTGAACCTCTCAGATTTCAGTCTAATTGTTATAGATTTACTCAATAGCCGGCCTAGTTTTCATTTCAGCCGAAAACCGCTTGAAAAAAGCTCAATTGGCGGAGAAATGACACGATTTTCAAAATGGCCACTTTCATAGCGGGGACCATAGGAAATTTTTCAAAATCGGCCGATTTTTTAGCTCGACTTTGGAAGGCTGTAAAATAGAAACTACTTGTTCGATCTTAGCCTACTTGGTATGGATGGACTCGGCAACTATCCTAGAATTTAATCGTGCATAAAACTGGTTGAAAGAAGCTCCACTTGCTGAGAAATGATGCGATTCTTAAAAGTGCCCAAAATGGCCAATTTTTGATTTTTTTCGAAAGGGGGACCATAGGAAAATTTTCAAATTTTTTGAACCTCTCAGATTTCAATCTAATTGGTATGTATTTACTCAGTAGCCGGCCTAGTTTTCATTTCAGCCGAAAACCGCTTGAAAAAAGCTCAATTGGCGGAGAAATGACACGATTTTCAAAATGGCCACTTTCATAAGGGGGACCATAGGAAATTTTTCAAAATCGGCCGATTTTTTAGCTCGACTTTGGAAGGCTCTAAAATAGAAACTACTTGTGCGATCTTAGCCTACTTGGTATGGATGGACTCAGCAACTATCCTTGTATTTAATCGTGCAAAAAACCGCTTGAAAAAAGCTCCACTGGCTGAGAAATGATGCGATTTTAGAAAATTTTAAAAATGGCAAATTTTTGACTTTTTTCCGAGGGGGGACCATAGGAAAATTTTCAAATTTTTTGATCCTCTCATATTTCAGTCTAATTGGTATGGATTTACTCAGTAGCCGGCCTAGTTTTCATTTCAGCCGAAAACCGCTTGAAAAAAGCTCAATTGGCGGAGAAATGACACGATTTTCAAAATGGCCACTTTCATAGGGCGGACCATAAGAAATTTTTCAAAATCGGCCGATTTTTTAGCTCGACTTTTGAAGACTCTAAAATAGAAACTACTTGTTCGATCTTAGCCTACTTAGTATGGATGGACTCAGATACTATCCTTGTATTTAATCATGCAAAAATCCGCTTGAAAAAAGCTCCACTGGCTGAGAAATGATGCGATTTTTAAAAGTGCCCAAAATGGCCAATTTTTGACTTTTTTCCAAGGGGGGACAATAGGAAAATTTTCAAATTTCTTGAACCTCTCAGATTTCAGTATAATTGGTATGGATTTACTCAGTAGCCGGCCTAGTTTTCATTTCAGCCGAAAACCGCTTGAAAAAAGGCTCAATTGGCGGAGAAATCACACGATTTTCAAAATGGGCACTTTCATAGGGCGGACCATAGGAAATTTTTCAAAATCGGCCGATTTTTTAGCTCGAATTTGGAAGACTCTAAAATAGAAACTACTTGTCCGATCTTAGCCTACTTGGTATGGATGGTCTCAGCAACTATCCTTGTATTTAATCGTACAAAAAACCGCTTGAAAAAAGCTCCACTGGCTGAGAAATGATGCGATTTTAGAAATTGTTAAAAATGGCCAATTTTTGACTTTTTTCCAAAGGGGGACCATAGGAAAATTTTCAAATTTTTTGATCCTCTCATATTTCAGTCTAATTGGTATGGATTTACTCAGTAGCCGGCCTAGTTTTCATTTCAGCCGAAAACCGCTTGAAAAAAGCTCAATTGGCGGAGAAATGACACGATTTTCAAAATGGCCACTTTCATAGGGCGGACCATAGGAAATTTTTCAAAATCTTCCGATTTTTTAGCTCGACTTTGGAAGGCTCTAAAATAGAAACTACTTGTTCGATCTTAGCCTATTTAGTATGGATGGACTCAGCAACTATCCTTATATTTAACCATGCAAAAATCCGCTTGAAAAAAGCTCCACTGGCTGAGAAATGATGCGATTTTCAAAAGTGCCTAAAATGGCCAATTTTTGACTTTTTTCCAAGGGGGGACCATAGGAAAATTTTCAAATTTTTTGAACCTCTCAGATTTCAGTCTAATTGGTATGGATTTACTCAGTAGCCGGCCTAGTTTTCATTTCAGCCGAAAACCGCTTGAAAAAATCTCAATTGGCGGAGAAATGACACGATTTTCAAAATGGCCACTTTCATAGGGGGGACCATAAGAAATTTTTCAAAATCGGCCGATTTTTTAGCTCGACTTTGGAAGGCTGTAAAATAGAAACTACTTGTTCGATCTTAGCCTACTTGGTATGGATGGACTCGGCAACTATCCTAGAATTTAATCGTGCATAAAACTGGTTGAAAGAAGCTCCACTTGCTGAGAAATGATGCGATTCTTAAAAGTGCCCAAAATGGCCAATTTTTGATTTTTTTCTAAAGGGGGACCATTGGAAAATTTTCAAATTTTTTGAACCTCTCAGATTTCAGTCTAATTGGTATGTATTTACTCAGTAGCCGGCCTAGTTTTCATTTCAGCCGAAAACCGCTTGAAAAAAGGTCAATTGGCGGAGAAATGACACGATTTTCAAAATGGCCACTTTCATAAGGGGGACCATAGGAAATTTTTCAAAATCGGCCGATTTTTTAGCTCGACTTTGGAAGGCTCTAAAATAGAAACTACTTGTGCGATCTTAGCCTACTTGGTATGGATGGACTCAGCAACTGTCCTTGTATTTAATCGTGCAAAAAACCGCTTGAAAAAAGTTCCACTGGCTGAGAAATGATGCGATTTTTGAAATTGTTAAAAATGGCAAATTTTTGACTTTTTTCCAAGGGGGGACCATAGGAAAATTTTCAAATTTTTTGATCCTCTCATATTTCAGTCTAATTGGTATGGATTTACCCAGTAGCCGGCCTAGTTTTCATTTCAGCCGAAAACCGCTTGAAAAAAGCACAATTGGCGGAGAAATGACACGATTTTCAAAATGGCCACTTTCATAGGGCGGACCATAAGAAATTTTTCAAAATCGGCCGATTTTTTAGCTCGACTTTTGAAGACTCTAAAATAGAAACTACTTGTTCGATCTTAGCCTATTTAGTATAGATGGACTCAGCAACTATCCTTGTATTTAACCATGCAAAAGTCCGCTTGAAAAAAGCTCCACTGGCTGAGAAATGATGCGATTTTCAAAAGTGCCTAAAATGGCGAATTTTTGACTTTTTTCCAAGGGGGGACCATAGGAAAATTTTCAAATTTTTTGAACCTCTCAGATTTCAGTCTAATTGGTATGGATTTACTCAGTAGCCGGCCTAGTTTTCATTTCAGCCGAAAACCGCTTGAAAAACTCTCAATTGGCGGAGAAATGCCACGATTTTCAAAATGGCCACTTTCATAGTGCGGACCATAGGAAATTTTTTAAAATCGGCCGATTTTTCAGCTCGACTTTTGAAGACTCTAAAATAGAAACTACTTGTTCGATCTTAGCCTACTTAGTATGGATGGACTCAGATACTATCCTTGTATTTAATCATGGAAAAATCCGCTTGAAAAAAGCTCCACTGGCTGAGAAATGATGCGATTTTCAAAAGTGCATAAAATGGCCAATTTTTGACTTTTTTCCAAGGGGGGACCATAGGAAAATTTTCAAATTTTTTGAACCTCTCAGATTTCAGTCTAATTGGTATGGATTTACTCAGTAGCCGGCCTAGTTTTCATTTCAGCCGAAAACCGCTTGAAAAAAGCTCAATTGGCGGAGAAATCACACGATTTTCAAAATGGCCACTTTCATAGGGCGGAGCATAGGAAATTTTTCAAAATCGGCTGATTTTTTAGCTCGACTTTGGAAGGATCTAAAATAGAAACTACTTGTCCGATCTTAGCCTACTTGGTATGGATGGACTCAGCAACTACCCTTGTATTTAATCGTGCAAAAAGCCGCTTGAAAAAAGCTCCACTGGCTGAGAAATTTGCGATTTTCAAAAGTACCCAAAATGGCCAATTTTTGACTTTTTTCCAAGGGGGGACCATAGGAAAATTTTCAAATTTTTTGAACCTCTCAGATTTCAGTCTAATTGTTATAGATTTACTCAATAGCCGGGTTGGTTTTCATTTCAGCCGAAAACCGCTTGAAAAAAGGTCAATTGGCGGAGAAATGACACGATTTTCAAAATGGCCACTTTCATAGTGGGGACCATAAGAAATTTTTCAAAATCGGACGATTTTATAGCTCGACTTTGGAAGGCTGTAAAATAGAAACTTCTTGTTCGATCTTAGCCTACTTGGTATGGATGGACTCGGCAACTATCCTAGAATGTAATCGTGCAGAAAACTGGTTAAAAGAAGCTCCACTTGCTGAGAAATGATGCGATTTTTAAAAGTGCCCAAAATGGCCAATTTTTGATTTTTTTCGAAAGGGGGACCATAGGAAAATTTTCAAATCTTTTGAACCTCTCAGATTTCAGTCTAATTGGTATGGATGTACTCAGTAGCCGGCCTAGTTTTCATTTCAGCCGAAAACCGCTTGAAAAAAGCTCAATTGGCGGAGAAATGACACGATTTTCAAAATGGCCACTTTCATAAGGGGGACAATAGGAAATTTTTCAAAATCGGCCGATTTTTTAGCTCGACTTTGGAAGGCTCTAAAATAGAAACTACTTGTGCGATCTTAGCCTACTTGGTATGGATGGACTCGGCAACTATCCTAGAATTTAATCGTGCATAAAACTGGTTGAAAGAAGCTCCACTTGCTGAGAAATGATGCGATTCTTAAAAGTGCCCAAAATGGCCAATTTTTGATTTTTTTCGAAAGGGGGACCATAGGAAAATTTTCAAATTTTTTGAACCTCTCAGATTTCAATCTAATTGGTATGTATTTACTCAGTAGCCGGCCTAGTTTTCATTTCAGCCGAAAACCGCTTGAAAAAAGCTCAATTGGCGGAGAAATGACACGGTTTTCAAAATGGCCACTTTCATAAGGGGGACCATAGGAAATTTTTCAAAATCGGCCGATTTTTTAGCTCGACTTTGGAAGGCTCTAAAATAGAAACTACTTGTGCGATCTTAGCCTACTTGGTATGGATGGACTCAGCAACTATCCTTGTATTTAATCGCGCAAAAAACCGCTTGAAAAAAGCTCCACTGGCTGAGAAATGATGCGATTTTAGAAATTTTTAAAAATGGCAAATTTTTGACTTTTTTCCGAGGGGGGACCATAGGAAAATTTTCAAATTTTTTGATCCTCTCATATTTCAGTCTAATTGGTATGGATTTACTCAGTAGCCGGCCTAGTTTTCATTTCAGCCGAAAACCGCTTGAAAAAAGCTCAATTGGCGGAGAAATGACACGATTTTCAAAATGGCCACTTTCATAGGGCGGACCATAAGAAATTTTTCAAAATCGGCCGATTTTTTAGCTCGACTTTTGAAGACTCTAAAATAGAAACTACTTGTTCGATCTTAGCCTACTTAGTATGGATGGACTCAGATACTATCCTTGTATTTAATCATGCAAAAATCCGCTTGAAAAAAGCTCCACTGGCTGAGAAATGATGCGATTTTTAAAAGTGCCCAAAATGGCCAATTTTTGACTTTTTTCCAAGGGGGGACAATAGGAAAATTTTCAAATTTCTTGAACCTCTCAGATTTCAGTATAATTGGTATGGATTTACTCAGTAGCCGGCCTAGTTTTCATTTCAGCCGAAAACCGCTTGAAAAAAGGCTCAATTGGCGGAGAAATCACACGATTTTCAAAATGGGCACTTTCATAGGGCGGACCATAGGAAATTTTTCAAAATCGGCCGATTTTTTAGCTCGAATTTGGAAGACTCTAAAATAGAAACTACTTGTTCGATCTTAGCCTACTTAGTATGGATGGACTCAGCAACTATCCTTGTATTTAACCATGCAAAAATCCGCTTGAAAAAAGCTCCACTGGCTGAGAAATGATGCGATTTTCAAAAGTGCCTAAAATGGCCAATTTTTGACTTTTTTCCAAGGGGGGACCATAGGAAAATTTTCAAATTTTTTGAACCTCTCAGATTTCAGTCTAATTGGTATGGATTTACTCAGTAGCCGCCCTAGTTTTCATTTCAGCCGAAAACCGCTTGAAAAAATCTCAATTGGCGGAGAAATGACACGATTTTCAAAATGGCCACTTTCATAGGGGGGACCATAAGAAATTTTTCAAAATCGGCCGATTTTTTAGCTCGACTTTGGAAGGCTGTAAAATAGAAACTACTTGTTCGATCTTAGCCTACTTGGTATGGATGGACTCGGCAACTATCCTAGAATTTAATCGTGCATAAAACTGGTTGAAAGAAGCTCCACTTGCTGAGAAATGATGCGATTCTTAAAAGTGCCCAAAATGGCCAATTTTTGATTTTTTTCTAAAGGGGGACCATTGGAAAATTTTCAAATTTTTTGAACCTCTCAGATTTAAGTCTAATTGGTATGTATTTACTCAGTAGCCGGCCTAGTTTTCATTTCAGCCGAAAACCGCTTGAAAAAAGGTCAATTGGCGGAGAAATGACACGATTTTCAAAATGGCCACTTTCATAAGGGGGACCATAGGAAATTTTTCAAAATCGGCCGATTTTTTAGCTCGACTTTGGAAGGCTCTAAAATAGAAACTACTTGTGCGATCTTAGCCTACTTGGTATGGATGGACTCAGCAACTGTCCTTGTATTTAATCGTGCAAAAAACCGCTTGAAAAAAGCTCCACTGGCTGAGAAATGATGCGATTTTTGAAATTGTTAAAAATGGCAAATTTTTGACTTTTTTCCAAGGGGGGACCATAGGAAAATTTTCAAATTTTTTGATCCTCTCATATTTCAGTCTAATTGGTATGGATTTACTCAGTAGCCGGCCTAGTTTTCATTTCAGCCGAAAACCGCTTGAAAAAAGCACAATTGGCGGAGAAATGACACGATTTTCAAAATGGCCACTTTCATAGGGCGGACCAAAAGAAATTTTTCAAAATCGGCCGATTTTTTAGCTCGACTTTTGAAGACTCTAAAATAGAAACTACTTGTTCGATCTTAGCCTACTTAGTATGGATGGACTCAGATGCTATCCTTGTATTTAATCCTGCAAAAATCCGCTTGAAAAAAGCTCCACTGGCTGAGTAATGATGCGATTTTTAAAAGTGCCTAAAATGGCCAATTTTTGACTTTTTTCCAAAGGGGGACCATAGGAAAATTTTCAAATTTTTTGAACCTCTCAGATTTCAGTCTAATTGGTATGGATTTACTCAGTAGCCGGCCTAGTTTTCATTTCAGCCGAAAACCGCTTGAAAAAAGCTCACTTGGCGGAGAAATGACACGATTTTCAAAATGGCCACTTTCATAAGGGGGACCATAGGAAATTTTTGAAAATCGGCCGATTTTTTAGCTCGAATTTGGAAGACTCTAAAATAGAAACTACTTGTCCGATCTTAGCCTACTTGGTATGGATGGACTCAGCAACTATCCTTGTATTTAATCGTACAAAAAACCGCTTGAAAAAAGCTCCACTGGCAGAGAAATGATGCGATTTTAGAAATTGTTAAAAATGGCCAATTTTTGCCTTTTTTGCAAGGGGGGACCATAGGAAAATTTTCAAATTTTTTGAACCTCTCAGATTTCAGTCTAATTGGTATGGATTTACTCAGTAGCCGGCCTAGTTTTCATTTCAGCCGAAAACCGCTTGAAAAACTCTCAATTGGCGGAGAAATGCCACGATTTTCAAAATGGCCACTTTCATAGTGCGGACCATAGGAAATTTTTCAAAATCGGCCGATTTTTCAGCTCGACTTTTGAAGACTCTAAAATAGAAACTACTTGTTCGATCTTAGCCTACTTAGTATGGATGGACTCAGATACTATCCTTGTATTTAATCATGGAAAAATCCGCTTGAAAAAAGCTCCACTGGCTGAGAAATGATGCGATTTTCAAAAGTGCATAAAATGGCCAATTTTTGACTTTTTTCCAAGGGGGGACCATAGGAAAATGTTCAAATTTTTTGAACCTCTCAGATTTCAGTCTAATTGGTATGGATTTACTCAGTAGCCGGCCTAGTTTTCATTTCAGCCGAAAACCGCTTGAAAAAAGCTCAATTGGCGGAGAAATGACACGATTTTCAAAATGACCACTTTCATAGGGCGGAGCATAGGAAATTTTTCAAAATCGGCTGATTTTTTAGCTCGACTTTGGAAGGATCTAAAATAGAAACTACTTGTCCGATCTTAGCCTACTTGGTATGGATGGACTCAGCAACTACCCTTGTATTTAATCGTGCAAAAAACCGCTTGAAAAAAGCTCCACTGGCTGAGAAATTTGCGATTTTCAAAAGTGCCCAAAATGGCCAATTTTTGACTTTTTTCCAAGGGGGGACCATAGGAAAATTTTCAAATTTTTTGAACCTCTCAGATTTCAGTCTAATTGTTATAGATTTACTCAATAGCCGGCCTAGTTTTCATTTCAGCCGAAAACCGCTTGAAAAAAGGTCAATTGGCGGAGAAATGACACGATTTTCAAAATAGCCACTTTCATAGTGGGGACCATAAGAAATTTTTCAAAATCGGACGATTTTTTAGCTCGACTTTGGAAGGCTGTAAAATAGAAACTTCTTGTTCGATCTTAGCCTACTTGGTATGGATGGACTCTGCAACTATCCTAGAATGTAATCGTGCAGAAAACTGGTTGAAAGAAGCTCCACTTGCTGAGAAATGATGCGATTTTTAAAAGTGCCCAAAATGGCCAATTTTTGATTTTTTTCGAAAGGGGGACCATAGGAAAATTTTCAAATCTTTTGAACCTCTCAGATTTCAGTCTAATTGGTATGGATTTACTCAGTAGCCGGCCTAGTTTTCATTTCAGCCGAAAACCGCTTGAAAAAAGCTCAATTGGCGGAGAAATGACACGATTTTCAAAATGGCCACTTTCATAAGGGGGACAATAGGAAATTTTTCAAAATCGGCCGATTTTTTAGCTCGACTTTGGAAGGCTCTAAAATAGAAACTACTTGTGCGATCTTAGCCTACTTGGTATGGATGGACTCAGCAACTATCCTTGTATTTAATCGTGCAAAAAACCGCTTGAAAAAAGCTCCACTGGCTGAGAAATGATGCGATTTTAGAAATTTTTAAAAATGGCCAATTTTTGACTTTTTTCCAAGGGGGGACCATAGGAAAATTTTCAAATTTTTTGATCCTCTCATATTTCAGTCTAATTGGTATGGATTTACTCAGTAGCCGGCCTAGTTTTCATTTCAGCCGAAAACCGCTTGAAAAAAGGTCAATTGGCGGAGAAATCACACGATTTTCAAAATGGCCACTTTCATAGGGCGGACCATAGGAAATTTTTCAAAATCGGCCGATTTTTTAGCTCGACTTTTGAAGACTCTAAAATAGAAACTACTTGTTCGATCTTAGCCTACTTAGTATGGATGGACTCAGATACTATCCTTGTATTTAATCATGCAAAAATCGGCTTGAAAAAAGCTCCACTGGCTGAGAAATGATGCGATTTTCAAAAGTGCCCAAAATGGCCAATTTTTGACTTTTTTCCAAGGGGGGACAATAGGAAAATTTTCAAATTTCTTGAACCTCTCAGATTTCAGTCTAATTGGTATGGATTTACTCAGTAGCCGGCCTAGTTTTCATTTCAGCCGAAAACCGCTTGAAAAAAGGCTCAATTGGCGGAGAAATCACACGATTTTCAAAATGGGCACTTTCATAGGGCGGACCATAGGAAATTTTTCAAAATCGGCCGATTTTTTAGCTCGACTTTGGAAGGATCTAAAATAGAAACTACTTGTCCGATCTTAGCCTACTTGGTATGGATGGACTCAGCAACTATCCTTGTATGTAATCATGAAAAGAACCGCTTGAAAAAGGCTCCACTGGCTGAGAAATGATGCGATTTTCAAAAGTGTCCAAAATGAACAATTTTTGACTTTTTTCCAAGGGGGGACCATAGGAAAATTTTCAAATTTTTTGAACCTCTCAGATTTCAGTCTAATTGGTATTGATTTACTCAGTAGCCGGCCTAGTTTTCATTTCAGCCGAAAACCGCTTGAAAAAAGCTCAATTGGCGGAGAAATGACACGATTTTCAAAATGGCCACTTTCATAAAGGGGACAATAGGAAATTTTTCAAAATCGGCCGATTTTTTAGCTCGACTTTGGAAAGCTCTAAAATAGAAACTACTTGTCCGATCTTAGCCTACTTGGTATGGATGGACTCAGCAACTATCCTTGTATTTAATCGTACAAAAAACCGCTTGAAAAAAGCTCCACTGGCTGAGAAATGATGCGATTTTAGAAATTGTTAAAAATGGCCAATTTTTGACTTTTTTCCAAAGGGGGACCATAGGAAAATTTTCAAATTTTTTACTCCTCTCATATTTCAGTCTAATTGGTATGGATTTACTCAGTAGCCGGCCTAGTTTTCATTTCAGCCGAAAACCGCTTGAAAAAAGCTCGATTGGCGGAGAAATGACACGATTTTCAAAATGGCCACTTTCATAGGGCGGACCATAGGAAATTTTTCAAAATCGGCCGATTTTTTAGCTCGACTTTGGAAGGCTCTAAAATAGAAACTACTTGTTCGATCTTAGCCTACTTAGTATGGATGGACTCAGCAACTATTCTTGTATTTAACCGTGCAAAAATCAGCTTGAAAAAAGCTCCACTGGCTGAGAAATGATGCCATTTTTAAAAGTGCCTAAAATGGCCAATTTTTAACTTTTTTCCAAGAAGGGATTATAGGAAAATTTTCAAATTTTTTGAACCTCTCAGATTTCAGTCTAATTGGTATGGATTTACTCAGTAGCCGGCCTAGTTTTCATTTCAGCCGAAAACCGCTTGAAAAAAGCTCAATTGGCGGAGAAATGACACGATTTTCAAAATGGCCACTTTCATAGGGCGGACCATAGGAAATTTTTCAAAATCGGCCGATTTTTTAGCTCGACTTTTGAAGACTCTAAAATAGAAACTACTTGTTCGATTTTAGCCTACTTAGTATGGATGGACTCAGATACTATCCTTGTATTTAATCATGGAAAAATCCGCTTGAAAAAAGCTCCACTGGCTGAGAAATGATGCGATTTTCAAAAGTGCCCAAAATGGCCAATTTTTGACTTTTTTCCAAGGGGGGACCATAGGAAACTTTTCAAATTTTTTGAACCTCTCAGATTTCAGTCTAATTGGTATGGATTTACTCAGTAGCCGGCCTAGTTTTCATTTCAGCCGAAAACCGCTTGAAAAAAGCTCAATTGGCGGAGAAATCACACGATTTTCAAAATGGCCACTTTCATAGGGCGGACCATAGGAAATTTTTCAAAATCGGCCGATTTTTTAGCTCGACTTTGGAAGGCTATAAAATAGAAACTACTTGTCCGATCTTAGCCTACTTGGTATGGATGGACTCAGCAACTATCCTTGTATTTAATGTTGCAAAGAGCCGCTTGAAAAAAGCTGTACTGGCTGAGAAATGATGCGCTTTTAAGAAGTTCCCAAAATGGCCAATTTTTGACTTTTTTCCAAGGGGGGACGATAGGAAAATTTTCAAATTTTTTGAACCTCTCAGATTTCAGTCTAATTGGTATGAATTTACTCAGTAGCCGGCCTAGTTTTCATTTCAGCCGAAAACCGCCTGAAAAAAGCTCAATTGGCGGAGAAATGACACGATTTTCAAAATGGCCACTTTCATAGGGGGGACCATAGGAAATTTTTCAAAATCGGTCGATTTTTTAGCTCGAATTTGGAAGGCTGTAAAATAGAAACTACTTGTCCGATCTTAGCCTACTTGGTATGGATGGACTCAGCAACTATCCTTGTATTTAATGTTGCAAAGAGCCGCTTGAAAAAAGCTCTACTGGCTGAGAAATGATGCGCTTTTAAGAAGTTCCCAAAATGGCCAATTTTGGACTTTTTTCCAAGGGGGGACCATAGGAAAATTTTCAAATTTTTTGAACCTCTCAGATTTCAGTCTAATTGGTATGAATTTACTTAGTAGCCGGCCTAGTTTTCATTTCAGCCGAAAACCGCTTGAAAAAAGCTCAATTGGCGGAGAAATCACACGATTTTCAAAATGGGCACTTTCATAGGGCGGACCATAGGAAATTTTTCAAAATCGGCCGATTTTTTAGCTCGACTTTGGAAGGCTCTAAAATAGAAACTACTTGTCCGATCTTAGCCTACTTGGTATGGATGGACTCAGCAACTATCCTTGTATTTAATCATGAAAAGAACCGCTTGAAAAAAGCTCCACTGGCTGAGAAATGATGCGATTTTGAAAAGTGCCCAAAATGGCCAATTTTTGACTTTTTTCCAAAAGGGGACCATAGGAAACTTTTCAAATTTTTTGAACCTCTCAGATTTCAGTCTAATTGGTATGGATTTACTCAGTAGCCGGCCTAGTTTTCATTTCAGCCGAAAACCGCTTGAAAAAAGCTCAATTGGCGGAGAAATGACACGATTTTCAAAATAGCCACTTTCATAGGGCGGACTATAGGAAATTTTTCAAAATCGGCCGATTTTTTAGCTCGACTTTGGAAGGATCTAAAATAGAAACTGCTTGTCCAATTCTAGCCTACTTGGTATGGATGTACTCAGCAACTATCCTTGTATTTAATCGTGGAAAAAACCGCTTGAAAAAAGCTCCACTGGCTGAGAAATGTTGCGATTTTCAAAAGTGCCCAAAATGGCCAATTTTTGACTTTTTTCCAAGGGGGGACCATAGGAAAATTTTCAAATTTTTTGAACCTCTCAGATTTCAGTCTAATTGTTATAGATTTACTCAATAGCCGGGTTGGTTTTCATTTCAGCCGAAAACCGCTTGAAAAAAGGTCAATTGGCGGAGAAATGACACGATTTTCAAAATGGCCACTTTGATAGGGGGGACCATAGGAAATTTTTCAAAATCGGACGATTTTTTAGGTCGACTTTGGAAGGCTGTAAAATAGAAACTACTTGTTCGATCTTAGCCTACTTGGTATGGATGGACTCAGCAACTATCCTTGTATTTAATCGTGCAAAAAACCGCTTGAAAAAAGCTCTACTGGCTGAGAAATGATGCTATTTTAGAAATTGTTAAAAATGGCCAATTTTTGACTTTTTTCCAAGGGGGGACCATAGGAAAATTTTCAAATTTTTTGATCCTCTCATATTTCAGTCTTATTTGTATGGATTTACTCAGTAGCCGGCCTAGTTTTCATTTCAGCCGAAAACCGCTTGAAAAAAGCTCAATTGGCGGAGAAATGACACGATTTTCAAAATGGCCACTTTCATAGGGCGGACCATAGGAAATTTTTCAAAATCGGCCGATTTTTTAGCTCGACTTTTGAAGACTCTAAAATAGAAACTACTTGTTCGATCTTAGCCTACTTAGTATGGATGGACTCAGATACTATCCTTGTATTTAATGATGCAAAAATCCGCTTGAAAAAAGCTCCACTGGCTGAGAAATGATGCGATTTTCAAAAGTGCCCAAAATGGCATATTTTTGACTTTTTTCCAAGGGGGGACCATAGGAAAATTTTAAAATTTCTTGAACCTCTCAGATTTCAGTCTAATTGGTATGGATTTACTCAGTAGCCGGCCTAGTTTTCATTTCAGCCGAAAACCGCTTGAAAAAAGCTCAATTAGCGGAGAAATCACACGATTTTCAAAATGGGCACTTTGATAGGGCGGACCATAGGAAATTTTTCAAAATCGGCCAATTTTTTAGCTCGACTTTGGAAGGATCTAAAATAGAAACTACTTGTCCGATCTTAGCCTACTTGGTATGGATGGACTCAGCAACTATCCTTATATTTAATCATGCAAAAATCCGCTTGAAAAAAGCTCCACTGGCTGAGAAATGATGCGATTTTCAAAAGTGCCCAAAATGGCCAATTTTTGACTTTTTTCCAAAGGGGGACCATCGGAAAATTTTCAAATTTTTTGAACCTCTCAGATTTCAGTCTAATTGGTATGGATTTACTCAGTAGCCGGCCTAGTTTTCATTTCAGCCGAAAACCGCTTGAAAAAAGCTCACTTGGCGGAGAAATGACACGATTTTCAAAATGGCCACTTTCATAAGGGGGACCATAGGAAATTTTTGAAAATCGGCCGATTTTTTAGCTCGAATTTGGAAGACTCTAAAATAGAAACTACTTGTCCGATCTTAGCCTACTTGGTATGGATGGACTCAGCAACTATCCTTGTATTTAATCGTACAAAAAACCGCTTGAAAAAAGCTCCACTGGCTGAGAAATGATGCGATTTTAGAAATTGTTAAAAATGGCCAATTTTTGACTTTTCTCCAAAGGGGGACCATAGGAAAATTTTCAAATTTTTTGATCCTCTCATATTTGAGTCTAATTGGTATGGATTTACTCAGTAGCCGGCCTAGTTTTCATTTCAGCCGAAAACCGCTTGAAAAAAGCTCAATTGGCGGAGAAATGACACGATTTTCAAAATGGCCACTTTCATAAGGGGGACCATAGGAAATTTTTCAAAATCGGCCGATTTTTTAGCTCGACTTTGGAAGGCTGTAAAATAGAAACTACTTGTGCGATCTTAGCCTACTTGGTATGGATGGACTCAGCAACTATCCTTGTATTTAATCGTGCAAAAAACCGCTTGAAAAAAGCTCCACTGGCTGAGAAATGATTCGATTTTAGAAATTGTTAAAAATGGCCAATTTTTGACTTTTTTCCAAGGGGGGATTATACGAAAATTTTCAAATTTTTTGAATCTCTCAGATTTCAGTCTAATTGGTATGGATTTACTCAGTAGCCGGCCTAGTTTTCATTTCAGCCGAAAACCGCTTGAAAAAAGCTCACTTGGCGGAGAAATGACACGATTTTCAAAATGGCCACTTTCATAAGGGGGACCATAGGAAATTTTTCAAATTTTTTGATCCTCTCATATTTCAGTCTAATTGGTATGGATTTACTCAGTAGCCGACCTAGTTTTCATTTCAGCCGAAAACCGCTTGAAAAAAGCTCAATTGGCGGAGAAATGACACGATTTTAGAAATTGTTAAAAATGGCAAATTTTTGACTTTTTTCCAAGGGGGGACCATAGGAAAATTTTCAAATTTTTTGATCCTCTCATATTTCAGTCTAATTGGTATGGATTTACTCAGTAGCCGGCCTAGTTTTCATTTCAGCCGAAAACCGCTTGAAAAAAGCTCAATTGGCGGAGAAATGACACGATTTTCAAAATGGCCACTTTCATAGGGCGGACCATAAGAAATTTTTCAAAATCGGCCGATTTTTTAGCTCGACTTTTGAAGACTCTAAAATAGAAACTACTTGTTCGATCTTAGCCTACTTAGTATGGATGGACTCAGATACTATCCTTATATTTAATCATGCAAAAATCCGCTTGAAAAAAGCTCCACTGGCTGAGAAATGATGCGATTTTTAAAAGTGCCCAAAATGGCCAATTTTTGACTTTTTTCCAAGGGGGGACCATAGGAAAATTTTCAAATTTCTTGAACCTCTCAGATTTCAGTATAATTGGTATGGATTTACTCAGTAGCCGGCCTAGTTTTCATTTCAGCCGAAAACCGCTTGAAAAAAGGCTCAATTGGCGGAGAAATCACACGATTTTCAAAATGGGCACTTTCATAAAGCGGACCATAGGAAATTTTTCAAAATCGGCCGATTTTTTAGCTCGACTTTGGAAGGATCTAAAATAGAAACTACTTGTCCGATCTTAGCCTACTTGGTATGGATGGACTCAGGAACTATCCTTGTATTTAATCATGAAAAGAACCGCTTGAAAAAAGCTCCACTGGCTGAGAAATGATGCGATTTTCAAAAGTGCCCAAAATGGCCAATTTTTGACTTTTTTCCAAAGGGGGACCATAGGAAAATTTTCAAATTTTTTGAACCTCTCAGATTTCAGTCTAATTGGTATGGATTTACTCAGTAGCCGGCCTAGTTTTCATTTCAGCCGAAAACCGCTTGAAAAGAGCTCAATTGGCGGAGAAATGACACAATTTTCAAAATGGCCACTTTCATAAGGGGGACCATAGGAAATTTTTGAAAATCGGCCGATTTTTTAGCTCGAATTTGGAAGACTCTAAAATAGAAACTACTTGTCCGATCTTAGCCTACTTGGTATGGATGGACTCAGCAACTATCCTTGTATTTAATCGTACAAAAAACCGCTTGAAAAAAGCTCCACTGGCTGAGAAATGATGCGATTTTAGAAATTGTTAAAAATGGCCAATTTTTGACTTTTCTCCAAAGGGGGACCATAGGAAAATTTTCAAATTTTTTGATCCTCTCATATTTGAGTCTAATTGGTATGGATTTACTCAGTAGCCGGCCTAGTTTTCATTTCAGCCGAAAACCGCTTGAAAAAAGCTCAATTGGCGGAGAAATGACACGATTTTCAAAATGGCCACTTTCTTAGGGCGGACCATAGGAAATTTTTCAAAATCTTCCGATTTTTTAGCTCGACTTTGGAAGGCTCTAAAATAGAAACTACTTGTTCGATCTTAGCCTATTTAGTATGGATAGACTCAGCAACTATCCTTGTATTTAACCATGCAAAAATCCGCTTGAAAAAAGCTCCACTGGCTGAGAAATGATGCGATTTTCAAAAGTGCCCAAAATGGCCAATTTTTGACTTTTTTCCAAGGGGGACCATAGGAAAATTTTCAAATTTTTTGAACCTCTCAGATTTCAGTCTAATTGGTATGGATTTACTCAGTAGCCGGCCTAGTTTTCATTTCAGCCGAAAACCGCTTGAAAAAAGCTCAATTGGCGGAGAAATGACACGATTTTCAAAATAGCCACTTTCATAGGGCGGACCATAGGAAATTTTTCAAAATCGGCCGATTTTTTAGCTCGACTTTGGAAGGATCTAAAATAGAAACTGCTTGTCCAATCTTAGCCTACTAGGTATGGATGGACTCAGCAACTATCCTTGTATTTAATCGTGCAAAAAACCGCTTGAAAAAAGCTCCACTGGCTGAGAAATTTGCGATTTTCCAAAGTGCCCAAAATGGCCAATTTTTGACTTTTTTCCAAGGGGGGACCATAGGAAAATTTTAAAATTTCTTGAACCTCTCAGATTTTAGTCTAATTGGTATGGATTTACTCAGTAGCCGGCCTAGTTTTCATTTCAGCCGAAATCCGCTTGAAAAAAGCTCAATTAGCGGAGAAATCACACGATTTTCAAAATGGGCACTTTCATAGGGCGGACCATAGGAAATTTTTCAAAATCGGCCGATTTTTTAGCTCGAATTTGGAAGGCTCTAAAATAGAAACTACTTGTCCGATCTTAGCCTACTTGGTATAAATGGACTCAGCTACTATCCTTGTATTTCATCATGCAAAAAACCGCTTGAAAAAAGCTCCAGTAGCTAAGAAATGATGCGATTTTCAAAAGTGCCCAAAATGGCCAATTTTTGACTTTTTTCCAAGGGGGGACCATAGGAAAATTTTCAAATTTTTTGAACCTCTCAGATTTCAGTCTAATTGGTATGGATTTACTCAGTAGCCGGCCTAGTTTTCATTTCAGCCGAAAACCGCTTGAAAAAAGCTCAATTGGCGGAGAAATGACACGATTTTAAAAATGGCCACTTTGATAGGGGGGACCATAGGAAATTTTTCAAAATCGGCCGATTTTTTAGCTCGACTTTGGAAGGATCTAAAATAGAAACTACTTGTCCGATCTTAGCCTACTTGGTATGGATGGACTCAGCAACTATCCTTGTATTTAATGTTGCAAAGAGCCGCTTGAAAAAAGCTCTACTGGCTGAGAAATGATGCGATTTTAAGAAGTTCCCAAAATGGCCAATTTTTGACTTTTTTCCAAGGGGGGACCATAGGAAAATTTTCAAATTTTTTGAACCTCTCAGATTTCAGTCTAATTGGTATGAATTTACTCAGTAGCCGGCCTAGTTTTCATTTCAGCCGAAAACCGCCTGAAAAAAGCTCAATTGGCGGAGAAATGACACGATTTTCAAAATGGCCACTTTCATAGGGGGGACCATAGGAAATTTTTCAAAATCGGTCGATTTTTTAGCTCGAATTTGGAAGGCTGTAAAATAGAAACTACTTGTCCGATCTTAGCCTACTTGGTATGGATGGACTCGGCAACTATCCTAGTATTTAACGGTGCAGAAAACCGGTTGAAAAAAGCTCCACTTGCTGAGAAATGATGCGATTTTAGAAATTGTTAAAAATGGCCAATTTTTGACTTTTTTCCAAGGGGGGACCATAGGAAAATTTTCAAATTTTTTGATCCTCTCATATTTCAGTCTAATTGGTATGGATTTACTCAGTAGCCGGCCTAGTTTTCATTTCAGCCGAAAACCGCTTGAAAAAAGCTCAATTGGCGGAGAAATGACACGATTTTCAAAATGGCCACTTTCATAGGGCGGACCATAGGAAATTTTTCAAAATCGGCCGATTTTTTAGCTCGACTTTTGAAGACTCTAAAATAGAAACTACTTGTTCGATCTTAGCCTACTTAGTATGGATGGACTCAGATACTATCCTTGTATTTAATAATGCAAAAATCCGCTTGAAAAAAGCTCCACTGGCTGAGAAATGATGCGATTTTCAAAAGTGCCCAAAATGGCCAATTTTTGACTTTTTTCAAAGGGGGGACCATAGGAAAATTTTAAAATTTCTTGAACCTCTCAGATTTCAGTCTAATTGGTATGGATTTACTCAGTAGCCGGCCTAGTTTTCATTTCAGCCGAAAACCGCTTGAAAAAAGCTCAATTAGCGGAGAAATCACACGATTTTCAAAATGGGCACTTTCATAGGGCGGACCATAGGAAATTTTTCAAAATCGGCCGATTTTTTACCTCGACTTTGGAAGGATTTAAAATAGAAACTACTTGTTCGATCTTAGCCTTCTTAGTATGGATGGACTCAGATACTATCCTTGTATTTAATCATGCAAAAATCCGCTTAAAAAAAGCTCAATTGGCGGAGAAATGACACGATTTTCAAAATGGCCACTTTGATAGGGGGGACCATAGGAAATTTTTCAAAATCGGACGATTTTTTAGCTCGACTTTGGAAGGCTGTAAAATAGAAACTACTTGTTCGATCTTAGCCTACTTGGTATGGATGGACTTGGCAACTCTCCTACAATTTAATCTTGCAGAAAACTGGTTGAAAGAAGCTCCACTTGCTGAGAAATGTTGCGATTTTTAAAAGTGCTTAAAATGGCCAATTTTTGATTTTTTTCGAAGGGGGGGACCATAGGAAAATTTTCAAATTTTTTGAACCTCTCAGATTTCAGTCTAATTGGTATGTATTTACTCAGTAGCCGGCCTAGTTTTCATTTCAGCCGAAAACCGCTTGAAAAAAGCTCAATTGGCGGAGAAATGACACGATTTTCAAAATGGCCACTTTCATAAGGGGGACCATAGGAAATTTTTCAAAATCGGCCGATTTTTTAGCTCGACTTTGGAAGGCTCTAAAATAGAAACTACTTGTGCGATCTTAGCCTACCTTGTATGGATGGACTCAGCAACTATCCTTGTATTTAATCGTGCAAAAAACCGCTTGAAAAAAGGTCCACTGGCTGAGAAATGATGCGATTTTAGAAATTGTTAAAAATGGCCAATTTTTGACTTTTTTCCAAGGGGGGACAATAGGAAAATTTACAAATTTTTTGATCCTCTCATATTTCAGTCTAATTGGTATGGATTTACTCAGTAGCCGGCCTAGTTTTCATTTCAGCCGAAAACCGCTTGAAAAAAGCTCAATTGGCGGAGAAATGACACGATTTTCAAAATGGCCACTTTCATAGGGCGGACCATAGGAAATTTTTCAAAATCGGCCGATTTTTTAGCTCGACTTTTGAAGACTCTAAAATAGAAACTACTTGTCCAATCTTAGCCTACTTAGTATGGATGGACTCAGATACTATCCTTGTATTTAATAATGCAAAAATCCGTTTGAAAAAAGCTCCACTGGCTGAGAAATGATTCGATTTTCAAAAGTGCCCAAAATGGCCAATTTTTGACTTTTGTCCAAGGGGGGACCATAGGAAAATTTTCAAATTTTTTGGACCTCTCAGATTTCAGTCTAATTGGTATGGATTTACTCAGTAGCCGGCCTAGTTTTCATTTCAGCCGAAAACCGCTTGAAAAAAGCTCAATTGGCGGAGAAATGACACGATTTTCAAAATGGCCACTTTCATAAGGGGGACCATAGGAAATTTTTCAAAATCGGCCGATTTTTTAGCTCGAATTTGGAAGGCTCTAAAATAGAAACTACTTGTCCGATCTTAGTCTACTTGGTATGGATGGACTCAGCAACTATCCTTGTATTTAATCTTGCAAAAAACCGCTTGAAAAAAGCTCCACTGGCTGAGAAATGTTGCGATTTTAGAAATTGCCAAAAATGGCCAACTTTTGACTTTTTTCCAAGGGGGGACCATAGGAAAATTTTCAAATTTTTTGAATCTCTCAGATTTCAATCTAATTGGTATGGATTTACTCAGTAGCCGGCCTAGTTTTCATTTCAGCCGAAAACCGCTTGAAAAAAGCTCAATTGGCGGAGAAATGACACGATTTTCAAAATGGCCACTTTCATAGGGCGGACCATAGGAAGATTTTCAAAATCGGCCGATTTTTTAGCTCGACTTTGGAAGGCTATAAAATAGAAACTACTTGTCCGATCTTAGCCTACTTGGTATGGATGGACTCAGCAGCCATCCTTGTATTTAATGTTGCAAAGAACCGCTTGAAAAAAGCTCCACTGGTTGAGAAATGATGCGATTTTAAAAAGTGCCCAAAATGGCCAATTTTTGACTTTTTTCCAAGGGGGGACCATAGGAAAATTTTCAAATTTTTTGAACCTCTCAGATTTCAGTCTAATTGGTATGGATTTACTCAGTAGCCGACCTAGTTTTCATTTCAGCCGAAAACCGCTTGAAAAAAGCTCAATTGGCGGAGAAATGACACGATTTTCAAAATGGCCACTTTCATAGGGCGGACCATAGGAAATTTTTCAAAATCGGCCGATTTTTTAGCTCGACTTTTGAAGACTCTAAAATAGAAACTACTTGTTCGATCTTAGCCTACTTAGTATGGATGGACTCAGCAACTATCCTTGTATTTAATCATGAAAAGAACCGCTTGAAAAAAGCTCCACTGGCTGAGAAATGATGCGATTTTGAAAAGTGCCCAAAATGGCCAATTTTTGACTTTTTTCCAAGGGGGGACCATAGGAAAATTTTCAAATTTTTTGACCCTCTCAGATTTCAGTCTAATTGGTATCGATTTACTCAAAAGCCGGCCTAGTTTTCATTTCAGCCGAAAACCGCTTAAAGAAAGCTCAATTGGCGGAGAAATGACACGATTTTCAAAATGGCCACTTTCATACGGGGGACCATAGGAAATTTTTCAAAATCGGCCAATTTTTTAGCTCGACTTTGGAAGGCTCTAAAATAGAAACTACTTGTCCGATCTTAGCCTATTTGGTATGGATGGACTCAGCAACTATCCTTGTATTTAATCATGCAAAGAACTGCTTGAAAAAATCTCCACTGGCTCAGAAATGATGCGATTTTTAAAAGTGCCCAAAATGGCCAATTTTTGACTTTTTTCCAAGGGGGGACCATAGGAAAATTTTCAATTTTTTTGAACCTCTCAGATTTCAGTCTAATTGGTATGGATTTACTCAGTAGCCGGCCTAGTTTTCATTTCAGCCGAAAACCGCTTGAAAAAAGCTCAATTGGCGGAGAAATGACACGATTTTCAAAATGGCCACTTTCATAGGGCGGACCATAGGAAATTTTTCAAAATCGGCCGATTTTTTAGCTCGACTTTGGAAGGCTCTAAAATAGAAACTACTTGTCCGATCTTAGCCTACTTGGTATGGATGGACTCGGCGGCTATCCTAGTATTTAATCATGCAAATAACCACTTGAAAAAAGCTCCACTGGCTAAAAAATTATGCGATTTTTGAAATTGCGCAAAATGGCCAATTTTTGACATTTTTCCAAGGGGGGACAATAGGAAAATTTCCAAATTTTTTGAACCTCTCAGATTTCAGTCTAATTGGTATGGATTCACTCAGTAGCCGGCCTAGTTTTCATTTCAGCCGAAAACCGCTTGAAAAAAGCAAAATTGGCGGAGAAATGACACGATTTTCAAAATGGCCACTTTCATAAGGGGGACCATAGGAAATTTTACAAAATCGGCCGATTTTTTGCTCGAATTTGGAAGGCACTAAAATAGAAACTACTTTTCCGATCTTAGCCTACTTGGTATGGATGGACTCGGCAACTATCCTAGTATTTAATCGTGCAAAAAACCGGTTGAAAAAAGCTACACTTGCTGAGAAATGATACGATTTTCAAAAGCGTCCAAAATGGCCAATTTTTGATTTTTTTCCAAGGGGGGACCATAGGAAAATTTTCAAATTTTTTGAACCTCTCAGATTTCAGTCTAATTGGTATGGATTTACTCAGTAGCCGGCCTAGTTTTCATTTAAGCCGAAAACCGCTTGAAAAAAGCTCAATTGGCGGAGAAATGACACGATTTTCAAAATGGCCACTTTCATAGGGCGGACCATAGGAAATTTTTCAAAATCGGCCGATTTTTTAGCTCGAATTTGGAAGGCTCTAAAATAGAAACTGCTTGTCCAATCTTACCCTACTTGGTATGGATGGACTCAGCGACTACCCTTGTATTTAATCTTGCAGAAAACCGCTTGAAAAAAGCTCCACTGGCTGAGAAATGATGCGATTTTCAAAAGTGCCCAAAATGGCCAATTTTTGACTTTTTTCCAAGGGGGGACCATAGGAAAATTTTCAAATTTTTTGAACCTCTCAGATTTCAGTCTAATTGGTATGGATTTACTCAGTAGCCGGCCTAGTTTTCATTTCAGCCTAAAACCGCTTGAAAAAAGCTCAATTGGCGGAGAAATGACACGATTTTCAAAATGGCCACTTTCATAGGGGGGACCATAGGAAATTTTTCAAAATCGGCCGATTTTTTGGCTCGACTTTGGAAGGCTCTAAAATAGAAACTACTTGTCCGATCTTAGTCCGTTTGGTATGGATGGACTCAGCAACTATCCTTGTATTTAATCATTGCAAAGAACCGCTTGAAAAAAGCTCCACTGGCTGAGAAATGATGCGATTTTCAAAAGTGCCCAAAATGGCCAATTTTTGACTTTTTTCCAAGGGGGGACCATAGGAAAATTTTCAAATTTTTTGAACCTCTCAGATTTCAGTCTAATTGGTATGAATTTACTCAGTAGCCGGCCTAGTTTTCGTTTCAGCCGTAAACCGCATGAAAAAAGCTCAATTGGCGGAGAAATGACACGATTTTCAAAATGGCCACTTTCATAGGGGGGACCATAGGAAATTTTTCAAAATCGGCCGATTTTTTAGCTCGAATTTGGAAGGCTGTAAAATAGAAACTACTTGTCCGATCTTAGCCTACTTGGTATGGATGGACTCAGCAACTATCCTTGTATTTAATCGTGCAAAAAACCGCTTGAAAAAAGCTCCACTAGCTGAGAAATGATGCGATTTTAGAAATTGCCCAAAATGGCCAATTTTTGACTTTTTTCCAAGGGGGGACCATAGGAAAATTTTCAAATTTTTTGAACCTCTCAGATTTCAGTCTAATTGGTATGGATTTACTCAGTAGCCGGCCTAGTTTTCATTTCAGCCGAAAACCGCTTGAAAAAAGCTCAACTGGCGGAGAAATGACACGATTTTCAAAATGGCCACTTTCATAGGGCGGACCATAGGAAATTTTTCAAAATCGGCCGATTTTTTAGCTCGACTTTTGAAGACTCTAAAATAGAAACTACTTGTTCGATCTTAGCCTACTTAGTATGGATGGACTCAGATACTATCCTTGTATTTAATCATGCAAAAATGCGCTTGAAAAAAGCTCCACTGGCTGAGAAATGATGCGATTTTCAAAAGTGCCCAAAATGGCCAATTTTTGACTTTTTTCCAAGGGGGGACCATAGGAAAATTTTCAAATTTTTTGAACCTCTCAGATTTCAGTCTAATTGGTATGGATTTACTCAGTAGCCGGCATAGTTTTCATTTCAGCCGAAAACCGCTTGAAAAAAGCTCAATTGGCGGAGAAATCACACGATTTTCAAAATGGCCACTTTCATAGGGCGGACCATAGGAAATTTTTCAAAATCGGCCGATTTTTTAGCTCGGCTTTTGGAAGGATCTAAAATAGAAACTACTTGTCCGATCTTAGCCTACTTGGTATGGATGGACTCAGCAACTATCCTTGTATTTAATCATGAAAAGAACCGCTTGAAAAAAGCTCCACTGGCTGAGAAATGATGCGATTTTGAAAAGTGCCCAAAATGGCCAATTTTTGACTTTTTTCCAAAGGGGGACCATAGGAAAATTTTCAAATTTTTTGACCCTCTCAGATTTCAGTCTAATTGGTATCGATTTGCTCAAAAGCCGGCCTAGTTTTCATTTCAGCCGAAAACCGCTTGAAGAAAGCTCAATTGGCGGAGAAATGACACGATTTTCAAAATGGCCACTTTCATAGGGGGGACCATAGGAAATTTTACAAAATCGGCCGATTTTTTGCTCGAATTTGGAAGGCACTAAAATAGAAACTACTTGTCCGATCTTAGCCTACTTGGTATGGATGGACTTAGCAACTATCCTTGTATTTAATCATGAAAAGAACCGCTTGAAAAAAGCTCCTCTGGCTGAGAAATGATGCGATTTTGAAAAGTGCCCAAAATGGCCAATTTTTGACTTTTTTCCAAGGGGGGACCATAGGAAAATTTTCAAATTTTTTGACCCTCTCAGATTTCAGTCTAATTGGTATCGATTTGCTCAAAAGCCGGCCTAGTTTTCATTTCAGCCGAAAACCGCTTGAAGAAAGCTCAATTGGCGGAGAAATGACACGATTTTCAAAATGGCCACTTTCATAGGGGGGACCATAGGAAATTTTTCAAAATCGGCCAATTTTTTAGCTCGACTTTGGAAGGCTCTAAAATAGAAACTACTTGTCCGATCTTAGCCTACTTGGTATGGATGGATTTGGAAACTAACCTAGTATTTAATTGGGCAAAAAAGTGCTTGGAAAAAGCTCCACTAGCTGAGAAATGATGCGATTTTAAAAAGAGCCCAAAATGGCCAATTTTTTACTTTTTTCCAAGCGGGGACCATAGGAAAATTTCCAAATTTTTTGAACCTCTCAGATTTCAGTCTAATTGGTATGGATTTACTCAGTAGCCGGCCTAGTTTTCATTTCAGCCGAAAACCTCTTGAAAAAAGCTCAATTGGCGGAGAAATGACACGATTTTCAAAATGGCCACTTTCATAGGGGGGACCATAGGAAATTTTACAAAATCGGCCGATTTTTTAGCTCGAATTTGGAAGGCACTAAAATAGAAACTACTTGTCCGATCTTAGCCTACTTGGTATGGATGGACTCACCAGCTACCCTTGTATTTAATCGTGCAAAAAACCGCTTGAAAGAAGCTTTACTGGCTGAGAAATGATGCGATTTTCAAAAGTGCCCAAAATGGCCAATTTTTGACTTTTTTCCAAGGGGGGACCATAGGAAAATTTTTAAATTTTTTGAACCTCTCAGATTTCAGTCTAATTGGTATGGATTTACTCAGTAGCCGGCCTAGTTTTCATTTAAGCCGAAAACCGCTTGAAAAAAGCTCAATTGGCGGAGAAATGACACGATTTTCAAAATGGCCACTTTCATAGGGCGGACCATAGGAAATTTTTCAAAATCGGCCGATTTTTTAGCTCGACTTTGGAAGGCTCTAAAATAGAAACTGCTTGTCCAATCTTACCCTACTTGGTATGGATGGACTCAGCGACTACCCTTGTATTTAATCATTGCAGAAAACCGCTTGAAAAAAGCTCCACTGGCTGAGGAATGATGCGATTTTCAAAAGTGCCCAAAATGGCCAATTTTTGACTTTTTTCCAAGGGGGGACCATAGGAAAATTTTCAAATTTTTTGAACCTCTCAGATTTCAGTCTAATTGGTATGGATTTACTCAGTAGGCGGCCTAGTTTTCATTTCAGCCTAAAACCGCTTGAAAAAAGCTCAATTGGCGGAGAAATGACACGATTTTCAAAATGGCCACTTTCATAGGGGGGACCATAGGAAATTTTTCAAAATCGGCCGATTTTTTGGCTCGACTTTGGAAGGCTCTAAAATAGAAACTACTTGTCCGATCTTAGTCCGTTTGGTATGGATGGACTCAGCAACTATCCTTGTATTTAATCATTGCAAAGAACAGCTTGAAAAAAGCTCCACTGGCTGAGAAATGTTGCGATTTTCAAAAGTGCCTAAAATGGCCAATTTTTGACTTTTTTCCAAGGGGGGACCATAGGAAAATTTTCAAATTTTTTGAACCTCTCAGATTTCAGTCTAATTGGTATGGATTTACTCAGTAGCCGGTCTAGTTTTCATTACAGCCGAAAACCGCTTGAAAAAAGCTCAATTGGCGGAGAAATGACACGATTTTCAAAATGGCCACTTTCATAGGGCGGACCATAGGAAATTTTTCAAAATCGGCCGATTTTTTAGCTCGACTTTGGAAGCCTCTAAAATAGAAAATACTTATCCGATCTCAGCCTACTTGGTATGGATGGACTCAGCAACTATCCTTGTATTTAATCGTTCAAAGAACCGCTTGAACAAAGCTCCACTGGCTGAGAAATGATGCGATTTTCAAAAGTGCCCAAAATGGCCAATTTTTGACTTTTTTCCAAGGGGGGACCATAGGAAAATTTTCAAATTTTTTGAACCTCTCAGATTTCAGTCTAATTGGTATGAATTTACTCAGTAGCCGGCCTAGTTTTCGTTTCAGCCGTAAACCGCATGAAAAAAGCTCAATTGGCGGAGAAATGACACGATTTTCAAAATGGCCACTTTCATAGGGGGGACCATAGGAAATTTTTCAAAATCGGCCGATTTTTTAGCTCGAATTTGGAAGGCTGTAAAATAGAAACTACTTGTCCGATCTTAGCCTACTTGGTATGGATGGACTCAGCAACTATCCTTGTATTTAATCGTGCAAAAAACCGCTTGAAAAAAGCTCCACTAGCTGAGAAATGATGCGATTTTAGAAATTGCCCAAAATGGCCAATTTTTGACTTTTTTCCAAGGGGGGACCATAGGAAAATTTCCAAATTTTTTGAACCTCTCAGATTTCAGTCTAATTGGTATGGATTCACTCAGTAGCCGGCCTAGTTTTCATTTCAGCCGAAAACCGCTTGAAAAAAGCTCAATTGGCGGAGAAATGACACGATTTTCAAAATGGCCACTTTCATAGGGGGGACCATAGGAAATTTTACAAAATCGGCCGATTTTTTGCTCGAATTTGGAAGGCACTAAAATAGAAACTACTTTTCCGATCTTAGCCTACTTGGTATGGATGGACTCGGCAACTATCCTAGTATTTAATCGTGCAAAAAACCGGTTGAAAAAAGCTACACTTGCTGAGAAATGATACGATTTTCAAAAGTGTCCAAAATGGCCAATTTTTGATTTTTTTCCAAGGGGGGACCATAGGAAAATTTTCAAATTTTTTGAACCTCTCAGATTTCAGTCTAATTGGTATGGATTTACTCAGTAGCCGGCCTAGTTTTCATTTCAGCCGAAAACCGCTTGAAAAAAGCTCAATTGGCGGAGAAATGACACGATTTTCAAAATGGCCACTTTCATAGGGCAGACCATAGGAAAATTTCCAAAATCGGCCGATTTTTTAGCTCGAATTTGGAAGGCTGTAAAATAGAAACTACTTGTCCGATCTTAGCCTACTTGGTATGGATGGACTCACCAGCTACCCTTGTATTTAATCGTGCAAAAAACCGCTTGAAAGAAGCTCCACTGGCTGAGAAATGATGCGATTTTCAAAAGTGCCCAAAATGGCCAATTTTTGACTTTTTTCCAAGGGAGGACCATAGGAAAATTTTTAAATTTTTTGAACCTCTCAGATTTCAGTCTAATTGGTATGGATTTACTCAGTAGCCGGCCTAGTTTTCATTTAAGCCGAAAACCGCTTCAAAAAAGCTCAATTGGCGGAGAAATGACACGATTTTCAAAATGGCCACTTTCATAGGGCGGACCATAGGAAATTTTTCAAAATCGGCCGATTTTTTAGCTCGAATTTGGAAGGCTCTAAAATAGAAACTGCTTCTCCAATCTTACCCTACTTGGTATGGATGGACTCAGCGACTACCCTTGTATTTAATCTTGCAGAAAACCGCTTGAAAAAAGCTCCACTGGCTGAGAAATGATGCGATTTTCAAAAGTGCCCAAAATGGCCAATTTTTGACTTTTTTCCAAGGGGGGACCATAGGAAAATTTTCAAATTTTTTGAACCTCTCAGATTTCAGTCTAATTGGTATGGATTTACTCAGTAGCCGGCCTAGTTTTCATTTCAGCCGAAAACCGCTTGAAAAAAGCTCAATTGGCGGAGAAATGACACGATTTTCAAAATGGCCACTTTCATAGGGCGGACCATAGGAAATTTTTCAAAATCGGCCGATTTTTTAGCTCGACTTTGGAAGGCTCTAAAATAGAAACTACTTGTCCGATCTTAGTCCGTTTGGTATGGATGGACTCAGCAGCTATCCTTGTATTTAATCATTGCAAAGAACCGCTTGAAAAAAGCTCCACTGGCTGAGAAATGTTGCGATTTTCAAAAGTGCCTAAAATGGCCAATTTTTGACTTTTTTCCAAGGGGGGACCATAGGAAAATTTTCAAATTTTTTGAACCTCTCAGATTTCAGTCTAATTGGTATGGATTTACTCAGTAGCCGGTCTAGTTTTCATTACAGCCGAAAACCGCTTAAAAAAAGCTCAATTGGCGGAGAAATGACACGATTTTCAAAATGGCCACTTTCATAAGGGGGAGCATAGGAAATTTTTCAAAATCGGCCGATTTTTTAGCTCGAATTTGGAAGGCTCTAAAATAGAAACTACTTGTCCGATCTTAGCCTACTTGTTATGGATGGACTCGGCGACTATCCTAGTATTTAATGATCAAAGAAACGGCTTGAAAAAAGCTCCAGTGGCTGAGAAATGATGCGATTTTCAAAAGTGCCCAAAATGGCCAATTTTTGACTTTTTTCCAAGGGGGGACCATAGGAAAATTTCCAAATTTTTTGAACCTCTCAGATTTCAGTCTAATTGGTATGGATTCACTCAGTAGCCGGCCTAGTTTTCATTTCAGCCGAAAACCGCTTGAAAGAAGCTCAATTGGCGGAGAAATGACACGATTTTCAAAATGGCCACTTTCATAGGGGGGACCATAGGAAATTTTACAAAATCGGCCGATTTTTTGCTCGAATTTGGAAGGCACTAAAATAGAAACTACTTTTCCGATCTTAGCCTACTTGGTATGGATGGACTCGGCAACTATCCTAGTATTTAATCGTGCAAAAAACCGGTTGAAAAAAGCTACACTTGCTGAGAAATGATACGATTTTAAAAAGTGTCCAAAATGGCCAATTTTTGATTTTTTTCCAAGGGGGGACCATAGGAAAATTTTCAAATTTTTTGAACCTCTCAGATTTCAGTCTAATTGGTATGGATTTACTCAGTAGCCGGCCTAGTTTTCATTTCAGCCGAAAACCGCTTGAAAAAAGCTCAATTGGCGGAGAAATGACACGATTTTCAAAGTGGCCACTTTCATAGGGCAGACCATAGGAAAATTTCCAAAATCGGCCGATTTTTTAGCTCGAATTTGGAAGGCTGTAAAATAGAAACTACTTGTCCGATCTTAGCCTACTTGGTATGGATGGACTCACCAGCTACCCTTGTATTTAATCGTGCAAAAAACCGCTTGAAAAAAGCTCCACTGGCTGAGAAATGATGCGATTTTCAAAAGTGCCCAAAATGGCCAATTTTTGACTTTTTTCCAAGGGAGGACCATAGGAAAATTTTTAAATTTTTTGAACCTCTCAGATTTCAGTCTAATTGGTATGGATTTACTCAGTAGCCGGCCTAGTTTTCATTTAAGCCGAAAACCGCTTGAAAAAAGCTCAATTGGCGGAGAAATGACACGATTTTCAAAATGGCCACTTTCATAGGGCGGACCATAGGAAATTTTTCAAAATCGGCCGATTTTTTGGCTCGAATTTGGAAGGCTCTAAAATAGAAACTGCTTGTCCAATCTTACCCTACTTGGTATGGATGGACTCAGCGACTACCCTTGTATTTAATCTTGCAGAAAACCGCTTGAAAAAAGCTCCACTGGCTGAGAAATGATGCGATTTTCAAAAGTGCCCAAAATGGCCAATTTTTGACTTTTTTCCAAGGGGGGACCATAGGAAAATTTTCAAATTTTTTGAACCTCTCAGATTTCAGTCTAATTGGTATGGATTTACTCAGTAGCCGGCCTAGTTTTCATTTCAGCCGAAAACCGCTTGAAAAAAGCTCAATTGGCGGAGAAATGACACGATTTTCAAAATGGCCACTTTCATAGGGGGGACCATAGGAAATTTTTCAAAATCGGCCGATTTTTTGGCTCGACTTTGGAAGGCTCTAAAATAGAAACTACTTGTCCGATCTTAGTCCGTTTGGTATGGATGGACTCAGCAACTATCCTTGTATTTAATCATTGCAAAGAACCGCTTGAAAAAAGCTCCACTGGCTGAGAAATGTTGCGATTTTCAAAAGTGCCTAAAATGGCCAATTTTTGACTTTTTTCCAAGGGGGGACCATAGGAAAATTTTCAAATTTTTTGAACCTCTCAGATTTCAGTCTAATTGGTATGGATTTACTCAGTAGCCGGTCTAGTTTTCATTACAGCCGAAAACCGCTTAAAAAAAGCTCAATTGGCGGAGAAATGACACGATTTTCAAAATGGCCACTTTCATAGGGGGGAGCATAGGAAATTTTTCAAAATCGGCCGATTTTTTAGCTCGAATTTGGAAGGCTCTAAAATAGAAACTACTTGTCCGATCTTAGCCTACTTGTTATGGATGGACTCGGCGACTATCCTAGTATTTAATGATCAAAGAAACCGCTTGAAAAAAGCTCCAGTGGCTGAGAAATGATGCGATTTTCAAAAGTGCCCAAAATGGCCAATTTTTGACTTTTTTCCAAGGGGGGACCATAGGAAAATTTTCAAATTTTTTGATCCTCTCATATTTCAGTGTAATTGGTATGGATTTACTCAGTAGCCGGCCTAGTTTTCATTTCAGCCGAAAACCGCTTGAAAAAAGCTCAATTGGCGGAGAAATGACACGATTTTCAAAATGGCCACTTTCATAGGGTGGACCATAGGAAATTTTTCAAAATCGGCCGATTTTTTAGCTCGACTTTGGAAGGCTCTAAAATAGAAACTACTTGTCCGATCTTAGCCTACTTGGTATGGATGGATTTGGAAACTAACCTAGTATTTAATTGGGCAAAAAAGTGCTTGGAAAAAGCTCCACTAGCTGAGAAATGATGCGATTTTAAAAAGAGCCGAAAATGGCCAATTTTTTACTTTTTTCCAAGGGGGGACCATAGGAAAATTTCCAAATTTTTTGAACCTCTCAGATTTCAGTCTAATTGGTATGGATTCACTCAGTAGCCGGCCTAGTTTTCATTTCAGCCGAAAACCTCTTGAAAAAAGCTCAATTGGCGGAGAAATGACACGATTTTCAAAATGGCCACTTTCATAGGGGGGACCATAGGAAATTTTACAAAATCGGCCGATTTTTTGCTCGAATTTGGAAGGCACTAAAATAGAAACTACTTGTCCGATCTTAGCCTACTTGGTATGGATGGACTCGGCAACTATCCTAGTATTTAATCGTGCAGAAAACCGGTTGAAAAAAGCTACACTTGCTGAGAAATGATACGATTTTCAAAAGTGTCCAAAATGGCCAATTTTTTATTTTTTTCCAAGGGGGGACCATAGGAAAATTTTCAAATTTTTTTAACCTCTCAGATTTCAGTCTAATTGGTATGGATTTACTCAGTAGCCGGCCTAGTTTTCATTTCAGCCGAAAACCGCTTAAAAAAAGCTCAATTGGCGAAGAAATGACACGATTTTCAAAATGGCCACTTTCATAGGGCAGACCATAGGAAATTTTTCAAAATCGGCCGATTTTTTAGCTCGAATTTGGAAGGCTGTAAAATAGAAACTACTTGTCCGATCTTAGCCTACTTCGTATGGATGGACTCACCAGCTACCCTTGTATTTAATCGTGCAAAAAACCGCTTGAAAGAAGCTCCACTGGCTGAGAAATGATGCGATTTTCAAAAGTGCCCAAAATGGCCAATTTTTGACTTTTTTCCAAGGGGGGACCATAGGAAAATTTTTAAATTTTTTGAACCTCTCAGATTTCAGTCTAATTGGTATGGATTTACTCAGTAGCCGGCCTAGTTTTCATTTAAGCCGAAAACCGCTTGAAAAAAGCTCAATTGGCGGAGAAATGACACGATTTTGAAAATGGCCACTTTCATAGGGCGGACCATAGGAAATTTTTCAAAATCGGCCGATTTTTTAGCTCGATTTTGGAAGGCTCTAAAATAGAAACTGCTTGTCAAATCTTACCCTACTTGGTATGGATGGACTCAGCGACTACCCTTGTATTTAATCATGCAGAAAACCGCTTGAAAAAAGCTCCACTGGCTGAGGAGTGATGCGATTTTCAAAAGTGCCCAAAATGGCCAATTTTTGACTTTTTTCCAAGGGGGGACCATAGGAAAATTTTCAAATTTTTTGAACTTCTCAGATTTCAGTCTAATTGGTATCGATTTACTCAGTAGCCGGCCTAGTTTTCATTTCAGCCGAAAACCGCTTGAAAAAAGCTCAATTGGCGGAGAAATCACACGATTTTCAAAATGGCCACTTTCATAAGGGGGAGCATAGGAAATTTTTGCAAAATCGGCCGATTTTTTAGCTCGAATTTGGAAGGCTCTAAAATAGAAACTACTTGTCCGATCTTAGCCTACTTGTTATGGATGGACTCGGCGACTATCCTAGTATTTAATGATCAAAAATCCGCATGAAAAAAGCTCCAGTGGCTGAGAAATGATGCGATTTTTAAATGTGCTTAAAATGGCCAATTTTTGACTTTTTTCCAAGGGGGGGCCATAGGAAAATTTTCAAATTTTTTGATCCTCTCAGATTTCAGTCTAATTAGTATCGATTTACTCAGTAGCCGGCATAGTTTTCATTTCAGCCGAAAACCGCTTGAAAAAAGCTCAATTGGCGGAGAAATTACACGATTTTCAAAATCGCCACTTTCATAGGGGGGACCATAGGAAATTTTTCACAATCGGCCGATTTTTTAGCTCGAGTTTGGAAGGCTCTAAAATAGAAACTACTTGTCCGATCTTAGCCTACTTGGTATGGATGGACTCGGTAACTATCCTAGTATTTAATCATTCAAAAATCTACTTGAAAAAAGCTCCACTGGTGGAGAAATGATGCGATTTTAAAAAGTGCCCAAAATGGCCAATTTTTGACTTTTTTCCAAGGGGGACCATAGGAAAATTTTCAAATTTTTTGGACCTCTCAAATTTCAGTCTAATTGGTATGGATTTACTCAATAGCCGGCCTAGTTTTCATTTCAGCCGAAAAACGCTTGAAAAAAGCTCAATTGGCGGAGAAATGACACGATTTTCAAAATGGCCACTTTCATAGCGGGGACCATAGGAAATTTTTTAAAATCGGCCGATTTTTTTGCTCGACTTTGGAAGGCCCTAAAAAAGAAACTACTTGTCCGATCTTAGCCTACTTTGTATGGATGGACTCGGCAACTATCTTTGTATTTAATCATGCAAAAAATCGCTTGAAAACAGTTCCACTGGCTGAGAAATGATGCGATTATAGAAATTGCCAAAAATGGCCAATTTTTGACTTTTTTCCAAGGGGGGACCATAGGAAAATTTTCAAATTTTTTGAACCTCTCAGATTTCAGTCTAATTGGTTTGGATTTACTCAATAGCAGGCCTAGTTTTCATTTCAGCCGAAAACCGCTTGAAAAAAGCTCAATTGGCGGAGAAATGACACGATTTTCAAAATGGCCACTTTCATAGAGGGGACCATAGGAAATTTTTCAAAATCGGCCGATTTTTTTTCTCGAATTTGGAAGGCTCTAAAATAGAAACTACTTGTCCGATCCTAGCCTACTTGGTATGGATGGACTCGACGACTATCCTAGTATTTAATCCTGCAAAAAACTGCTTGAAGAAAGCTCCACTGGCTGAGAAATGATGCGATTTTCAAAAAGTGCCCAAAATGGGTAATTTTTGAGTTTTTTCCAAGGGGGGACCATAGGAAAATTTTCAAATTTTTTGAACCTCTCAGATTTCAGTCTAATTGGTATAGATTTACTCAATAGTCGGCCTAGTTTTCATTTCAGCCGAAAACAGCTTGAAAAAAGCTCAATTGGCGGAGAAATGACACGATTTTCAAAATGGCCACTTTCATAGGGGGGACCATAGGAAATATTACAAAATCGGCCGATTTTTTAGCTCGACTTTGGAAGGCTCTAAAATAGAAACTACTTGTCCGATCTTAGCCTACTTGGTATGGATGGACTCGGCAACGATCCTTGTATTTAATCAGGCAAAAAACCGCTTGAAAGAAGCTCCAGTGGCTGAGAAATGATGCAATTTTCAAATGTGCCCAAAATGGCCAATTTTGACTTTTTTCCAAGGGGGGACCATAGGAAAATTTTCAAATTTTTTGAACCTCTCAGATTTCAGTCTAATTGGTATGGATTTACTCAGTAGCAGGCCTAGTTTCCATTTCAGCCGAAAACCGCTTGAAAAAAGCTCAATTGGCGGAGAAATGACACGATTTTCAAAATGGCCACTTTCATAGGGCGGACAATAGGAATTTTTTTAAAATCGGCTGATTTTTTAGCTCGACTTTGGAAAACTCTAAAATAGAAACTACTTGTCCGATCTTAGCCTACTTGATATGGATGGACTCCACGACTATCGTAGTATTTAACCATGCAAAAAGCCGCTTGAAAAAAGCTCCACTTGCTGAGAAATGATGCAGTTATAGAAATTGCCAAAATGGCCAATTTTTGACTTTTTTCCAAAAGGGGACCATAGGAAAATTTTCAAATTTTTTGAACTTCTCAGATTTCAGTCTAATTGGTATCGATTTACTCAGTAGCCGGCCTAGTTTTCATTTCAGCCGAAAACCGCTTGAAAAAAGCTCAATTGGCGGAGAAATCACACGATTTTCAAAATGGCCACTTTCATAGGGCGGACAATAGGAATTTTTTTAAAATCGGCTGATTTTTTAGCTCGACTTTGGAAAACTCTAAAATAGAAACTACTTGTCCGATCTTAGCCTACTTGGTATGGATGGACTCAGCAACTATCCTTGTATTTAATCATGCAACAAACCGCTTGAAAAAGGCTCAGTGGCTGAGAAATGATGCGATTTTCAAATGTGCCAAAAAATTGCCAATTTTGACTTTTTTCCATGAAGAGACCATAGGAAAATTTTCAAATTTTTTGAACCTCTCAGATTTCAGTCTAATTGGTATGGATTTACTCAGTAGCCGGCCTAGTTTCCATTTCAGCCGAAAACCGCTTTAAGAAAGCTCAATTGGCGGAGAAATTTCACGATTTTTAAAATGGCCACTTTCATAGGGCGGACCATAGGAAATTTTTCAAAATCGGCCGATTTTTTAGCTCGACTTTGGAAGGCTCTAAAATAGAAACTACTTGTCCTATCTTAGCCTACTATGTATGGATGTACTCGGCAACTACCCTAGTATTTTATCTTGTAAAAACCGCTTGAAAAAATCTGCAGTGGCTGAGAAATGATGCGATTTTTAAAAGTGCCCAAAATGGCCAATTTTTGACTTTTTTCCAAGGGGGGATCATAGGAAAATTTTCAAATTTTTTGAACCTCTCAGATTTCAGTCTAATTGGTATGGATTTACTCAGTAGCCGGCCTTGTTTTCATTTCAGCCGAAAACCGCTTGAATAAAGCTCAATTGGCGGAGAAATGACACGATTTTCAAAATGGCCACTTTCATAGGGGGGACCATAGGAAATTTTTCAAAATCGGTCGACTTTTTAGCTCGACTTTGGAAGGCTCTAAAAAAGAAACTACTTGTCCGATCTTAGCCTACTTGATATGGATGAACTTGGCAACTATCCTAGTATTTACGCGCGCAAAAACCCGCTTGAAAAAAACTCCACTTTTTAAGAAATGATGCGATGTTTAAAAGTGCCGAAATTGACCAATTTTTGACTTTTTTCCAAGGGGGGACCATAGGAAAATTTTCAAATTTTTTGAACCTCTCAGATTTCAGTCTAATTGGTATGGATTTACTAAATAGCCGCCTTACTTTTCATTTCAGCCGAAAGCCGCTTGAAAAAAGCTCAATTGGCGGAGAAATGACACGATTTTTAAAATGGCCACTTTCATAGGGGGGACCATAGGAAATTTTTCAAAATCTGCCGATTTTTTAGCTCGACTTTGGAAGGCTGTAAAATAGAAACTACTTGTCCGATCTTAGCCTACTTGATATGGATGGACACGGCAACCATCCTTGTTTCTAACTGTGCAAAAAACCGCTTGAAAAACGCTCAATTAGCTGAGAAATAATACGATTTTAAAAAGTGTCAAAAATGGTCAATTTTGGACTTTTTTCTAAGGGGGGACCATAGGAAAATGTTCAAATTTTTTCGACCTCTCCGATTTCGATCTAATTCGTATAGATGGGCTCAGCAGCTATCCTAGTTTTCATCTGGGCTAAAAACCGCTTGTGAAAACCTAAATTGGCTGAGGAATAATATGTATTTCAGAAGAGTCCAAAATGGTTAATTTTGGACTTTTTTCTAAGGGGGGACCATAGGAAAATTTCAAATTTTTCGACCGCTCCGATTTTGATCTAATTGATATAGATGGACTCAGCAGCCATCCTAGTTTTCATCTGGGCAAAAAACCGCTTGTGAAAAGCCCGAATGGCTGTGAAATGACACGAATTTTAGATATGGCTAAAATGACTGATTTCATAGGGGGGACCATAGGAAACTATTTAAAATCGGCCGATATTTTAGCTCGACTTTGGAAGGCTCTAAAACAGAAACTACTTGTCCGATCTTAGCCTATTTGGTATGGATGGACTCGGCAACTATCCTTGTATTTAATCGTGCAAAAAACCGCTTGAAAAAAGCTCCACTAGCTGAGAAATGATGCGATTTTCGAATGTTCCAAAAATGGCCAATTTTTTACTTTTTTCCAAGGGGGGACCATAGGAAAATTTTCAAATTTTTTGAACCTCTCAGATTTCAGTCTAATTTGTATGGATTTATTCAGTAGCCGGCCTAGTTTTCATTTCAGCCGAAAACCGCTTGAAAAAAGCTCCATTGGCGGAGAAATGACACGATTTTCAAAATGGCCACTTTCATATGGGGGACCATAGGAAATTTTTCAAAATCGGCCGATTTTTTAGCTCGACTTTGGAAGGCTGTAAAATAAAAACTACTTGTCCGATCTTAGCCTACTTGATATGGATGGACTCGGCAACCATCCTAGTTTCTAACTGTGCAAAGAACCGCTTGAAAAACGCTCAATTAGCTGAGAAATAATACGATTTTACAAAGTGTCAAAAATGGTCAATTTTGGACTTTTTTTCTAAGGGGTACCATAGGAAAATGTTCAAATTTTTTCGACCTCTCCGATTTCGATCTAATTCGTATAGATGGGCTCAGCAGTTATCCTAGTTTTCATCTGGGCTAAAAACCGCTTGTGAAAACCTAAATTGGCTGAGGAATAATATGTATTTCAGAAGTGTCCAAAATGGTTAATTTTGGACTTTTTTCTAAGGGGGGACCATAGGAAAATTTCAAATTTTTTCGACCTCTCAGATTTTGATCTAATTGGTATAGATGGACTCAGCAGCCATCCTAGTTTTCATCTGGGCAAAAAACCGCTTCTGAAAAGCTCAATTGGCTGTGAAAATCGGCCGATATTTTAGCTCGACTTTGGAAGGCTGTAAAATAGAAACCATTCGTCGGATCTTAGCCTACTTGGTATGGATGGACTCGGCAACTATCCTAGTTTTTAACTTTGCAAGTACCCGATCGAAAACCGCTAAATTGGCTAAGAAATATTATGATTTTCAGAAGTGTCCATAATGGTCAATTTTTGACTTTTACTAAGGGGGGACCATAGGAAAATTTTCAAATTTTTTTGACCTCTCCGATTTAGATCTAATTGGTATAGATGGACTCACCAGCCATCCTAGTTTTCATCTGGGGAAAAAACCGCTTGTAAAAACCTAAATTGGCTGAGGAATAATATGATTTTCAGAAGTGTCCAAAATGGTTAATTTTGGACTTTTTTCTAAGGGGGGACCATAGGAATATTTTGAAATTTTTTCAACCTCTCCGATTTTGATCTAATTGGTATACATGGACTAAGCAGCCATCCTAGTTTTCATCTGGGCCAAAAACCGCTTGTAAAAACCTCAATTGGCTGAGGAGTAACACGATTTTCAATTATGCCGAAAATGGCCAATTTTTCACTTTTTCATGCCAAAATTTGGAAATTTTTTCGACCTCTCCGATTTCAGCCTAATTTGTATGGATTTACTCAGCAGCTATCCTACTTTTCATTTCAGCAAAAAACCGCTTGTAAAAAGCTCAATTGGCTGAGAAATGACACGATTTTCAGATATGACTAAAATGACTGATTTCATAGGGGGGGCCATAGGAAACTTTTCAAAATCGACCGATATTTTAGCTCGACTTTGGAAGGCTGTAAAATAGAAACCACTCGTCCGATCTTAGCCTGCTTGGTATGGCTGGACTCGGCAACTATCCTTGTTTTTAACTATTCAAAAAACCGCTTGAAAAATGCTGCATTGGCTGAGAAATAATACAATTTTCAAAAGTGTCCAAGATGGATAATTTTGGACTTTTACTAAGGGGGGACCATAGGAAAATTTTCAAATTTTTTCGACCTCTCCGATTTCGATCTAATTGGTATAGATGGACTGAGCAGCCATCCTAGTTTTCATCTGGGCAAAAAAGCGCTTGTGAAAACCTCAATTGGCTGAGAAATGACACGATTTTCAGATATGGCTAAAATGACTGATTTCATAGGTGGGACAATAGGAAACTATTTAAAATCGGCCGATATTTTAGCTCGACTTTGGAAGGCTCTAAAATAGAAACTACTTGTCCGATCTTAGCCTACTTGGTATGGATAGACTCGGCAACTATCCTAGTATTTAATCTTGTAAAAAACCGCTTTAAAAAATCTCCAGTGGCTGAGAAATGATGCGATTTTAAAAAGTGCCCAAAATGGCCAATTTTTATAAATGACCAATTTTTGAAATTTTCAAATTTTTTGAACCTCTCAGATTTCAGTCTAATTGGTATGGATTTATTCAATAGCCGGCCTTGTTTTCATTTCAGCCGAAAACCGCTTGAAAAAAGCTCAATTGGCGGAGAAATGACACGATTTTCAAAATTGCCACTTTCATAGGGGGGACCATAGGAAATTTTTCAAAATCGGCCGATTTTTTAGCTCGACTTTGAAAGGCTGGTAAATAGAAACTACTTGTCCGATCTTAGCCTACTTGATATGGATGGACTCGGCAACCATCCTAGTTTCCAACTGTTCAAAAAACCGCTTGAAAGACGCTCAATTGGCTGAGAAATAATACGATTTTAAAAAGTGTCAAAAATGGTCAATTTTGGACTTTTTTCTAAGGGGGGACCATAGGAAAATGTTCAAATTTTTTCGACCTCTCCGATTTCGATCTAATTCGTATAGATGGGCTCAGCAGCCATCCTAGTTTTCATCTGGGCCAAAAACCGCTTGTGAAAACCTCAATTGGCTGAGGAATAACACGATTTTCAATTATGCCAAAAATGGCCAAATTTCACTTTTTTAGGCCAAAATTTGGAAATTTTTTCGACCTCTCCGATTTCAGCCTAATTTGTATGGATTTACTCAGCAGCTATCCTACTTTTCATTTCAGCCAAAAACCGCTTGTAAAAAGCTCAATTGGCTGAGAAATGACACGATTTTCAGATATGGCTTAAACGACTGATTTCATAGAGGGGACCATAGGAAACTATTCAAAATCGGCCGATATTTTAGCTCGACTTTGGAAGGCTGTAAAATAATAACCAATCGTCTGATCTTAGTCTACTTGGTATGGATGGACTCGGCAACTATCCTAGTTTTCAACTGTTCAAAAAATTGCTTGAAAAACGCTCAATTGGCTGAGAAATAATACTATTTTCAGGAGTGTCCAAAATGGTCAATTTTGGACTGTTTTCTAAGGGGGGGCCATAGGAAAATTTTCAAATTTTTTCGACCTTTCGATCTAATTGGTATAGATGGACTCAGCAGCCATCCTACATTTCGTCTAGGCCAAAAACCGCTTGTAAAAACCTCAATTGGCTGAGGAATAACACGATTTTCAATTATGCCCAAAATTGCCAATTTTTCACTTTTTCAGGGCCAAATTTGGAAATTTTTTTCAACCTCTCCGATTTCAGCTTAATTTGTTTGGATTTACTCAGCATCTATCCTTCTTTTCATTTCAGCAAAAAACCGCTTGTAAAAACCTCAATTGGCTGAGAAATTACACGATTTTCAAATATGGCTAAAATGACTGATTTCATAGGGGAAAATTTTCAAAATCGGCCGATATTTTAGTTCGACTGTGGAAGGCTGTAGAATAGAAACTACTCGTCCGATCTTATTTCGGTCGGTTGCTTATCGTACCAACTGACCCCATTCCCAGCTATCCTTTTTCTCTATACCTGTGGCATAACATTGTCTTACCTTTTGGCTAAACTAGAATATTTTCTGCGACTTCTGAATGAAGATTATTGGCTTTGAGAAATAGTCAGTAATGCATCAATTCTCGTAAGCTTGCAATTTATCCGTCGTCTGCGCGAAAGCGCAGTTCAATAGAAGCTTAGAATGCAGGTTCAGTTATATTTCAAATATAATTTGGTTTTATCAACTGGGTTGATAATGTGAATTGGCCACCGTTAGCCCTTCCTCTGAGCGAATCCAACTGAACTTTACTTTTTAAAGTCCCATATCTGGGCAAATTTTTGTTGAAAGGAATTTTAGAAAAGAGTCAATAACTGTGAGGAAGGTTTAAGATGCGATTGTATTTGGCGGGAAGCTGATCAAATTTACATTGCAAATGATTTCAAAAGTGCGAGCAGATTCTGATAATTATTCATCACAAGTTCAGTTCGCCATCGCCTTCGTTGGTTCTTGTTCAGTTTATGTCGCTACAAATTAAGAGACTCCTTGCTACAATTAGCTTGTAGAAAAGAAGATTGTAATGCTGAGACGAGAAAGAAAACCAGGAACTGAAGACTGGACCCAAACAGCGTTATTTCCAACTTAAACTGATGGTTTTGCACCAATGCAAAATGCACGCGGTAGGTCCATTCAAGAGTTTTGGTGGAACTTATTTCGACTGACGGGTTGATAGAATTATAGAAGCCAATGTTAAAGCGGCTAGTATTTATTCTTAATATAATATTTTGCATCTCGTGCTAACATACAATACAGCTTTTTAGTTAAAATATTCGTTGCTTTGTGAAAGAGCTGTATGCGCTCATTAACAGAAACGTTTGAATGGAAAAACAACGTTTTACATTGGATTAAACTTTAAAGACTTACTCTAGATTTACAGCGAAAGGTATGGTCTACAAACCTGTAGATCTAGAGTAGTGGACATTTCTAATCGGGGTCGGTGCATGGCCCCGGATCCATTGTTTGGAATGACTGTGGTGTTCGTGCTTTGTGATTAAATGTAAAGTTCGTATTTCCTTTCTTTTTTTTGCATTTTTCAAGCCTTTTGATCGAAGGGACTTGCAAGCAGAGGGACAAAGAGAATGGAGCTCTTCCTTGGTACCAACTTGGAGGCCTTTCACGGAAAAGGTAAACGTTATTGAATATTTTTGTTGTTGTTGTTGTTTATTTATTTATGTTTGTTTGTTTGTTGTGGTTATTGTTTTCTTGTCTGATATGGCGATGTCTCTCGTGACGTCATCCATTGTTTTTAATATACCAACCAGATCCTAATTGGCTTTTTAAAAAAGGACTTCTTTTGTTCCGTTATCTGAAATTTTGAATATCCGTAGAAATGTGGCATCAATGTTTGTAAACAAGAAAGATCGCTATAAAAACTATAATGCTAAATTATATTCACTTGCCTCAATAAAACATGATGTTTTATTTTTTCCTTAGGATATTGAAGGCAAGCAAAGTCTGCACAGACTGCAAAACAGGGATAGCTATAACTTCTTCATGGTAAGAAGTGTTTAATTTTGTTTTGTAGCCTTAGACGTGTCCAGCTCTATAAGAATGGATGCTTTCATGTGTAAACAAGAGGAGGCCAAACTATCAAATTTTTGAAATGAAGAGAAAATTTGTCCCTTGAAAGAAGTTCCCCTCCGTACTGATTATCCCAAGTTAGTGAACTTTTCCCAAAATAACATCGATCTGTTAGCTGATTGTGGGAGTTGTGGGTGACAGAGCTGTTAGTCTTGTTAAGGTCATACCAAGGGCAATTTCCCTTTTGATAAAGAGGTTCTTACATGCATGTGGGCCTGCTTATTTTGGAAACAACATGTCTTCAAGCTAGACCAGGATCCACAAAAATGATTTTGTGAATTAACCATTGCTCTTAAGAAAACCCAAGTTTCTGCAATAAAATCAAAAGTCACTCAGAAGCAATTGTTCTGATTTCTTTTATTTTTTCTGTAGTTACATGGTACCAGCCAGTGTCAGGACCAATCAATTTTCGTCAAAACATCTTCATAATGGCAAGTCTCCAAGACAACGTTTTTAATTGATTAAACCTTATCTTCTCGATTAAGCGCCTCATCCCCATATCAATGTCATTGACTGTCACGAACCACTTTTTATTACATGCACTGATGTTTCGGGCAAGAAACCTAAAGAAATCTCGTCACATCGTACATTCATTTTGACTGATCTAGATAAGGGTGGCCTTGCGTCATATTTTAAAATTCATTAGTCTTTGGGGGCGCGTGGGCACTTATTAATCAAGGGTATATTTCATTTTAATTGTATTTTGTCATTGAAAATTAAGAACCGTCACCTTTCGATATATTTTGATCTCCTCTACTGTAGCTGCGAATTTATCTTGCAAAAATAACTTTGATTAAGATCATTTTGGTCGAAGGTCTCAATTTGTAGATTCAATTTTGTGTTCTAGATATCTGAAGTAAACGCATCAAAAAAAGACTTCTGTTTGCTGTCGTGTTTTTCATATTTTTTTATTTATTTTTTATTCTTATGTATTGCTATATCTCAATTTATGCATACGATGAAGGTAGTGGAAATAATTAAATTGTCGAGTGAAAACAGAACTCGATTTCTGTGATAACCTAAACCTCAAACTATGGTTCTGTCAAATCGAAAGCAAGAATGTAAATTTTCTTTTTTGTACTGAAACGGTTAGTGCAAAACGAAACACTCATCACCCAAAAAACGATAAAAACTTAAAATTTTGTTTTCTTTCGCTGAACTTACTCTACAAGGTGACATACGTTTTACTGATTATGACGTTATCTGAAGTCATGAAGGCCGCCATCTTGGATCCGCTATCTTGAATTTTACTATTTCCTTAAATCAAGCCAGAAAATAAAGGAAATCAATACGAGATCAAGCCAAAATGTCAATGGAATGTAAAATATATGAATTATGCTATTTTGCTGAAGAAGACTGGAAAAATAAAGATTTATATAAACAATGTCGATATTTATATTTTATTATGCGGTTGCCATGGCAATACCGAAATCATAGACACAGCGTGACATCAAAATTTTCGTAACGGATAAATGAACAGCTACTAAAAATTAGCGTCATGGAGAAAATCCTCTTTTCACAATAGTTGAAACCTAAGGGGGTGTAGTGGGGGGGGGGGGGTAACATTCAATTCTAACCCTTCCGCTGTACGTTCAAGGATCCATAGATTTCAAGTCGCAGCAAAATTGGACGTTTTTTTTTTCAGTCGAAGAAAACAAAAATAATTTCCTTGATTTCGCTGTCAAATGGAAAATGACATTTTACTGGAGTTTGGTTCCATTAATGGAATGATCGGAATGTAAACAAAGTGGATTCCATTTAGCATAAAAAGCGTTTTATTGGAGAATAAAGTTAAAAATTCACCGATGTTCTTTGCTGTGATGATTCTACATTTGATTTCTCGCCTTTAGAGCTAAAATTGAAGTTTGTTAATCGACATTGAAACTTGTTGACTAAAAAGGAAATGTTCTCAGCTAAAACCTGAATTTGTAACCCAAAGTAGCTGTTTTTTTATAACTGAAAAAGATATCTTCTGAAGTGAATATTCGCTCCTTTTCAACTCGTAAGGACATATTTTTCATCTCCAAATTGCCTTCTCGATTTTAAAAGGACAGCAAAATATGATACTTCTTTTTCTCAAACCGGGTCTATTTTGGCTCACAATTCATGGTTATTTTCCTAAAAAAAAATAGTTCAGCTTTAAGGTATTTTCAGACTCTGAGTGGCCATTTGAGTCTTTCTCGGGTGAAAAAGTAACGTTTTCATATCAAAAACGAGCTTCCTCTCGAAAGAAAAACTTTTCAGAAAAATTTGATAATTTATTTTCAAGTATAAAATTAAACGTTTCAGCTGGAAGGAACATTTCAAGTGTCCATTTTCAATGAAGCAATGAACTTCTTAACAAAGAAAAATGAGTCTGTCTTAACTTGTTCTAGTTTTTAAAGTTCCATTGCTGTTTAAAGGACTATACTAAAAACTAATGAAATGAAATTGTTGACAACGGGTGTTTTGAGGATGAAACCTATTTTCATGGTTTTCTTGGAGACAAAATTTACTTACTATTCCAGGCATAAGAAGTATCCAATGATTCTGAAAGTTTTCCCAAGTTTTCGTCAAGGTCATATGTTTACAAATTCATTTCCAAATAGATGAAAAAAAGGGTTGGATATAACGTTTGTGTTTGAGAACGGTAGTTAAAACTGTCAATCAATTCTTAGTGATGCATGGAAGGAACAGTTAAATTAATTAGGAAATTTTCCTGGGCTAAGTGATTTTCAAGTTTTCAATTGTGCGTGAGACATTCACAGCCATTATTCCTTCAAAATAAATTCTTCCGCCTGCGTTTAATTATACACTGCTGTGGGGAATTTTTTAATTGCCCTGTGCAAGTTCTCGTCGTGAATTTTTTCACCAAGATTTCTAATTAAAATGTTGAAAGCACTCTTCTACCGGTTATACAGGGATCAGAAATCAAAAGCCGCGAGTAAAGGTGAAATTTTTAATAGTATTGTAAAACACTGCAAAAACTATCGAAAAAATAGCAAAATCCATTGAGAACGTTTGGCATAACTTTTGAAAAAATAACGGTAGAACTTTGGAGGCATCTTCAGACTTCCACTGCGTTGTTTAGAGTTCAGCCCCACTTTTTTTCTATTGCGACCGTGTCCTCGCGATTTGACCGTGCTTTTTGTCGTTTACGGTTTCTCCTTTTCTTTTTAGTGAAATTTTAGTAGTCAGATTTTTCTTTTCCTAGAAAAAATACGTCTCTTGGAAACTAAAACTTTGAGGATTTTGCTTCTTTGAAATTCAAAAAAAGGAAAAAAATTGGTCGGTGGGGCGAGCCCCTTGCGGTGGAAGTTGTTAAACAACTTAAAGAACTCGACGGCGAGAGAGAGAGGCCGTCGACGCCAGAGGGCGCGCGTCAAACCGCGAGGCCACGGTGGCGTTGAGAAAAATATGGCCAATTTTTAATAGATATAGGTTCGGAGCTATTGTTTAACGAAATTATGCATAAAATACTCTTGGTGTACAAAATTGATGACGCATTAATACACAGGGGACGAAAAAGGCGTGCAAACAGAATTACCATATAACGTTTATTTCATGTTTTTCCAAATATAATTTTTTTATTTTGTTCAAGCTAAAAGAAAGTAGTCGCGTGTAGTATTAATGGTAAATTTTGAATTGCCGATAGCTAATTTCTTGCAGTTTCTCAAACTAAATAGAACTGATATTTTGTGATTGCATTTCTTACTGTAAACATTCTTCTGACTCTAACACGCATGTTTGCTTTTTTCTTTCAGTGTTTCTTGGACTTGTTGCTAAGTGGGCGATGAAGATCAAAGTCAAGTACAGAGAAGACAAGAATTAACTGTTAAGAACTCAGGACAATAATTTTAGAGGTAATAAGTTTGATTTGGCCGCCGAGAATAATCTTTCTGAATATTTAATCAGACTCGGTTACAAGTCGAAATGAATATATTAATTTCACAATAACACTAAAACAAAATTGAATAAGCAGTTTTCAGAAAATCAGTGAACAAATTTTAATAACCGGAGTCTCGCTGAAAACCCTTTTTGACAAGAGTTTGATTCATGTGGCTTGATTGTGTAATCTATCACTCTATTCTGAGACAGTAATAATTCGCTCCGAAGTTTTGGTAATGACGTTGAAAAAGTTCCGTTAATTGCACGAGTTTGGGCAATCTCCAATTCTACAACTAACCTAGTGTCCTTGCCCTTAAAATAATTTTGACAAGACGCAAGTGAAATTATTTCCTAATTTCACTTGCCGCCATTTGATTACCAACACAAATAATTCAAAGCTAGTCAATTAGACAACAACAAAGTTCTTTCTAACAACGAAGAATTCGGGGCCCACCTCTGCATCTCGGAACGAGTCGCAAAACAATATGTAACATGTGGTAACAATGCCTCTAGTCCCAGATAACAATAGAGTTTTCAGAGAGGTAGTGGCGTACTGAGAATCCACGCAACAAAAGCTAGTTTATTTTGATTGAAGACGACTGCGATGGAGGAGGGGGAGTGAAATGCGCGGATAGCCCAAGTATGAAACATTCACGAAAACAAAATTTAATATAAATAAACCTATTACATGTAAAATAAAAATAATACTTTAGAATTTCAACAAGATTAACTTATAATATCATGGGTTACAATTTACGTTCTCAATAGTGACTTATTGTATCGAGAAATTTCGCCCCAAACGTTGTCAAGGCAATTTTACAATTTCACATGTGGAATTAGAAATTAACGCTGAAATTTCGCGCCAAATTTAAAGAGTAATTTGTCACCCATTATGCTAGGTTTTAAACAAACTGAACACTGACGTAAAGTGAAGGCTTACTTCTATTTCCACTTAGAAAAAGACTACCACACCCTCGAAGAGCTCGCCGAGGCTCTTAACAACAGAGAAGTAGATGGAATCTTAGTAGACACGTACGCCGGTGGGACGCATAAAGACCTCTTCTCTAAGCCCTCGATACGAGTGGCCCAGATCATAGATTATCAAACAGCATATGGAGTTGTCATTGGTGGACACTCGATGCGTCTTCGACATTGTTTCTATGGTTACATGCGCTCCCACCAAGCGGAAATTTTTAAATGGGTTGAAGAACTTGTGGAACCTATAACGGTACGGTTTAGCTAGGAGTTGCTCTCAATGCTTCTAAACATTGACATAGAACTTTAAAAAGTCGTCACGCAATACTATTAGGGACCTCACGAAAGCACGACGGCGACGCCGACGACAACGTCCACCAAAAAATGCATTTAAATTTTACGGAAGTATCTCGCAACTATCAAAATTTGGTTAGCGTGATTATCAGTATCAGCGCTTATTTTTACTTCGATTTTAATGCGCTTATTTAATTCAAACTAGAAACCTGAAAAACTTGCCGCTGTGATTCACGTTCTTCACACCACGCAGAATTTATTCATTTCACGTCGTCGTTTTTCAGGGGACGACAAAGAGATGTGCAAAGATGGATAACGCACGTGCAGAGCTATTGTTCTGCTCATTAAATCTTTTGTTTGGCGACGTCCTCGTTGACGTCGCCGTCGTGGTCCCTAATAGGGAGCTTAAGCAAACCACGACGGCAACGTCAACGAGAACGTCGCTAAACAAAAGATTTAACGAGCAGTACAATAGCTCTACACGTGCGTTATAATTCTTTGTACATTTCTTTGCCGTCCTCTGTACAACAACAACGTGAAATGACCAATTTTTGAGTACTTTGGAAAACGTGAACCTCTTCTTCTACATTTTCATTTTTCTGTTTTAAAATAACCGCCGTCCTAATATTTTCTACATGAACTACGTTTGAAAGCGATAGATGCACCGAATACATCAAGGCAATTGCGAGATTCGTGCGTAAAATATAAATTAATTTTAAGCAGGCGTCGTCTTAGCCGTCGCCGTCCTCATTTCTTAAGCTCCCTATTGTCACAAGGGAGCGGCTTTACACGTTGACGACCCAAATAACGGCTTATTTGAGTCGTTGCGTGATTTTTTCTTTTTGCAAAACAGGATTTTGCGTGACACAATGCTTCTAAATAGCAGTAAATCTGTCATGGTTTAAAGTGAGACTGTCGGCAAAGATGTGATGTGATTGCACGAAATTCAATTATTAGCATAGTTTTCCACGTGGATAATGGCATTGTTCATCTTCCATATTGCAGGGTTCGGGGCTTTCTGATGAAGAAGTTGTTCAGGACATATCAACTGGTTTGTTTGATAGCGAGGCTGATCTATTCAACAAAACACTCCTCATTACAAGCATAATGACAGCAACGGGTGCTATTTTGGGACTCTTATATGAAGCGGTACGAAGGATACGAGGGAGACAAAAGGTCCAACAAGACAACAGTAAGTAACATCTCAAATTATTTATATAAAGCCTCGTGTAAGACAACTCAATCTGCTCAGAAAAGTTCCTCTCGTAAGTTCGTTTTATTTTTTTAGATGGCTTTTAAAATCCAATCAATAACTTGTCTTGATATATCTTCACAATCCAAGCAAAAGCTAACTAGAGTACGTCAAAATCTATACTAATTAAAAACGGGTATTCAAACAATCATATTCATGGCAATTATATTTTCTTTGTTTAACATGATGAATTATTAATTACTTTGTAAGTAACTTTTTAGCTTGTTTTTAATCTTCCACTCAGCTCTGTTGATACACAAGTACAAAATGATCGAAGAAATGAGATTAATCGTGGAAGAATTCTTTCAACACTCTATAAAAACTCTAACCAAGACGAGAAAAAAGCACAGAAAAGAACTTCTGAGATACGCGAAGCTTGAGCCCAAAAGAACCATCCAGCGAGCATCACCTGCAACGGATTCATCAACATTACAAACCGGAGCTGATGACGATATTTCAGTGTTAGCGTTAGAAGATTTACATCTTAATAATGCTAAGTGCTAGTCAGCACATTAATGGGGAAATCTAGACAGGAATATCTAACCAGTTGGAGTTTTGAATTTACCTCACAGCACCGTCTTAGATCTAATTACGTCATGATGTTGCCCTTTTTGTCGAGGTTGGGTAGCGGCTATTGCAAGGTTTTACATTAATAGCTCGCTTCCCTTTTAGACTAAAAATGCATGGTTGTGCGGAGATATGAAATTTCTCTTCTAGTGTTCCGACCATTTTCTTAAGATTCTCCGAATTTTGCCCGAAGGCCACACGGACGTCTTCGAATATTTTCCGAAGATTACGGAAGGTTTCCGAAAATTTTACAGGTTTGCCGAAGACTTCCTATGAACACCCGAGGATGTTTCGACTACACCAATAAATTGAAGTTCAGTAGGGTCAAACATGTTATCAAACGTGACGTCATTGATATCATCACACGTAAAAGTATCGTAATTTTACGTGTGTTCAATTGCCGTTTTTTTCTGGGGCAGAAATCCTTGCTTTACTTCCAGCACGGCGGATATGTACCATGTTATCCGTTTTTGCAAAAGGGCTGTTGAATCCAATTTTTTCCTCGCACTAATTAAATCAGCCACATTGGACAATTTTGGAATTTTTTTATCGTACTGTGGTTTCCGAAATATTGGGTTTTCTTCCTAAATGGTCACGTTTTATTCTTGGTTTTCATGTGACGTCATAAAATTCTGAAATCAAAATTCGCTAGGCCTGCTAAGTTTTCGTTTCCACTAGGTGTAAGGTGAACTAAAAGTATAAATTTTCGCAAATTTTCAGCTCTATAGTGTCCTTCGTTTTAACAACAGAGCATCTTGAATATTCGAGTTCTTCGCCGTATGTGACATCAAGCTGAGTGCCACGATAAAGCTATTTTGTTTAGAAAAGCTTTGGAGAAATTGTTTATTTATTTATCATCTACACTGTCTAACGTTCTTTGCTTCTGCAGTTCATTATTTTCGAATTTAGTTTTTGATTGTGTTACTAGTGAAAACCACCAATTGCATACACGTTTACGTCCATATTTTGGAGCCGTGAGGTCCATTTTTAGCTAGACTTCAATAACTAATTAAATCAATGAAATGCAAAAATATCAAAAATAATGTACGTTCTATCAAAGAACACGTTTAATCAAAGTGGCTTCATTTCAGTTTATTCATTACGAAAATGCTTTTAAATTGTAAGCCATTTCCTGGGATTTTAAGTGCAATAGGATGAGCTTCTGAGCATTGAGCAAACCTGACAATTTCAGAGGTCGACCCCTATTGCTTTCATGGGAAGCTAACATTAGCCGATTCAAATGCGGTGTGAACTTGGCACTTTCGCTCAAGAAGGGATGTGGTCACCTTGCCATTGTGTGCACGAATCAAAGTCACACCTGTTTTTGATCAGATAATATTCGCTTATAAATTAGCTGATCTGAAGGTGTGCGTAAAAGGAAGGTGATCACGTTGCTACTGTGTTCAACTTTCAAGATCACACCTTTTAGATCGGCTATTAAAACAATGAACAGAGGGGGTAAGTTTCTAAAGAAACTGTGGTGCTGCGTCGGTGGGAAGTATAACAATATAATTTGGTTTTATCAACTGGGTTGATAATGTCAATTGGCCACCGTAAAGAGATTCAAGTTCTGACGTTTCGAGCGTTAGCCCTTCGTCGGAGCGAATCAAGGAATTGTGCGTCGTGTGTCTTTAAAAAGATGGAGCTTCGCTATTGGCTGGTGCATGGTAACGTGAAAACTTCGGAATAAATTAGTTGAATGAAAAGCGTTCGTTGATACCGTGAGGATTAAGAGTGCCGATTTGAAAAATAAATTTTTGTTCTAGAGTTTTAC